>CM053171.1:45969274-46221488 GCA_012977825.3 Pteromalus puparum | reverse complement strand
TTTTTTTTTTTTTTTTTATTTGGCGCGTTTTTTTTTTTTTTTTTTTTTTTTTTTGAAAAATGAATCTGTAATCGTTTTGTTTACTTATTGGCTTCGAATTGAACAAGCCGATCTGTCAAAGACCGCAAATTAAACCGTCCATTTAAAATAATTGCATATACCTATATGTACAAGAGTCTCAGCATAATTACCCTTGAATTACTCCGCGCTTATTCATCGCAGCTTGTAAATCAGAGCCAAACTCTCGTTCGCAATTAATTTTCATTTGTTCGGATTCGTTACTCCAGGCTGCTTATAACACTCGCGCCGGCGTAAACAGTTCTGTCATTCAAAGCTTCTCAGCCTTGCGCGTTTTAAAAATAATCGCTCGCATGGAGAAAGAAAGGAGCGAATTTACTGCCGAGCAAACAGCGCTTATCAGGAGCTTTCGTTTCTCGCGTTCTCTTTTCGCTCGCCACCGCTCGGCAGGTGCTGATTAATCGCTTTTTCGCGCTAGCTCGTAGCTTATGGGAAACATATTTGTCGATGCAAAATCGCATCGCGGAAGTATCGAATGACGTCTGACGCAGATTTCTTCGACTATTTTTAGTCCAATTCTTTTATAAGTACGGAGTTCACATTAAAGTTTCGGGAAATAAAAAGTAGCTGAAATGTTATCGCGACGACGGATATATTAGGCCCCGTAAATAATAAATTCGCTGCAGGCGAGCGTCTCTTCTGCGTCGCGCAAAAAGAGCCGCGGGCCGACGAGCGAGCGAGCGAGAGAGAGAGAGAGAAATTCTCTTTGTTGCGATAAAGCCCTTAAAAGGGGTTGAGAGCCATAAAACAGATATTCCTAAGCCTTTAAGCTCTTTAGGGGTGTATTTAACCGAGACACCAGTCGATTTTCCAGCGATAAAGCCGAACCCTAAAGATGCGTAAAGATAAGAATCCGCGAGTCTGTATATGTGTGTAGTCCTTTGTTAGCTGTGTGTGCGGGGGAGTGCTTTACCTGACTGCCTAGCCTTTTTCCAGTGTAGGATCGTAAAGTTGAAACTTTAACGCGGCTCTCTCGTTAAATTCCAAGTTTTTGCCAAACTTTTCTTATCGACGAGCGCTTATTTCTTGTCTGATTTTGCTTTATGCGCTGTTTATAGACGTTTAGAAATCTTTAAATTTATAAATATATATCAGCCTACTAATACTGCTTGAAAAACAAAATATTCCTCTTATACCCGTATACTACACAGTTCGAAAATTATATTCAACAACGATAATTTACAACCAAACGCATTCAAACGGTAGCACAACGACGACAAAAAGAGAAACGCTAATCGTAAATCACCTGCACAAAAAGAAAATATAATTCAAAAAACCTTCGACGATCTTCCAAGAAAAGCTCGACGATCCAAAGTTTATTAAACGTTAAAAGGCCAGCCGTAAACGTCCGCTGTAAATAACCGATAGAGTCGTTGCGCGCTAGAGAGACCCGGTACATGTCAAAAGCTGTAATTTGCATATCTCTCGTATACACCGACGTATGGCGTGCACGAATTCTTTGCGGCATTAGACCGACTTGACGTCTGTATCTTCTCATTCGACACCACGTTCGCGAAAGAGAGAGATGAAAGTTTATAAGAGGCGTATAGGTGTACAAGCGTCTCCCTCTCTTTCTCTCGAGAAATTTCAAAGGCTTGTAATCGCGTTCCTACATTACGGCGCGAAAATATTCATAAGACGTCTATAAAACCGTGGGTTTATTGGCCGCGCGTTTAGAATCGTTATTATGCGCTTGGAATTGCGAAGAGTATAGGCACTTTTGTTGATTCGTCAAATTGATAATTATTTATTTCGAAAGCGTAAACGTGTGCGCGTTGTGAATCTTTTTTTTTCTCACGATGGAAAAAGAAGCGAGGTTCATACTTGTGGCAGTAAAAGTCATTGTGCAATGAGTTATTTTCAAAGGGAATTTCGAGGCGAGTTTGAGGTGAAGTTATTAGTATTTAGAGAAAACGTTCGTGTCACATGAACTGTGTATGAAGCAGCGGCTTTTGCATATTCATGTGTATCGATGTACAGTGTCCAACCTAGTTTTAGAGGCATAACTCAGGATCAGAGTGCTTAGGACATTTTATGTGATTTCTGATGAGATTTCCGTTAGAGTAATCTTCGTACTGCAGTTAATTCAATCAAAGTTAATATGATCGGATATACTTTGAGGGGATTTATTTTAAATAATATTAATCTCATCGATAATTTATACATGTATTTATTGACAGGTAATATAATGTAACAATTCTGATTAACATCTGCAAGTAAATCTTCGTAGAACACACTATTCTAATTTTCAAATTTCGAAACGGCCAGCTATAGAGCCCAAAAACAGTATGTGCGTGTAAGTAATATTTATGCTGATAGAGGTGATGTTGTCCATAATCCATACAATATTCACAATCTTAACGCCGTTTTTTTTACAAATGGTGGATAACATGAGATATTGTAACTACTTAGGAATATTTCTGACAATAAAACTACTAATGAAGCAATGTATCCGGAAATTAAGAGAAATGTCAGCCTGTGGAATACAAATCATTAGAGTACACAATTGATATTAGAATAATAGACAGATAAATAATTCGGTTCGAGCTTTTCTTCGAGATATCGAATGCATACCATTGCTGATCCAGTATGTTAAAAGTACTTAAAACATAAGTTAATACTAGTACCAAAATATGAACGATCATCAAGTAATACCATTTTCTACTGATACTGGGTCTGATAGCAGTAGGCATAATTGGAACTTCAGCAAGCAGTTCTTCACATTCTGGTACTATCGCAAGAATAATTGGGCTAGCTTATATGTAAGGTACAGCTGCAAAATCTATCCACATGTTCACGGCTCCAGATCTTACGTTTTGCATAATTTTCCTAGCGTATTCCTGGTAACTATTTGCTCGTATTTCAGTAACGAAATTAATTGTAAGCATTCAATACGCGCATAGCCTAAGCCTTGCTGTACTACAGATCCATTCTCGTATTTGTCTAAGATTAATTTTGGAGGATTATTATTCGTCGGCAATCTTATTTCGTAACCATTTACATCCTTCAATTTGTACGGGAAAATTTTCACCAATTCTGAGTTGAGTAGCTCTTTGTTTATAATATTACGAAAGGGATCGAAATTAAAAATAGTTGGAGTGGCATTTCCGATGTTTTGACTTGAATTTAGCGTGAGTACCGATAAATCCAAAATTTTCTTTGACCAACCGTATTTGAGGATTGATACAATCTTCTCTCTTCTGCGCAATGCGCATGCATGGTATGCGTCGTTTTACTGAAATAGTTTAACAGAAACCGCGTAAAGTTATAGTCTTCAGAGTCAAAGATTATGTTTAGAGTCACGTGTCGGGGATCTCGAAAAACTGGCATTTTTAAAGAGCGATTTTCTTTCTCTACGTACGATTCGTTTGTGTCTATGAGCAGACGTGAAGTTTCTTCTTTCCATAACTGAAGACTCCACTTTTAAAATGCTGTGGATTTCGTAGAGAAATTTGTATAAAAAAATGTCATCTGATAAGGTCTCAAGTTCTGCGTAATTTCTTTAGAAAATAGCGTAAAGAAGTCATTGTTCACGTTTGAATTTTGAGAAAATGCTCCCTTTTTATTACAGAGCAAAAACAACACTAATGACACTACTTTAATGGTTTTCATTTTTTTTCTTTTCTAATTATAGCTGAATATTATTTTTGTGTTCTTATAAATACGAGTGGACGCAGGAAATGCATAACAGTAGTGCGTATCGAGAAGGAAACTAAAACTTTTTTTTTAAATTATTGTCCTGCATAGGTAACCATGGTTTTAAATATTGATTTTGCTAGTTCATATACATGACGTGGAACTTTACCAACGCGCTAAAGGACGGCCTTGCTTTTTTATGTATTACGATAAATAAAAAATATAAAGCAATATTTTTTGCAAAATTACATGTTTCAAAAGGAGAAATGGCCGTAAAACTACTAAATAAATATACATACACATCCATATACTGTGACAATTCCTAAGAATACTATATCAGTCAATAAATAATCGTCACCTTGAAAAACTTCCCAGCAACACATCTTCTTCCCCTCCACATTGCACAAGACACACGCATCAGGGAGCGGCTTATAGTCACTCTACACGCGTGTGGGCGGTAATTAGCATACTCGGCGTTGAATCAAAGCGACCGGCCGCGACACGTGTGGCAAATTAACGACGCCGCCTCCGGACTTACTCTTTTTCTTGATTCAGAGATGCTATCGGTTGAGCTCTTTGATGCCTCCGGCGGCAGGCGACTCAACACTGCGCTCGATTGTGACGCAGTGAGACGAGGTTTGTGCGGGTTTTCGTTATCGGTAAGGGGTTTCGATAAGACTCGTGTATACTGGTTTTAGACGAATTTTTGTTTATTAAATATATTAAAGATTGATATTACGCTGGATATATTGTGGCTTATTATCATCTTATTACATCGCGATTGGATTTTAATGCACCGCAGAGAGATACAGCGTACAGATTGACAACTATAATTGCAGTACACGAGAGTATATTACATAAAAATCGCTCTCGGATCACTTGATAGCTTCGTTCTTGAACCACATTTAAATGAAATATTTTCCCTTCACATTCCTTCCCGATACAACCCGTCGTGCAATTCATCAAAGTTCAACTTCGTTTTCGAACGTACCCTTCCGAAAAATCAATCCATTCCCCTGATCAACCATCGGACCACGTATAGCCCAACTCCATCTGCTTATCAGCCTCGAGCCAGCCGAGGAAAATTCCCCAATCACCTCGTCTCTCTCTCTCTCTCTCTCTCTCTCTCTCTCTCTCCTCTCTCTCTCTCTAGGAACAAAGCCGATCAGCCAAAAAAGGCAAGTATCCTCGCAAGTATCGCCTCTTATCCGAGGAAAAAAAAAAGAAATCACGCCGGAGAAAAGGGGATCGAAGAAATAAGGAGAAAGTAGCTAGCCCTATTTTAATCCCGCGAGTTACGCCCCGATAGGCCGACGCCTTGATTGCCTCACCTCGGCGGAACAGTGGAAGCCGCCGTCGCGCCGAAATAGGTCATTAACGCAAATTGGCTGCTCCGCCACGGCGGCTGCTGCTACTTACTTACTTTTTTTGCGCCAGGGCGTCGAGGAGGATGACGCATCGCTCGCGCGAATATATCGACGCTCGTTAAATTCAGCCGGGGTTGAGAAGGTATACTATATGGTCGACTTTTGTTTTTGGGGGATACACGCGTGGAGTAGTGCGATGAATACTGATTACGACACGCTTGATCGGGGAGTTTTATACTGAATTTTTGAGAAATTTGACGTGGAATGTGCGGTAATTTGGTTATTGAATAATGAAGATGTGTTATCCTTGGAAGATTGAGAGGGACATTATAAACGCTTCTTTATAAAATCAAAAATAACCAAACAACGAACCCAGTCGCGCAGAAAAAAAAAAGAAAGTTCCCCAACGCTGTTTGCTCACTATATATATACACCGAACAGCATATATTATACGCTGTTCACCTCTGAGCTACAAGCGAGAGCACATTGAAGCAAAAAATTTGCAGACTGCGCGCAACAGCTTCGGAAAGAAGAAAAGAAAGGAATAGAGCATAGACTCGCGCGTATAAACACACACGATTTTCCAGGCATCGAATCGGCTATACGATCGCTAATGAATAACAAATACGGCCGAGAGAAGTCGAGCAGACGCGGGGAGAGCTTCGACTCTCCGAACAAGCCGTAATGAGCTGAAATATTAATGACGAGTTGGCGGGATAAAGAGAAATGCAACTAGCGAGGTTTTTTCTTTTCGTTTCTCGCTAGCTTTTGGAGAACGGGAAATTGCTGATGTGCGCTTGTTCGAAATAAATAATCGATATCGCATTAATTCGCATACAATAATTCAAAAATAAACAGCGGATGTAAATCACTACAGTAGATAACTATACTTCACTCTAAAGCTTATGATTATTTAGCAGTAGAGCTACAAGAGAAAAGATGTACAGCCATACGTGCAAGAAATTGATAAATAAAGTGTCCCTTGAGCCTCGCTCGGAGTCCCGGCACTGCCGGCTTAATGACTCGGCACAGAAAACGATTTGTCTCGAGTTACGAGCAGTCATCAGTAATTCCAATAGTTAACTTGGTTGATAAATTTAAAAACGTTTTATGGCCTCATCTAAAGTATCTATTGTCTCTCGTCTTGTCGCGCGCTATACTCGCGCGAATAAAAGAGCTGTACACGGAAGTCTCTCAAGAAAATTTGAAAAAAGCCGCTATTGTACGCAGTGCAGGCGATCGGAATGCCGTTTGTAAAATCATTGTACCAGAGTGTGCTAGAAATGGATTGTCATTACAACTTTGCGACTATATAGGTTTCCTGGTGGAAAGGAGCGATTTGAGATTGAAACGACGTAACCCACATTCCCTAAAAAAATCGGTATCAACAACGCGATGTCCTTCTCACACAGTCATAATATAGTGTCGGCACTTCAGAAGACGCTGTTAGCTCAGGTGCCGCTACGTATAAGAGCTTTCTCCACAAAACTCGGCACACGTTTTCACCGCATAACAGTTTATGTCCTGCGAACCGATCGTGATCGCGAAAACGCGCGATTTATCATCGATTGGCGCAACGCTTTGTTATTTACGTATATGTACGCGTGTACCCGAACGATGTGGTGAAAGGGTATAGAGCCAAGAGAGATACGCAGATATTGCGAGAGGGCTTCATTACGTTTTGCGGAATCTGCTTTTTTCACGTTAGCTGATCGTGACAGGCTTATTGTGATTTATGTGGGTGAACTGTGTGTGCGTTAATTCGGATCGTGCAAATGTGCGAACTGCGCGTGCACGCTCGCTGGGAAGAATTTCAGCTGGCAATTATGAATTGAGCAATGTAATGCTGAGATACGCGGATATTCGAACGTTCGAGCGTAGAGATAACTAGCTGTCGAAGTATTTGTTCTTGGATAAATTATCCTTTGAAATTTGCTGACTTGTGATTAATTATTATATTCTCATTGTTTAATGTAACAAGTCTGATCGTAAACTACATGTATGTTTCACATAAGGATCGTTACAATCACAACTACGAGCCCAGCCGTATTCTGAAGACACAGCATCACCCGCATAAAAACGCAATACAAGAACCGGCGAGGGCTGCTGCGCGAAACAACCTGATGAAAAGGTTACAAGCCGAGAAAGAAGCGTCCGATTACACTCTCCCTCTTTTTCCGTCCGTAATCCGCTGCGCGCATTCACTTTCGTCTACATTAGTAGGAGATCTCATAATAATCGCGAAACGGGGATATATATTCGTCGATGCGCCTCGTGTATATACTCTACTTGATATCCCTGGGGTGTATACGTGCATATGCACCCTTTCTCCGCTTGCGGATATTTTTTATTTCTTTTGAGACGCATGAAGTTTCATTGTTCGCGATTTTGAGCTTGATGGATTTTTTGGGAGATATTTTAAAATTTTTCATTAGCTTAAGTATAGGTTATTTCATAAATTAAAAATGTTCAATCATAAATTAACTTAAAAAGTAAAAAAGTTGTTGATCGGCAGCCCAGAACCTTATTAGCATAACATAGATATATTACAACAATGAGTCCATTCCCCCCTTACACAGAGATCCCCTAATTAAAATTAGCCTTGTTTTGCGGCCTGCGGCTATATACCGATGAGGTTCCCGAGGGATGCCGCGCTTACAGCGTCGATATCGTATCGATCGCCCCTGCTGCAACGAGCGGGAGTCTGTGATTTTCAACAAACCCTTTTTTAACCAATTTTTCCTCCACTTGCAAAGGTAAACATTAGGAAAAACCGTAGCTATATATGCGTACACGAGCCAATAAACACTTGCATATACGTGTCTGTTGCTGAACTAACACACATATATACATACGAATAGCTTTTTGCTGCACACGTGTTCAACAAAGTCTAAAGCTTGTCGTGCGATCGCTCAATTACGCCGAGATAAAAGTACAATGTTTATATACGTGATGCGTACGTCGGCGTATATAGCGCAATAGGCTCACTTTAAAATTATCTCTCGAGAGCTTAAAGTACTTGGAACCGCGCGCGCGAGAATCTCAAACAAACTCGAGCGGCTATAAAACGGTTTCACCCGCCGCCCGCTTGCGCGCCTTATATTCTTCCCGTGTTTCTCTTTCGTGTAATCTCTTCCTGCGCGTTCTTTTTTTTTCCTTCCGTTTCTCGATATTTTTAGACCCGATTCTGACCTCCTTGCGCGATGAGACTTTTTTTAATATTTATTCGAATGTATATTCGACATATGCATAAGCGTCGACTCACCGTAGCTCCGCAAAAGCCTCTCTCGTAAAACAAAACGCAACAATATAAACTCGAAAAAAATGTCGAAAACCAAGCGAATGCGCTAACGTTCTATGACGTCGGCACTGCATTATAAAAATCGTTAAAAGGTATATAAAACAAAGCGGGGCATCAGCCGCGGCAGCGGTTCTCGTATTCTCACTCGACGTTGCATCTGGCAACGTTTCTTTATTATCATCGCCGTTCTCCTCGTGGATTTATTATTAAGCTCGTCCGCGGGAGTATCGCGTTGCGCGCGAGTGTATTGTGCCCCAGCGCTGACAGCGATAGGGCCCATTTGGGCCCAGCCCCGTCTCGGCATTGTGTATTATACGCGCTTTATTAGGTCTTTTTGACGTTCTTTATGACGGCGCGGCGATTATGATTTTTCGTAATTAGCGCGATCTGGAAAGGGGAAGTCGGGAGACACCTGGCGTTCGGTCTGTATATGATTGCTGGTTCTATTCATGAAGCAAACTTTGTTTCAATATTTCTGAATGAGCCTATTATTTTCTGTAAATAATGAAAAATCCACAGTTGTTGCTCGATCTCGAATAATAAAGTTCGTCAAAAATGCTCTCATCATCGCATCGAAAGTCGGAGACACGAGACTGCTGAAGACAGGAGCGAACGGAGCAGCTCAAAACATTTCAGACTTTCTCTCACGAGTCGCACGTGACTCCGAGCCGCTGCAGTGTTTTATCGCCTATGGCCCGTTAAAAATAGACAGCACAGACACACATGATGACGATAAAGATAAGAGACGTTTAGACTGCAGTGGATATGCCGTTATGGAGTCGACAGCTGCTACCCTTGCAAGGGGTAACGAGCTTATGAGGGGGTCGATGTAGTAGACAGTACCTATATGCTTGTAATAAATTCATTTAATAAAAGGCTGCTCGAAATCAGTGAATCATACTGTTTGAAACTTAGAATATCCATAACTCGGTTACAGGATATCCCACAATTTTTTCAAACAATTCGTCGAAGATACACAGACACCCCTACACGTGTCATCCGTCAGAATACAATACGAGAACATATTCCCCGAAAGTCGAATGACACACGTACAGATCAGCTTTTCCCGCGAGTCATCAGTAATCGGTACTGCAGCGCACAATTTCGAGAATACAAAATGCTGCTCGCGTATATATATCTCTCGCGATTACCACAAATTGAAGGCACTACTTTTACTTTCATCAGCCAAGGTCAGCAATTTTTACCACAGGCAAATTGATGTACTATTACGCGCCGATTTTTGCTCAGCGTTGAAATCGTTATTATTATAATTCCATCAATCATTATATCGAACCGACAAAAAGTTTCCAAATTAACGAACTGCTCAATAACGAGAAAAAAAAAATGATAAATGTCATCTCTCCCAAACGAAAAGGGAAGCAGTATACGTGCGGCGTGTACGTAATGGGCTCAAGCTGTATATAGGAACAAAGCGAAGCGCAAAACCTCGTATCGGCGTGCGATCGGGTGATCGACGCGGAAAAAGTAGCCGATCGACGATCGATCTCGTCTCTGCGCCAATTACAAGCGCGCGAGAGAGCCTTAATAAAGGTCCCGATCAGATCTTCCGGGACGATATAAGAAACTCATATGTGGCCTGTGAAGTACTAATTACTGCGGTGGAGATGTCTTCATCTGCGTCACGATGTGCTGTATATAGCGTCGGATTTTTTGAAGATTATTCTCGTTTCGAAATAATAATAAACAAAAAAACCCTCTCCGTATTCTCCCCAAATCGCAATTACACAGCGGAAATCTGAACGGCACATACAGCCGTATAAGCAAGATATCGATTCCGATATTGCGTCTTGTCTTGTACCTACACAGGGTATTTGCTCGACGGCTTAGCCGTATCGTCAACAGTCGTCCTCGCGATACAGAGAGAGAGAGAGAGAGAGATGACCGACGACGACTGCGACGTTCTCTAGTAGAGAGTCTAATTGCGCGACGTTCGCAGCGTTGAAATCCCTCGGATTAGGATTGCTTGTTTGCGCACTTGTGGCTTCGCGGATATTTTAGTTTTGGATTTGCGACGTTCGATATTTTCGTCCTCTGTAAAATTAGATCGTTAAAACTTTTTACATTCAGTCTGAATATTTTAAACGAAATTCTTCCAAAGCAGGTAAAAAACCAGAGACGACACGAGAAGATCGTGTTAATACCTCGAAAAAGCCGTCGTATCGAGCGGTACAGCGATGAGGAGCTGCGCACCGGGATTAAATTAATCGTCACATAAACATCGCGGCGCATTACACAGTTATCATTCCACATAATACTCCCGCATACAGGGAATATAATAATGAGCCTTATGACGAGCGCTTGTAAGAAGGCGATAACATGTGAGACACGACGGGGTGCATATACCTGTTGATCGGCGGCATTACATAGTTCGATGAAATGTACAAGGTTCAGAGAACTCGAAAATGCGGCTTTTATTGAGGTGGCCGAAAAACGGCGGGAGACTGCTGTATAAGTTTTAGAAGATTCCGGTGTCTCGACTGGTTTTTACGTAATATCTTGCTGTTCTTTTTTATTTATTTATTTCTGATGCACTTTTCTTTTATTGAAACGTAGCTAATTTGCATGATTCGTTAAAGTTAAGAATGTTTAATTATAAAAGTTATTGGATATAAAAGAATCTTGAAGAAGTAAAAAATTATAGTGGTATTAACTTCACATTTACTCTTACTTATTGCAGATAATGTAAAATTGTCATTACTCGCACCGACAGAAAAATGCACGACCCCTGACCTTGCAATTATTCGCATCGTTTCTCCTTGGTATTCTTTAAAATGCATTTTATTTTCGTCTGCCACTTTGTAAATATATCGGGCATTGAAATACAAGCAACGCATTTATAAAATACATACAAATTACATCCAACGCGTGAATTTTCGCTCATTCGAACCGATTTCCTCTGCGCAAACCAGTTAAAACTGCACATAGTCTCTGCGAGTAGCTCGCTCGGCAAATCGAGCATAAACTTGAAAGCTTAATCAAGGCGCATATATACCCTAATAGACCCCGACAGTCCAACAAACCCAAAAAGTCGCGCATATTCCCAGTCTCTAAACTCCTCTTTCTCTCTTCCATTCATCCTCTCTCCCAACCGCACATCCATCGCACGTATATATAAGCAACCGGTTTGCAGCTCGTGTCCGGCAATTTGCGCGCGCGCTCGCTCGCGTTGTAATTTTTCCGCTCTCGCCGCGTCCCTAATTGCACTGGACGCCTCTCTCGCTCCCGCGTCTTTATCCTCTCTCCCTCTCGTTATTAATTACGGGCCGCGAGCTTTCTTTTCTTTTCTGCTATGTACTCGATCGCTTCGTGGATTTCGTTCAGCTTGTTATTATTTAACGATAAATCATGGAATTTTGAGGGCTGATCGCGGTTTAATGCGAAGAATTAGTGTGGGGATGAAGAGAAATTGATTTTTTGGAAGGGGTGAGTTATGTGATTTTTTAAAGAGAATTCGAAGGTGCGAGTTGCTTTCACCTTGATTGTCTTGAGGTTTTGAGTTATCGCTCTGGTGTGAATCATATTTTTTAAAGATATCGGTTTACTACGTACTTTATGGTATAATGACAATAATGATACCCATCAGGAGTCCTTTTTTATGTGCACCACTTTTCGATCATTATTTAATATTATATTACGAAGCTCTGTACAGTATTTTTATACAACACATTACATAAAATTTTTTTTTTTTTGTGATTCCCGACAGGATGCTCGGCGTCGAACCACGGATAATATCCCATGCTGGTCACGAGGTCGGCGTGGACGTCCCAGCGCAGATCGGAGCTGGGGTCATAGGTCCCGCGAGCGCTGAACGCAACTGCAAGAACTCACACCTTACGGCTAAGCAGCAAGTGATCTGTGTCAGATCGCCACCGGTTCTTCAGGTAATCTAATAATATGATCCTCTGTAATCCCCTTGGATGATACCAGCTGTTTTCGGCTTCGTTGCGCGTTCGGATTTGCATATCAATTAGGATTTTTGTGAGATTTATGGCTACTATAATACTTTTATGTCTTGCGCATCAGAAAAAGAGTCTAAATTTAAATTTAAATTATATGAATCTTGCAACATCATCATTAAGTACACCGCTTATCATAACGATTCTCGGTACGAGTAATATGCCAAGCAATTAGCATAACGATTCTCCGATTTCCAAAGTCAAGTGTAAAATAATCGGATCCATCGTGCAGCTCTCGGAATAAGGCATAATGATTAACACGGGTATAGAAGTGCTTGTAAGACGCCGGTAATAGGCGTCGTTTTATCAGCGCAGCGAGGGATCCTTTAAGCCTCGAGTTGAAAAATGCGAGGGATGCTGTGCTCTTGGTTACTGTGACACGCCGGGTGGATTTTCTTTTGTCCCGAGTCTTTTGCTTGATTTTTCTGGCTCAGTGGGACAGATTCTTTCGAGAAAGTAGTGCCGTCGATTTAAACTCGTCGATTTCCATCGACATTATTTTTGTTGAAGATACTAATACGCAGCATTTTCAAATAATCTTCTTTATTTTTCACTCATCCGCAAAATATTTACAAATATTTACAATTTCTAAAAAAAATAAAGCGAGTCTCACAAACTATTATAAAAATTAATCAGCGCACATAAAACTATTACTTACAAGAAAACAAGCATCATATTATCTTATACGCGAATCATAAAAATTATCCATACTCAAAGTTTACACTGGGGCAAATCCTCGACGGTGAGCCACTTCGCTATCGATCTCAGTGGGACGTCAGCTATGTAGTCGGCAAATATCAAGCGCAAGTGGTTCTCCACCGCACAGGATGATTTCATAATCTTTTCAGCCCTCTTCAACTTGGGCGGAAAATATTCCTTATACAATGAGGACTTGTACTCGGAGAACCTCAATTTGAAGGACTGCAAAAATTCTTCGTTCCTCATGAGTCTCACCAAATTGTCGTTGCTCGTCGCAAAAACGTAAAACAACGTTATGTCGTTATACATCTTGCGATGCTTCATTGTCATAATCTCAAAAGCACACTCGTTGAAATAGTCCTGCAACTTCCAAGCTTTGACTAGTTCCAAATGCTCCTCGTCAATTGGTCTTTTCTCGGCTATCTTGACCGCAGCTAAACGCTTGACCATTTGCCGGGCGGCACCGATCCGATCGCGCCTCAACATTTGGAATGCCGTGCGGTCGATTTCGTCCTTGATCAGCGGATCTAAGCCGTGGATCAGGAGGATCTTGATCTTATCCTCGAAGCCGTTGATGCAGGCGATGTGCAGAGCCGTCTGTCCAACTGGAGTCTGTTGTGCCAAATTGGCGCCCTTGGAGATGAGCAATTCCAGGATGTGTAAGTTGCTACGCTCGGCTGCTAAGTACAGAGGGAAGAAGCCCTCATGATTCTTGGTGTTTATGTCGGCGCCTCTTTCGATCAGTAATTTTGCCTGAAAAAGTGACAAGAAAAAATGTTAATTTAACGCTCATCGAAGATAATTATATTTGTTTCTCGATATCAACAAACTCACCATCTGTAATTTGCCGGTTCTCAGCGCAAGGTGAAGAGCCGAATTCCCATAGACGTCGTCCCTGGCGTTGATATCAACGCCATTCTTCAACAGCATCACAGCGATCTTGACGCTCTCCCATTGAGCTTCGGCTGCAAAGTGAAGCGTCGTTTTACCGGTACGATTGACCAGCGTCGCCTGGATTTCTGGCTGCTCCAGTAGCAGTTCCGTCAGATCCTCGTTGGCCGCAGAGATGACCGGATGCAGATACGTTCGGTTCAGATGATCGACGTGGGTGAGCTCGTGCCGAGCACCGAGATTTATCATCTCCCGGATCAGATCTACTGGACAGTCGGCTATAAGAGCGTCGTACAGTGGCGTTCGGTTTCGGGAATTTCTCGCTGATAAATCGGCGCCGTGTCGGATAAGCAAACGAGCCAATTCAGCGTCTTGGCGATGCACAGCTACGTGCAGGACAGTGGACTGCGGATCAAAATCGTAGTGCTGCCATTTTTTGCTCAAAATTATGCCGAAGCGCTCGTTTACTTTGGCTCCCGAGAGAATGAGACACTCGGCCGCTTGTCGATTATTAAAGAGCATAGCTAGCCAGAGAGGCGACAGCGTTTCTCTATCGGAGTGACTGGAGCGAAGAAAAAAACAATGTTTCAGTGGCGTATTCGAAAATAAAAAAATTAAAAAAAAAGTATCGTACGAGAGTTGGATTATAATCTTACCTGGCTTTTGGATTGATTTCCGCATTATGCGCAATCAGAAGCTGCATCATACGGACGTTGTTTTTTATCACAGCATAGTGCAGAGGAGTCCTGCCATCGTTCAACGGTAAGTTCACGTGGGACGGATACTTCAAGAGCAGTGCTTTTACTCCTTTGATGTCGTTCAACTCGACCGCCGAGTTGAGCATGTTGTACTTGTACTCGCCGACACTTATTGCGTTTTCCATGATTTTCGAGCGAAGCGTCGATGCTTTTCCGAGGCTGTAGATTTTCGAACTGACGATGGCATTCCAATGTTGCCAAGCGAAAACGCACGTGTATAAGAGACGACGAAAATTCTCGAGTGAGAGGTGGGGGTAGTTTGTTGTGTACACCCACGGAGATGCAGAGAGCAGGTATAAACTGCGAAATGGTGGAAAAGGGAAAAGCAGCTGTTTGGGGTTGTAAATCAGCTCTCTTAAATTGCCGGCGGAATTATTGAGAGCGTGGACGAGCGTGAGAGGAGAGGGAGAGATGACCTGGAGAGTTTTATTTTTCTGCGCGTCTATTAGTGGCCTCAAGTTCCCAACTGACGCCGAGAGATACAAAATATTTTATGAACTTAATGTATTTCATGGATCATGAAAAATAATGATAATTTTGTATGATAATTATTTGAACGCCAAGAACAACAAATGACGCCGTTCCCTTTAAGAATTACTCCAAGTATAAGCTCTCTCTCCCCTTCGAAAATGCGTCTATAGTATAGTATATATAGGCTCCTTTAAGACTTGTCGATAAAGTACACTGCTGAAATCCTCAAAGGCTCTATTCCGTCTAGACGTTTGTTTCCATCATCTTCTTCCGCTAATGGCTCAAAACTGAAACATCTCTCATTCTTCTTCTTCGCTATCACAAACAATTATTTTTCATACAAACCTATATATATTTTTTGAAAAATTATTTTTGACGAATGAAAGTTTATCCATATCGAACCGTCAAAAGGCACTCGAATCCAACTGCAAAGCAATGTAGCAGTGAATCCGAAGGGAATCTGGTATCTTTCGATGCAAGCTGTATAATAGCGGAAGCCGTAAATGGCCCATAAAACTCGGAAATATTTGACTAGAGAGCCGCGGCTGCGCTGGATTCTATTTGAACTCTCCCGCGCTAAAAGAGCTTACGCACATTAGAGCCTGCAGTAGCACGTATAGTACATAACGAAGAGACGGGGTAAAAGGCTCTGGCTCTGCTGCTTCTGCTGCTACTGCTTCTGGTTTTCGAACTAAGTAGGACTTAATGAACGATGGAGGAGATCCCTCGGAGGAAAAGGCGATAGAGCGTCGTGTCTTGGAAACTTTTTCTTTGGGATGAGATGTTCAGTGATGGCTTTGTTATTCCATCGATGCTTCTGCTATGTTACAAAATTTAATCAGCATAAAATGTACAATAAAAATTATCTTTGTTGCAGGCGATCAGCGCAGGCGCGAGATTGGCAATCGAGGAATGCCAGCATCAATTTAGATCCGCGCGATGGAACTGCACAATAAATCCCGAAAGCAGCGACAACATCTTCGGCGGTGTGATGTTAGTCAGTGAGTATTTCTAATATCCTATAATCCCGACGATCGAACGCAAATTATATATACTTTTTCATAATATACATACCTATTCCAGACAGTCGAGAGGCAGCATTCGTCTACGCGATTTCAGCAGCCGGTGTCGCTTACAGCGTGACCAGAGCCTGTTCCAGAGGTGAGCTGACCGACTGTTCCTGCGACAATCGCGTCAGGACGAGACAGCACTCGAGCAACTGGCAGTGGGGTGGTTGCAGCGAGGTGAGCTTTTTTATTATACAAGAGAAATTACACACTTGATAAATCCAAAAGAAGTAGCCATCGACCTGTACATAGGTATACATCTCAATAGCTACACGTGTAAAACTCTCCCAGCTCGTACACAAAGAACAACACGAAGACTTACCGTCGAGTAGGCGATTTAAATACCCTAGAAAGCTCACCCAGAAGACCGCAAAACTCGGGCTCTCCTTATTAGCTCCGTGTGTAAACCGCAGCGAATATCCCCTCGACTCGACGAGCTTCTCTCACGCGAGTATATACGGCAACTCTGGAAGTGAAAGCTTTTCGGTGCACAACCGGTTATACAGCTTTTAAATATCAGTCGTTCTAGCTTCCGCTGCTCGCGCTTTCAGTTGAACTCGTTAGCTTGATGCTACTATGATTGTGTACAGGGGATGTGCTGTGCAGTGGAAAAGAATAAACGGTTTTACCGGGAAACGCCGAGAGCAAAGTATAATTATTTTACCGATCTTAAAGCTTTTTCAATGTTACATTACTGATTTGGTTTATCAGGCTTGAATATATTCAAAAACATTTTAAAATTGTAATAGTTTATGAATCATCAACTCGAGGCCAACAAGCCAATTTAAAAAACGACGGAATTCCAACAAAATGAGACACTGAGATTTCTCATGAAAATTTATATGCAAAAAAAAAAAAAAAAAAAAAAAGAATGCATCAAGGATGAGCCGAGAGGGCAAGATATCGGTTCGATCGTCGCGAGTCGTCCCATTGTGTATAATGGGCTTTGCTTGTCGGCTGCGGCAGTGGCATAGCACCGTCTTTTTGCGGCGATCGGGGGGTTGTCGTAACTTAACAAGCTCAGCCCCCTTAATCCCCTTGTAAGCTCGCGATGTCTACAAGGGGTCACCTGTTCACGCGAAACGCATCCGTTTTACTCTCTCCTGGCTTTTCTATATTATACATAGATGCACAGGTATTCATATCGTCGATGTGACGACGTTGGCGTTTTTCAAATCAATTCAACCACATTACGGATAAAATTTCCGACGTGAAAACTTTTAAAATTTAACAAGATCCTATATCATCTACACGTCTCAGTCGTAGAAACCTCCCCCCCCCCCCCAAAAAAAAACGAGATAAAAATGTACAAACCGCACCGAACAAACAGACTCTTTCCCTTCTTTCGCTCGCTCGCCTTTCGCACACACGTGAGTCGCTTCCGCGCGAAATCACCTGCAGCCCAGAAAATGTAACGACATACGCGTACATGCGCGAAAGAAAAGCGACAAGAAAATCGAGACTCCCAGCGTGTTTCTGTATGTATGCGCTATCCTGTACAAAGAAAATTTCGCTGCACGATAAGCGCGAGGACGCAAACATTGTTAGTATAGAGAGCAGAGCTGCGCTCGAGATCCCACGGGATATTATACCTTGTTATACGAATACAGCTATATACGCAGCTCTGCGGGAATGCAAGAAGGGATGGAATTCGTTTGTATACTTGCTTATATGCTTTTCTTGAAGCCGCTTGTTATGTTTTGCATAAGGATTTTCCCGGATATAAGCTGACGAGGGCTATTATATATTTTTGAAATTTTTACAAAATTACGCGCACTAATTTTTTTAATGAAATCTGATTGTTAGGACATCCACTTTGGCGAGAGATTTTCCCGCGAATGGTCAGAAGCTGGCGAGGAACCGGTAAAGGACGGTGCGGTCCATGGACCTGAAGGGTTGGCTGGTCTCCTCATGAGGAAACACGACAACGAAGCTGGCAGACGTGCCGTTCGCTCGAGAATGCAGCGAGTATGCAAGTGTCACGGTGAGACTTTTTGAATTTTCAGGTTTTTTAAAATTGCAAACGAGAAAATTAACGCACTTGGCTACTTTACAGGAATGTCGGGCTCGTGCAGTGTACGCGTATGTTGGCGAAGGCTGCCGGCTTTTCGCGTAGCCGGCACAGCACTGGCCCAATTGCACGAGGGAGCAGCTCTAGTAAGACTGGCCCAGAGGGGTAGTCGTCGACCCGCAAGGCTCAGGCCTGCCAGACCTGAACTCAAACGACCCAACAAGACCGACCTCGTCTACCTCGAGGACAGCCCTGACTACTGCGAGCGAAATCTCACGTAAGATGAAATTTTTGGTAATAATCTCAGAACAAACGATTGCAACGAGCTAAAACGATTCGTCTATCCTCAGATTGGGCATCCCAGGCACCAGAGGCCGAATTTGCAACCGCACGAGTCTTGGTCTAGACGGCTGTCGGCTGCTCTGCTGTGGTCGAGGCTACCAGACTCGCGTGCGCGACGTCACCGAGAAGTGCAACTGCCGTTTCGTCTGGTGCTGCGACGTCAAGTGCGAGCTCTGCTCGGAACACGCGTGAAGAGCACGTCTGCAACTAAACTTCTATACACACACATATACACACACCCACCCACCCAACCACCACACACACACACACACACACACACACACATGAATCGACGATATATCATTGACGGGACACTGCCGAGCTTTCGAGCGAAATCGAACGAAAGAAGGCTTTTCTTCGCTGTAGAGAGAACCACCTTTGTACAAAATTTGGTTCTGCTGTGCGTGTTTCCCTTCTGTCCACCTTGTAACGACTATAGACGCGCGGAGAGAGGCTACTACACAAATTTCTATGTTTAGACGAATATATATGAGTAAAAAATATACTACATTTATATATTACACCTAAAAAGAGCTGAGCGAAATCTGATTGAGTTCGCTCGACTTTTGGCGTTACGTATCATACAATATGATTGTTCGTATACACACTTTTTACGTATATAGACCCGAGAACGAGACGATCGACGTCACATGCCAATGAGATATAATGTGTACATACTCCACTTTTTTACTTTGTCAACGTACTTATATCATAGCCGTGTATATACTTATATATTATATATTTGCGTATGAATATTATTGCGCGCGTAAAGCGCTTGCGCGGTATTATAATGATAATGATTGTCCATTTACGAGGAAAGAAGAATAACGAAAATTACACATAATGACGTAATATTTAGACCGACGTATGAACGTTTAATTTCGCGCATGCCAAACTATATTATACACATAATACACGTATGTAGCAGAGATAGCGCGAGGAGTCCTTGCTGACGTCCAAGGTGGAAGTATTTTTGCAGTTTCATTTCTTTTTTACCAATATATCAAAACGCAATTATAATGTACGGCTTTGATAAGATCTGTTTGCATGAATTTTCTATGTATTCGATGCGCAAATATATTTCCACTTGGACCAAAAAAAAGTGAAGAAAGAACTGGGGACTCGTTTGCTAGGCCGACGAAATATCGATGTCATATACAAAAAAATTGTAGCAAATTAAGGCTATTCAAGCTCAATGGTTTTAGTTTTGCGACGCAAATGTATATGCGCAAGAAGCGCACGCGAATGCAATTTTCTCCTTCGACAAAAGGATTAAGTAAGTTAAAATAAATGAATCTTATATAATGAGTATATAAAGCGATCGATGTGTCCAGTAGCGCGTAACTGAGAAAGAGAGATGAATCTAGGTGGATCGAGCGACTCTCGTCCCCGGTAAAACGTACTTACCCGCAGCCCGAGAGTCTGCGATTGCAAGCGAGCGAGCTCTCGCTTCGACGACTATTATATACAAAGCGCAGTATTGAAACGAAAAAAAAATTGTAATTTATTTTCCCCGTATACATATAATATATATATATATATATATAAATTTATATAAATTTATATTGACGTATATATATATTATACTGTAATCGACAAAAAGGCTCTTTTTTATTGTTATAAATAACCGAGTAATCGTCCATGTGCTCGATTAATTTCTAGGGTAAATATAGCTCTTAGTATTTATATATATTATATGCATGACCTGTATACTTATACGTGTATTTATAAATACAATCTGTGAAAAGCACACTTGGTCTTTATTTTTTCTCGTTCACATGCGTATCATACATCATAATTATACTGCACACCGTGAATGTGGTGAGTAGAGAATTTGTGCACAAGATTTGTCAATTACTATCGAACAGATGCAAAAATACTTGATTCCAAAAATTCCATTTCGTGATTCTCTCTGTATCTAGTCCAAGATAAATAAACAATGATTGCTTTTATATGACTTGGACGTATCAGCTACTTGGACATTGAGTACTATTATACCTAACTCGAATGATTCCTGATCAGCATCTGACATGCAAAAGTTTTGTAGAATATTTTCAAGTATGCACGGTACCCGTTATTTCAAGTTAAACTCAATAAGTTTACCAAATACAGGAACATTAAAAAGTCTAGTATTCAAAATACAAAAATATTAAACAGCACGTGTAAAAGTAAAGCTTCTGAACATTCAATAAGTAAAAAATCTCAAAAAAGTTTAACAAAATCGTTCATATCACATATTATTTCCTGTGGTGTCTCTTCTTCTCCTTCTTCTTTTGAGACTCGAAGATATTCTGGCTAATAAAGAAAACGACCGTTAGTAGCGTAGTGAAAATAACGCCGACAAGGAATCCCGCGAGAGATTGCAAAATTTCATTGTACGTAGAAACTTTTTTGGGTACGAGAAGGTTCTTTCCCTCTCCGTTGTGTCTCGCTGTATAACCGAGCCAGTAGAGGATGCGATCCATAGCATGATTTGATCTGTCACGTATAGCCTGCGAAACGACCCTGGCACTTTCGCGGTACTGGGTGCTCTCATGGATTTCCTTGATGGTTTCGCTCACTGCGTCCGACATCGCGTCGATCTTTTCGACATAAGCAAAACCCAGCTCTGAAGCCCGACGAGCGTTTCGCAACTCGTCGACATCTCGGGGAAAGCAAATCATCGGTGTGCCGTGGAAGGCGCTCTCGAGGAACTCGGAGTCTGTGCAGTGAGCTAGGATTAATCTGGCTCTTGGGTAGCCTACAAAATAAAAATTATATTGCATTTTATTTTGAAAAAGTATATTGTTTTAAGAGGCTTCTTTTACCTATGAGGTCTTGTCTGTCAACATCTTTATGAATGAAAAGATTGTTAGGTTTGTTGTGCATTTTTGCATGTTTGTTTTTCCATATTACAGCCAAACCCTGTCTATCATTTGGTAACTTTTGTGCAACAGCACGGATCAGTACATCATAGTCCTTGTCCAGAAGTACAACTACACTCCCTGCCCTAAATTCCACCAATTCCTTTTGAAGATCAGCAGGCAAGGGTTGAGGACCTCGACAATGATGACACCCAATCTGAAGTAAAATATTCAATACATTGAATTGAAATGAAACAAATGATTAAAATTTACCAGTACAAAACTTGACTGCATACCTCAGCCACTAGTTGAGTCAGCAGAGCAGAATTCATGCGTAAAATTGGATCCGCACCCCATAGGACTAGTTGCACATTAGAGTATAAATTTGCCAATGAATTATGAAAATTGGGAAGTTTCTTCTGGATCATTTTATGAGTGGCACTGACATAATTATTTTCAATTGAGTACATATAGAACTCGAGATTCAAGTTCTCAATAAAACTCTGAAGAAGACCTGTCTCATGAACAGGTAAAGCCATTCCTGTTTTTACAAATACATACAATTCTTGATTATGGCCACGAGCATATATTACAGGAATAGAGGATACAGAAGCTGTCCATGGTAATAAACAAGCATCGTGCCTAGAAAAGACAAAACAAGTATAAATATTGAAATCTTCTTGTAACTCATCAATCATGAATAGTAGAAGACTTTACCTGACTCCTGGGAAAATAATAAATGTTGGTTGCAAGGACTTGACATGCTTGGCTATGCTAGAGTCAGAGATAAAGCTCTCGCAGAGCTTGACTGCTCTCAGATCATCGCCATCATCTGCTTTAAGACTAGCATTTACAGTCATCAATTCCACTCCAACTAGGTGCTCATAGTAGTTGCTCACATTGGAGGGTATCACAAGAGTAGTCTCAATTCCAAGATCCGAGATGGTGTTAGCAAGCAAGGACAGCTCGTATACATCCTCAAATGCAACAACCACAGCTGACTGGGGAGGACTAGCCAGAGAAGATGCAGCAGTGGAATGTATCAACACAGCACTCAAAACCAGGCATAACAAACATGCCATTTTTCTGCTGTTAACTTATTCAATATGAACCAAGTATTGAATTCTTTGTATGTATGTACAACCAACGACAACACGCACGATATTCTAGTCGCAGCCAAATGAGGTAAAAACTACTTCCGGCAATTAAAATAGTCCCTTCCACGTGTAGCCAGCTGAAAGGCCGAGACCGGCGGATCTCACTGTACTTACTATCATAACATCTCAAACTTTCTCAATCTTCAAAGGAAAATCTGTTTTTCCACATTTGTTTATCAAGTTTCTCCTGTTGCACTCTCGTAAAGTTGCAGGTCGTAAAACTTTATTGAAACCGGCAACACTATTTTCGGTGTACTGTATACGTGTTTTTGTGAGAAGATTCGATGCGAATATAAAGTATATAAACACTGATATACATACAGTACGTACTTAGTGTGTTTACGCAGTCGCGGAGCAAAAGGGTCACGGAACCGCCGTCGAGCGATCCACGGCTCTCGCAGCTCGCTCGCGGGGGTGGGTGATGACGCGATTTTAACGATCTGTGACCGTTTGACGTCGGTGACGTTGTAAAAGAAAATTACTTACTTACTTACTTACTCTATTTAAATGGTCGTGGGTTTGTACTAAACTCCGATATGCCACAATTCAGGCTTAAAGAATGGGTGCGTTCCAATAGGCAAGTACAGTGGCCGGACACAATAAACATAAGTATAAAAGAAAATTAAGTAACGAAATTCGCGAAATTCATCATGATTTAAGGGGGTCCGAAGGTCAATTCAAATCTAGATTTCGCGCTACAAAATAGCAGACGACAAAAGTAACTAATTTGCGTATAACAAACAATATAAAAGCAAAATTATGAAAAACTAGGACATCACTGCCGAATGGCATTCGAATTATATGATTTTGAGACATTGTTCGAATGCCATTCGGAGAGATATTTATTTATAAGTGTCAAACTTTGTAAAATGGTAGATAATTACATAACGGAGGGCAGTGATGTCCTAGTTTTTCATAATTTTGCTTTTATTGTTTGTTATACGCAAATTAGTTACGTTTGTCGTCTGCTATTTTGTAGTGCGAAATCTAGATTTGAATTGACTTTCGGACCCCCTTAAATGAGGCACATTCAAGCCAAATGAAAAATTCTATACAAGTTCTACAAATCGTCATATAAATTCTACTAATGTAATATCGTCGCGTTTAATTTGATGCAATAGGGAACAGACATAAATTTTCAAATTCGTTTTAAAATAAAATATAATCAAAATTATACACAAAATTGAAAGCATTGCTGCATTGCTTTGTCCTAAAAAAAGTATAATAAAAATCATTGAGGCAGAATTTGTTTGATAAACTGATTTTTTAATCTTTCATTTCCAAGACTTTGCCAGTAAAGGTAGGGTATCTGTAAAAATGAGAAAATGTATTATTTGACAAAATCAAGTTATGCAATTTAAAAGGTTTTAACAATATTCGTCGAAACTTACCAGAATAGGTGTGTAACCAATATTCTTTAAATGTCTTAATTGCACAGCAAGAATCCCGGTCGGCTCTAAAGTATTTCTCGTCATGGTGTTGTGTACTCCAATTACAAAGACATACCATTTTTTGCCATCTTTTGGTGCCCACTTAATTGATCCAGGTGGAATTTTCGACAGTTTATCATGCGCTGATACAAATTGTTTTTTCAATGGATCATAACAAACAATGACATCAGTTCTGTCAAAATGTGGAAGTAAAGTATCTACATGAACAGCTGATTCCGAGCCTAAGAGATTCTAAGAATTAAAGTATAATAGTGAGCCAATGAAAAAAAATTTGTAGAATATAGTTTTAGTTTGCCAAATTTAATACCCTGCAGGTATGAATCACATCAGTCATGATTTTATTATATTGGTTGACTCTTTGGTTTTCTGACATTGGCGTTTTTCTAAGTGACCCAAAACGCTAAAACAATGAATGGTAAGTTGTCATTAAAATAAAAATTATTTAATATGAAAATGAGATTGTTCACCTTAAGAAGAAAATGATTTATGTCTTTTCTTAGTCTTGGACCATCATATTCAGGATGTTCTAATTCTATACAATAGTCTAAAACTAAATATTCACGATCTAATTTGTGAATATTGTTATCACACAACCTCATTAAAAATGATTGTTCCATTACAGATTTCAAGAGATTTTCTGGATAATAATTTACTTGAAGCATGTATTGAATACTGTAAATTAATGACTTGGGAAATCTGTCAAGATAATCCAGTTATTTAGTATAAAAATGAATAAATTAACAAATTATCATTTTTAATATTATACTTACTGGTTTATTTCATCTGTCCTTTCAGGTCTTGAGAGTTCATAATGAGCAGCAGCATAAAAATCAGTTTTTTTAGGATCATAATTAAATATATACAGTGTAAAAAGAATTCTTTCAATGTCTTTCAGTCTTGCTTTTTTTATATCCTGCTTGTATCTATTTAAAAAAAAGAAACACAATAGTTAAAAATTATACTTGCAATGATATCTAATAATGATCAATGTACCTTTCAAGTATAAGAGATGTCAATTCATCATTATGTAACAAGGTTCTAGCTTGCATATGAGCGATGTGTGTTAAAGTTAATAATGTACTATGTGGTATTCGTGCTACCAATGCCCTTTGTAACATATCAAACTGTTGAACTATTTGCAGATCAACGCTGTTCCTGAAATTGAAACAATAGATCATACTTATTATTATCTTTTAAAATACTCAAGACAAGTTATTAAAAAAATTGTATTGTTACCTCAAAATCTTTAAGATTGCTGCTAAAGAAATATCACTAACAGTATGAAGGTTCTGTTGAAGTTTTTGCATTAATTTTATCAAAAAATATTTGCTTTTAATTATAGCTTCATATTTAAAAAATGCCATAGAAACTACACCTAATTCTTCTATTGATAACTGATCAATGCACTTTTCTACATTGTGCTCAAAACTAGATAAATCTAGCAATATTTTGTTATTAATTTTCAAAAGATACGCATATTGCACAAGATTGGCAGGTGTCATTTTACAACAATCGACTTGTGTGAAACTCCTAGTGATAAAATTTGAAAATCTAGGACACCTTGATTTGTACCAAAAATCATTCATCAAAAGAATCTCATCTATTGACCAATTAGCTAGTCGCCTTACACATTCAGCATCCAATGCTTGCCAAAAATTTTTCAAAGCAGGATCGCTTGGTCTTTTGTCCCACAATCCTAAGCATTTTAACAGATGCTGCAGTTCTTTATCACTGAAACTTGAAAGCCGATTGGTTATTACTTCTACAATTCCAGAGTATTTAGGCAATTTTAGAGATTCTCCAGCTTGACAGGCGTAATAAGAAAGCAATTCAAAGTTTTCCAAAATTTCTCCATTTTTCATGCTAATCCATGGTTTTTCCATCAAGCTATTTACTTCATCGAGCTTCAAATCTTTAAGCTCTTTTTTAGATGGAAGAGGAGTGGCAAAACAATGAGAGTAAGCCTCTGAACTGTCTAGAATGCTGCGAGCATAAATATTTTCTTGAGGTAAATGAGTGATGTTGGCAGTAATGATATGCAATTGTTTAACAAAATTATTGTTAAGTAGAATTTGTTTTTTGTACAAGGATTTACAAAACGCATTGTCTTGGCTACTACAACTTGAATTGCATCTGACTGCTGAATCCAACCTTCGAAGTACATTCCATTCCTTGTAGTTTATCAATCTTGACAGTCTTTCAGCGAACATCTTTACGTCTTTTCACGAACATAAAAAGTAAATTACATGCTTTTCATTGGCTACAAGTACTTACTTATTCGTAATTCATTCCAAAACAAAAAATAAACAGCAAAGACTGATTTGGAACAATTGCAGGGAATCAGGGATTCTAATAGTGTAAAACCGCGTGGTGTGTTGCCTGTCAGGTACTTAAGGTAAGGCTAGTCTTGCGACTTTCTGAAAAACGCGGTTCGGCGGTGGTGCCGGTGGTGCGCCCGTGCAGCGGCAGAGTATAGAGACGTGCGGCAGACTTCCGATGAGAAACATTTTTCTACGGATAATCGAAATAATTTCTTAATATTTGATGACCTTGGCTGGTATTTTACTATATCTAACGGCAGTTAATTGACTGTTTTACTATTTGAACGATAAAAAGTGAGTATGGTTTTGTAATACTTTATTTGTTCGTGTAATACAGTTGATGGATTTGTTTGTGAGGTTATGTTCTTTGTAAGTTGTTTGGATAGAAACCGCGTATCTATGTATAATTAATAACTAGGCACCAAACATTTCACTGTAAAGAGTCTTGATAGCTTGTTAAAAAGAGCCGTTGTTGTCAAATGTTCTTTTTCTTTTCTCAAGCGTAAGACATGTGTATTTATATTTATTAGTTAAATATGAAAATGCTCTCACTTAGATTTATAAATCTTTTTTCATTATTGAAAATGCTAATTCGCTTTACTTGTTAATACTAGGAAAAAGGATAACAAGATGGCGATCGCAGCTTCCAAAGTTCACGAGGTACGTGAAATCACCAGAATTGAGCGTATTGGAGCACATTCTCACATCAGAGGCTTAGGATTAGATGATAGCTTAGAGCCTCGAAATGTTTCTCAAGGAATGGTTGGCCAATTCCAAGCACGAAGAGCTACTGGCATCATTCTGGAAATGATCAAAGAGGGTAAAATAGCTGGGAGGTCAGTCTTGTTGGCTGGTCAACCGGGGACTGGTAAAACTGCAGTGGCTCTGGGTCTAGCCCAGTCCTTGGGTCCAGATACACCTTTCACGCTTATGGCTGGCTCTGAAATCTATTCACTGGAGATGGGCAAAACAGAAGCTTTAACTCAGGCTATAAGAAAGTCAATAGGAATCAGAATCAAGGAAGAAAGCGAAATCATTGAAGGTGAAGTTGTAGAAATTCAAGTAGACAGACCAGTTGCTGGTGTAGGAGCAAAAGTTGGCAAACTCACCTTGAAAACTACAGAAATGGAAACGATATACGACTTGGGAAACAAGATGATTGAATGTCTCATGAAAGAAAAGGTTCAGGCTGGAGATGTCATAACTATAGACAAAGCCACTGGTAAGATCAGCAAGCTTGGACGCTCTTTTACAAGGGCTCGTGATTATGATGCAACTGGACCACAGACACGTTTTGTTCAATGTCCTGAGGGAGAGTTACAGAAGAGAAAAGAAGTAGTCCACACTGTGACATTGCATGAAATTGATGTCATAAACAGCAGAACACATGGATTCTTAGCCCTATTTTCTGGAGATACTGGTGAAATTAAATCAGAAGTAAGAGAACAGATAAACCAAAAAGTAGCTGAATGGAGAGAAGAAGGAAAAGCTGAAATTGTACCTGGAGTATTATTTATTGATGAAGTACATATGCTGGACATTGAATGCTTTTCTTTTTTGAATAGAGCTTTGGAAAATGAAATGGCACCAGTTGTCATAATGGCCACAAACAGAGGTATCACAAGAATTAGGGGTACTAACTACAAGAGCCCACATGGCATTCCAATTGATTTACTAGATCGTATGATAATTGTCCCAACCATTCCTTACCAAGAGTCAGAACTCAAGGAAATTTTAAAAATAAGATGCGAGGAGGAAGATTGTGAAATGTCAAATGATGCCTTGTTAGTGCTTACTCGTATTGCACTTGAAACATCTTTGAGGTATGCTATACAGCTAATCACCACATCGTCTTTGATTAGCCGAAAAAACAAAAACATCGAAGTAGGCGTGGATGATGTGAAACGCGCTTACACGCTGTTTATGGATGAAAATCGATCTTCCCAGTTCCTAAAAGAGTATCAAGAGGACTTCATGTTTTCTGAAGCAGAAGAACAGCCAGAAATGGAAGTAGCTTAAAAAACCTGAAATTTTTGTACAATATATATTATAAGAAAAAAATATTGACCTACCTAAAATTTATACTAAATATCATTAAGTAATCTAACAACAAAATAAATTTTGATTTATATAAAAATCTTTATTAACCCTTATTACAAAATAGACTATACTTTATCTTAAGATTAAGTTAATTAAACTTCAAATAAAATCATAGTTTTGTTATAAAAATTAAAATCAAATCTACAGTAAATGATTCAAACTTTTTACAATCTTTCTGTATCTGTGTGCATCAGTTTAATAATGATCTCAATCTGCATAGAAAAAAATAGTTGTTTTATTATTCAATGGCATTACATTAAACACATAAATGGGAAATACAGTAATAAATAAACAAAAATTCAATTAATTATAAGCCAAACTGAAACTTCTTTCGTTTTCTTGTCTAAAGCTCTGATGCATATGATCAATTTGTTGAATCTTTTGATTCAAGAGATTTGTTCTCTGCACAAGCCACTGAAGACTGTTCATGTGCGCATTGAGAATCTTGACTATTTGAACAATTGGATCACTAGAGTCTTGTGCTCGATTTGCCTCATTTAGATGCTCTATGATCTCCTTCAGATCTTCTGACATTTGTTTCAATTGTGTATCAATATTTTCGGCTAAACGATACGTATACTCGCGTTCTGGATCTGTGACAGACAATAAGGCTAATTCTTTCTCTAGTGGCACCAAACAGTCTTGCAATTCTTTTTGTTGCCCAACCTGCAAAGTAATGAATTTTTGCAATGATTAATACTAAAAAAACTTCATACCATTATTTCATGAATTAGAAAATAAATACTTACAACGTAATCAAGTTCATGTTCAAGTTGTTGCTGCTCTAGTTTGACCCTCTCTACTTCTTGATTGAGAGTTACAATTTTTTCTCCATTTGCTATGAGTAACCTATCCCAGGCATTGATTTGTGTGGCTTGATTGACAAATACTTTCTCTTGCTCTTCTAATTCAAGGGTCCACTTGTTGATGGATTCTTCCAACTGACAAAAATTTATACCACCTGGAGGTCTACTTGCTGATGAAGTACTAACTCTGCATTAAAAGTAGTCATAAATAATTAAAACACAAATATCAATTTTTTTATTTTTAAACTTCTCAATCATTTTGTTAAATTCATTTTTATTGATTCATTGATTTTTTATTAATTCATTCTGTAATACAGTAGTTGCTAAAATAATAATACAAAGCATACAATTCTAATAATTAATGTATATTTGATTAATCTCTCTAATCCTAGTTACTTGGCTTTAAATACAAACAAGGTATGTATGCAGTGCATTTCAATGTGCTATATATATATGTTAGTTCTACTTAATCATTGCCAAGTGTTAAAAATTGTAAAACTAAACCAATACCGTCTGTAAATGTAATATTAGAAACTTAGAAACTTTAATCAGCAAATTAGGAATCAGCTTTTTTTAGATAAATGAACTTGCTGGAATTGAAGCATGTTCCATTGTTGCTTCACAGTCCATGCCTAAGCTGTCAAGCTGAAACAATATGTTGCTTTTGAATACCGATAACAAATTTTTAATTGTAATTTCATTCACCTTATCAGATCAAAATTTTAACAAGAGCGTTTACAGCCAAAACTGGGCTTTCAAGTTTGTTTGAAATGTCAATGAATGAATAAATGAACTGAATAATAAACAAAAACAACCACACTTACGTCGTTGTAGGGCCCAGAGAAGTCTGTGGCTGACTGCTGGCAGCAGATGCAGTAGTGGAAGTTGGCGCAGTAGTGGTCTTGCCCAATGTTAACCCTGTAGCAGTGGTAGCCGCAGAGCTGCCCAGATTAAATGCAGCAGCGGAGGATGAGCTGTTGCCTCCTAGATTAAATCCACTGGATGTTGTGGTCGTAGAACTGCCTAAATTGAACGAAGGAGTCGTTGCGGGAGTTGAACTAGTCATGCTGAAGCCAGATCCTGTTGTCATTGGAGCTCCTAAGTTGAAACCCGTGCCAGTCGTCGTGACCGAGGTTGTCGTAGCGGTAGAAGCCAGTCCAAAACCTTTCGAAAAATTGACTAAAATATCAAATGTAATTTAACAATAACATAACAAAGCATTGGTTTAATATTTACCGCCTCCGAGGGACGCTCCTTGAGCTGACGTCGTAGCCGTGGTATTCGAGCCCAAATTGAAACTTGGCGTCGGAACTCCAAAGTTCAAAGCTGTACCCAACGTCGATCCTCCTTGGGTTTTTGAGGGATCAGCTCCGAAACTCATTACTTTAAAAATATCAACGACTACGGTAACTGATGTTTATACGACTAACGCACGGGCTTACTGGAGTTTCCAAGAATTTGCAGGTTAGAAACGGCCGCTACAAACGCGGTGTTTAGCTTTTCGACTTCTAGATGGCCAAAATACGCAAATTTTAATTTTGAATCAATCATCCAACTATACAAATGCACATACATTTATAATAAATTTCCTTTATTTCTTGTTGACAAGTTTTCTACGAAAAGTGAGCTCTTGGTCGATGTAATATTGTATAATATACCTATAATATATTCTTTTTCGTAAAATCTCCCATAAAAGAGCATTAAAGTCAAAACGCGAGCTGCGAGCGAATTTGCGCTACCTACTTCATAGTCCAGTAAAATTAGATCTGAAATCGACCTGCGGTGGAAATGGCTGCATTTTGGATATTATGTAAATCGAGGTCGAAAAATCCGATTCTGAAATTTTCAGCTTTGTACAACAAGGGGTTCTATGCGAAAACCGCGTGCGAAACTTATTTTTGCTTATATCTCGAGAGCGGTTTAAGCTACAGCAAAATGGCTGACGCCAATCGAAAGAGCGTTAAATTTTGCATTAGAAACGATTTTTTATTTGATTCCGATGAGCGTAAAGTTCCGAGCTATTAAATAAAAAAGAAATTTGCTTGATATGGGGGCAGGGGAGGGGAGACGCGCAGACGACATGGCCGCCGCTCTCTCCGCGCGCAGCGGCAGGACGGCGGGAGCCGAGCCGCGTTTGAATGCGTCAGGCGAAATTATCATTTTTGACTTTTTTTTAAATTACTTAAATAACATTATATTATAACATATGTTGAAGGGAGTTGTATTTAAAGGTTTTTTTCAGCATTCTTCATCGATGGTATGTGCTGACAAGTAATATGTATGATTCTTCATATTAAAATGAAATTTGTGAATAATGTTTGAAAATATTGCAATAGCATTTTTTAAATGAGACTATTACACAGAATAAAGCGTAAATAATACAAAGATGAAAGTGTTATAACAAAATTATGAATTATCCTGTAGTAACTTATTTCATTATTTAATAATTGCTTTCTTTCATGTATAGGCGAGCGGGGATCATCCCTAAAATGACCGGTTAGTGACCATGGTCGTTCTAGTCGCTGAAAATAGTTCTACTTTATGTTTTCGAGGTCGTTGAACACGAATCTGGAGTTATTTTTTCGATTAAAGTGGGGGAACATTGAGAAAAATGGAAAATAAGTGCAAAATGGGGAAAACCTAATTTACATGATTTTTAAAACTCAACTTGCTATATCTCAGACATTTATGCATATTTCTTTTTGAAATTTTAACCACTTATTCTTCAAGATATTGTATATAAATAAAACCTAATCCGAAGTTCGCACCGAAGTTCGCATCCGAAGAGTAGCACGGTTCATTCTCGCCGCGAAGAGTAGCACAGAACCGCTTCTCTCTGCGAAGAGTAGCACAGCTCAACTTATGCCGCGAAGAGTAGCACTGATACCGCGAACTATTTATTCCTTAAAATGTCATTAACAAGAGCTAGTTAATATAAACATCTATCTAATAAATATATTTTATTCGCTCATGCGTTTGCTGGATGCGATTCAACAAGTGCTATATATAACAAGGGTAAAAAAAGTATTATTACTTTATTACAAAAAAACGAAGATTTGCAACAATTGGTATCTATGTTTTATAAGCCATTACAAAATATCGACGATCTATATGCAGTTGCTGAAAAAGTTATGATAAGATTATAATATGGTGCGGATGACCAAAAACTGTCTCTACATGAATTAAGATATAAAACATTTTGCACATCTACAGCAATTGCAAAAAAAGAATTATCTTTATCGTCTTTACCGCCTACAGCTTCGGTATTAACAGAACATACTAAAAGAGTATATTACCAAATGCAAATTTGGCTGGGATTTGATTTAGATCCAGAATTATGGGGATGGAAAAGAACGAGTAATATGCTATTACCTATAATGAACACCAAACCAGTTGCACCAACCGAATTACTACAGATGGTGAGTCATTAGATATTATCCTAAAATATATTTTATATGAAACTGGCTATTTTTCTTTAAAAATAATTTTTAAACGACTTATTTGATTATTATTTTACTGAACTATTCCATATTTTCTACTGTAATTTTTATTAAATTGTATTATTATATAGTACATTTGTCTGTACACTATATTATACCAATTATAATACCATTATATAAACAATCCTCCTCTGTCTACCTCACTCATTTAATTCATCAATTTTTACTGTGATAAATAACAATTTACTTAATTTTCAGATATTCTGTGGCTGTAAAACAAACTGTAACACATCTCGATGTTCATGCAAAAAGGCTGGAATAAAATGTAGTTACAGTTGCAAAAATTGTAATGGTCAAAGCTGTGAAAATGCTTCAAATTCACGTAAAGTCATAATTGAGAGCGATATAGAAGAACAAGATATCGAACAAGATAATGAAAATCTCTGGGATGATGAAATAAATAATTTACAAGGAGAAGAAGTTAATGAATCAGAAACTGAAAATTAAAAAATTATGATACATACTGTTATAATTATGATACTTACTTGAATATTGTATAACCATTTTATTATTTATTGTTTAACATCAACTCATTGTTACAATGATTATCGGTAGTTTACTTTGACAGTTTCATCTTTGTATTATTGATATTGTCTAATAATAACATTTAAAAAATGCTATTGAAATTATTTCAACAATAATTTACAAAATTCACTTTAGTGTCGTACGTACTACTAGAGAGCACATACAGCGTACGAAAAGTAGTTAGTTCAAAAGTTGGGATGCAAGGTAAGCTATTTTCTCGCTTATTGTATACCTATATATTCACGAAGGCCCTTTAAGAACTTTACTTACTTATTCAAGTGATATAAACAGTTTTCCGGGCACCACCGCGAAGTCAAAAATGGTATTTCGGCCTGATGCGTTCAAACGAGGCTCGGCTCCCGCCGTCCCGCCGCTGCGCGCGGAGAGAGCGGCGGCCATGTCGTCTGCGCGTCTCCCCTCCCCTGCCCCCATATCAAGCAAATTTCTTTTTTATTTAATAGCTCGGAACTTTACGCTCATCGGAATCAAATAAAAAATCGTTTCTAATGCAAAATTTAACGCTCTTTCGATTGGCGTCAGCCATTTTGCTGTAGCTTAAACCGCTCTCGAGATATAAGCAAAAATAAGTTTCGCACGCGATTTTCGCATAGAACCCCTTGTTGTACAAAGCTGAAAATTTCAGAATCGGATTTTTCGACCTCGATTTACATAATATCCAAAATGCAGCCATTTCCACCGCAGGTCGATTTCAGATCTAATTTTACTGGACTATTCATACTTGGTCGCAAGTCGGCGCTGTTTCTCAAACTCTAATCTGTTCTGCTTGCCGGTATCACCGAGCGCGTGTGTTCATTGAGGTTATCTGCTGCGAGTTTATTTATTCTAGTTATGCGTTTGCAAAACGTAAATTATATCGTTTCTCTGTTAAAAGATCTTAATTAGTTATTAAATTAAGTCGAGATAAAATCTTCTAAAAGAATCATTTGTTTATTTTGAATAGAAATATGATTTCTAAACAGCTAAGTGTGGTTCTTAGCCTCAACAGACAATTCGTTTTAAAAAAGCTGAATTTAATCTCAAAGCATTTTCTCAATACGAACAGCCATGTTAATCTTTGTCATTCTAAAGCAATCCGATGTCTCTATGTGGACAAATGTCGGATTAACACTATTATTCTAAGAGAATCACATTCGAAAGCAGCAATACAAGAACCCCTTACGGAGACTAGTTTTGCTTATCGTTTCATGGAAAGTTCTGAAGCTTACTCAAACACTTTGTCATCGACACTATCACTTGATCAAGATTCACAGATCGAAGAAATAGAAAATATACTGCAGAAGCAATGGATCAGTATGAGTGTCCCAGAAATTCTACAAAACTTTGAGCGTCTTTCTATTAATGCTAGAAAAAATGAGGAGTTAATAAACGAGCCCAAGTACCATGGAGTATTAGAAGTATTAAAGAACAAAATACCAGACTTCAGTGATCAGGAGATACACCATTTATTTCGTTGCCTTGGATTGTGGAAATCTGATGCAACCGAGGTTGTTTATAAAAGTCTTTTGACAACTTTGGATAATGAGTGCTTAAAAAGAATGCCAGGCTGGAGTATGGAGGAGATCTTATTGACTAATGATCAATTCTACAAATTGAGAGTAGCAAGGTATCAAGAATTCACATGGCACAGCTTGAAAAAATTGGGTTCGAAACCTAGAAAAATGACACCTGCTAATTTAGTACAATATGCATTTTTCATGAAAGTCAATAGAAGGCTGCCTATTCGTCCTTATGAGATAGAATACCGTGTAGAACAACATTTTGATAGCTTTACAATAGAAGAATTGGCAATCATTGCATTGGCTTTTGTCAAATATGAAGCTCCAATTAGAAGTGACCAACTTCTAGCTAAAATTTTACAGAAGCTTGTCAGTGAAATAGATAACATAAATGATTTATCTTTGAAAGCAATACTTGAAATTCTGAGGTAAAATAAATACTAATCTTTTACTTTATCAGCATTTGCTGTAAGCCATTTAAATTTTAGTATTGAAATTTCAAATTTCTTTTTTCAGAAATGGAAGGGAGCCTGAAATAACTAAGCAACTTGAAATCTTATTGGAAAAAATGGTAAACAATATTTCACGTTTAAATATTCGGACTCTTACAAGTGTTATGATGTTGCAAAGAAAAGTTCTAATGCACAATGAGCAATTAACATCAAAAATATTGGAAAGGTGACTGCTTAAATTATTATTGCTTATGTAAATTTATTCCAAGTGCCTGTCTCAAACGATTTTTTTTTTATAATTTTCTTTTAGATGTGAGAAAGAAATCAAGGATATAAAATTGAAACACTTGGAGAGAGTAATATTTGGATTACACATATTTAACTATGATCCCAAAACTACTCCATTTTATTCTATAGCTTATAATGAATTATTAGATCCTAGCAGAGCTACAGAAAATGAAAGGTAAAATTACTTTTTATTATACAAATGTAAAAATAAATACCAATTTCATAAATTTTTTGTAAGTATTGATGTATTAAATTTTATAGTAAATAATTAATTATACACTTTTTTCCAAAATTTTTTAAAAGGATTCCATCTTCACTTGTGCATATTTCTATGTTTATGCTTAAACAACAATTCTATCCAGAAGAAATATTAAAACGCATCTTGGATCCTGATTTTATACAGACAATAAGTGATTCAAATCTTTTTAAACTTGATCGAAATTATCTTGATATAGATTTTTGTATAGAGTTTGAGCATCCAGAGTATAATGGTCCCAGATTAAGGAAAGATGTTTTAAACTATTTAATGAAGGTAAAGACGAGTAGCTTTTTATCTCTAATTTCTATTCAAATAAATAACATGTTATGTAAGAATGACTTGAATTTTCTAGTTTTTTGGTTCACTTAAAAATGCTGCAGTAAAAAATAATCTTAAAAAAAGTAATACTCATAAGACAATGACCGAATTAGCCCATATCATTAAGGTATATGTTTAAATTATATTTACGTTTTAGCTTTTACTGTTGAGAAAATGTTAACTAAAATCGAAATTTTTCAGAAAATTGCAAAGTCTGAGACAGCAGTTCACGTAGATTCAGTTCTTCCGCATGTTGCCAAGACTTATGTCATAGTTTGTTGTGATCCAGAAACCAAAGAATTTTCACCACCGTTGGAAAAGTTGACCAATATTCCGACAGGCACAATCAAGTATGCACCTGATGATGGCAAAAAGTGGTATGTCTTGGTAATTGGCTCAAACAATCTCATAACAAGAGATGAATCCCACAAGATCACCGGCATTCTGGCGAACGAGATAAGGCAATTGGAACTTATCGGTTATACACCTATTGTGGTAAGCAAACAAATGCGGACATATTTCCTCGTTTCCATACGTTCTACTATATGTTATCTGATACTGATGATAATTTTTTTATTCCAGATACCACAATATAAGTGGAATAATATGTTCGAAGATGTTGAGAAAGAAAAGTACCTGAAAAATCTTTTGTTTAGATAGTTTTTATTCTCGTTTGTTCACAACAACATTAAAATTAGTACTCCGACATGGACAACGTTAATATAGACCTTTTAGGATTTACAAGAGCTGTTTTTATCACAATAGTGAATAGTCGCGCACTGTACATATTTAATACACGTAAATATTATATCTAAAATAAAATACGTTTTATTTGCGGAACTCTTACAGCGTTATTTACACGAATATAATATAGATTCCTGAGCACGAAAAATGCATTATTGTCTCACTTGATTGGTTGCTTGATTGTGGTTCGTTTGTGTAATTTGTTCTTGTTCCTTAATTACTCTTACGTTTATACATCGAACTTGACAGAGATTGGGCGCTAATCTCTTAGTTGATACGTTAATAAAAAAAAAAAAGAATTTGCTACATGTAAGTTTAATAGTTCACGCGTTAATCCATAACGCGGTGCATCAGTTTCTTGACGTATTCGTAAGTAACGAAGAGTGTCGCCGTCGCTGGGACTGTCCTAATTAACGTAGGCTTCAGACCATTGTATAAGGCACTGAGTCCTTCTGTTCTCACAATGTCCTTCATTATTACTAGAGCAGGCGTCTTCAAATTTTGAACCTGAAAAACGATAAGCCGTTAGTATGGTCATTGGAATAATTTTTACATCGGCAAATATAACTTGAATATAAGAATGTCAAGTAAAAAACAAACGTTACACGCTGTCTTGTTATTTTTAGATAAACTACTTAATTAACTAATAACCGTTACAGCATAGATAACACGTGAAACAGATAAGATGCAATGAATATTCTACTTTCGAAATTCAACTCGAAATTTAACAATTGCCAAAGTGTGCTATTTTTTTTAAACGTTCTTGGATAAAAATTATCCTATACACACAACAAGATAAACATTTACCTGAATTCTACTCTTAACGACATCGGCAGGGAAAATTACGAGCCACAGCACGCTTCCACCAACAGCACCGGCGACCATCGTTTTCTGCCAACCTATGTCGTCCCTGGTCTGTCCAGGTTTTGCCAGGAGTTCCCTTGTCAGTTCATAAGCTCCAAAGAAGAAAAAATATCCTGGCATTTCTCTTGCTATCGTCGAAGTCAGCCCTCTGTACATCCCGCTAATTCCGTTTTCTTTGAGAATTTGTTTAGTTAGGGACCATGGTCCAATGAATTTCTGAAAAATTCGTTATAATAAGACCTTGGATGAAGGACCATATTATGTATATATTATTTTTTAAAACTTAATATTTACCACATTTGTCCCTGGAGCTTTTTCATAGCTTTGCACTTCTCTCATTGCCTGCAATCGACACTTTATGAGTTCTGTGGGACACAGTGTGAGAGAAGAAAAAAATGCAGCAAAGAAACCAGCCCATGCATTTCCGATTGAACTTAACTCTTCCACTTTAGGAACACCTGTTGAAAGTTATGTATTTTGACAAATTTTCTCAAAATAATATACATAATATTTTTTCATTAAAAATACAAGTGAAAAATAAGCAATAAATCCTGCTTATGCTTACCAACAATATTTGCTACAATTTTTTGACAGCCACCGTAGGCTGCAAACAAGATTGAGTTCTCAGCTACATTGGCTACAACAGATGGCACAGTTCCTGCATACAGGCCCCTTACAAATCCATCTGTCCTTAAAGTTTTCATAAAACAATCTACCATTCCATTGTACATTGTTGGAAAAGTTTGCATTTTGACTTTGACTGTGTCCAGTGGCTGACCAACATAAACCAGTGCAACACCACCTAGAAAATAAAATATATTTTGAATAAATTTATTACGTAATTTCAAGATAATTATATTGTTTCCATATTGTTGCAAGAATGTATTCTTTTTAAGCATTTTTTGTGACGTACAAATTCAATTTTTTATTTTTAGAAAGTTCATGTAGTTATATTTCCTTCTATCGGATAACATTCTGAAAACAATCTCATAAAGTAGTATAAATCATTGAATTTTTGCAATCTTGTAAACATTATTGATTTACATCCATTAAACATTATCTAATCTTTCACTTTAATTAGGAATAATAAAAAATATTCCTAGAATAATGCCAGACTGTACTACTTGATTGTTGTACTACTTAATAAGTTACTTTTTGTTGAAATTGAAAATTATATTAAATTTTTTTACACGAAATAGTCCACTATATTAAAATTCATGTGACCAGTTGAAATTTGACCAACCAACCAGAAAAATACTCAATCCAAACATAGTTTAATAATAACCTTTTAATCCAGTCAAAAAACCCATTCTAGCCACAAAAACAAAACACCTACTAAATACTCACCAAGTGATCCAGCGACAAAGTCAATGAATCCATCCTTAACGTTACTCATGCTTTCGCTGCTTACAGACTGCACATTCTCCAGTGACATGATGATGGTCCTTTGCAGAATTCAACTCTCTTGTCTACTTTCCCATACAGAAGAGAGCACAGTAACCGTCCAAAAATCTATATAGCTGCCTTATCAGTGCGAGAGAGCCGCGTGTTATAATGTAAGTATACTAACTTCGAAATTCAGGCACACACGCATGCGCTTCCGCATTTCCCGTAGCTTTTCCCTCGCCGTCTCGCCAAACTCCGTCTAGAGGTATATAGATATACTTCTCACCGATAACCGCCGTCCACGAGATCTAAATGAGATTGATTTTGATTTCGGAGCAGAAGAGATTGTACTGAATAGGTACACTCGTGACGAAAGTTGCGACTGTATTGACTCACCGATAGCGAATGTTTTCTCGGTTGTGTTGTATAATAGATTAGAATTTGCGCTAGTACAGTGACTGTCTTGAAACATAAAAGATTTCGAATCTGGAGGAATTTCGACACGATATACTTGACGGACGGGCGATAAGAGACTGATGTCGGCGGCTCGCGTGTCGGCTGCTGGAGTCGAACCCTCGCTGCACGCGCACATTTTTTTTCGGCAAGGTCTCGGTCGGTAAAAAAAAATTCGCGCTTGCAACAATAACCAGCTATCGATCAGTCTTTCATCATCAGATCATATATATCGACTTTTTCTGCCTTCTTTTTATTCCGGATGCATTTTATTATATAATATGTATTTATTTTTTAAATCTCGATCCCCTCGTTGATAAAACTCTACGGTACCTATATACTTTAGTTTATTTAGAAATTTACAATGAGTCTGTCTTGATGTCGTATGATCACGTATAGTTTGTGTTATTGTTTACAAAACCCAATGACGTCACGCTTGACCAAGCTATATTCCATGTTGCAATATTAATATTTCCGACTATATAGCTATTGCTCCGACGATCTTGTCTTGGAATATAAATTGTTTTTACATTCATAATTTTCCGATTTGCGCACATGTGTAGTACTACTATGCACGGCGCTAGAGCCTAGACGCCACCATATGATCGTGTAAGTATATAGATATATTAACGTAGGCAAGCTGAACTGTGATACTACAGCGGTCGTCGCGCAAATAAACACAAAAGGAAGCCAAGTTGTAGCATCGTAGCGTTGGTCAATTTGTGATGGATATACGAAAACAATTTTGAGGAAGAAAAACCGTATACTTATTAGAGGCCTTGGAAATGAATCGATTAGTGATTATGAAATTCTTTTTTTTTATCGATCAAGATTTTCAAAAAGGTAAAGATAAATATTGATTTTTACAGCTCAATTCATAGATTTTGGAAGTATAATTTTTATACAATTACTGTTAAATTATTAGCCATTATGATACTTGTTCCGGAGGTATCCTTTACAGAAGACTGATTAAACGCTTTTAAAGAAAATATGAAAGAGTCTTGAAAATATTGAAGAAATTCATTACACTGTACCATGGAATTTCCAGCAGCTAACGAATACAACACCACTGTTCAACAAACAGATTTGGTGAATTGTAGCTTACAAGAGAATATATTGTGGAACAACACAGAGTACAATATTTCAGCTGAGAATTTCATCTCTGCAGATAGCTCAGTTCTGAATGATGAAGAATTCAGTGCACAATTTGCAGGAGCAGAGTACAGAGAAACTCAAACCGTGCTCACAGATGGATCAGGAAATGGCTTTGGTGTGTCAACTGTCAGTTTTGACTCAGTTGAAGAGATTGTGTGGACAGGAAACCAGGGAGGTCACATAACATCCTACTATGGTCCATTGTTACAAAAGTATACATCCTTCCAAGTTCATCCAAAACACGAGGTACGCCAGATTCGGCCATTGGGCAATGGAATATTAGCACTCACACAGAACCATCTGAGATTTCAAAATAGAAGGGGTTTGCCAATCTACAGCTATACATCAGCCAACATGGTTGATATGCAATGCTTACTGTGTTACTCTTCAACAAGCTTATTGATGGGAGGACATCAGGAAAAAATTATAGACTTGGACTTGAACACTATAAAAGAGAAGAGATCTATTGAGATAGGAGAGAATGGTTGTGCAATGTTGAAGCAACATAATAGATACATATGCGCTGGTAACGCTTTTGGAAGAATTGAATTTAAGGATCCTAATACATTGAATACAGAGCATACATTGGATACCCATAGTGGTTCATTAAGTGATTTTGATATACAAGGAAATTATTTGGTAACTTGCGGATTTAGCAATAGCAGACAGGGTCTCTCAGTTGACAAGTTTCTCATGGTATATGATTTAAGGCAAATGAAAGCAATAAATCCATTGCAAACTTTGATATACCCCTTACTACTTAAATTCCTGCCAAGCTATTCAAGTAGAGTTGCAATTGTGTCCCCATTGGGACAAATGCAAGTGCTTGACACAATTTATGCTAATACACAATCTTTGACATGTTTATATCAGGTGGCTACTGGGGGAGCCATGATTTCCTCATTTGATTTGTCATCAACATCTCAGGCCTTGTGCTTTGGAGATTCTGTGGGCTCTATTCATCTAATGACATCTAGTGTAACCGATCCACAATTCAATACATTTTCAAGACCCACAGAGTTTGTTGATTCAGAAGATATTGTACAATCTATGGATATCAATGATGTCAACTCACCTTTGAGCATGATGCCAATTGTTTACAATGCTGGCTCGTTACTGAGCGACTGGCCTGAGGAATACTCCAGAAAAATTTACAGAAAAACACCTACAATTGATGCAGAGATTTTGAAAATGATGAAGATGCAAGGATCCATTGGATATGCCCCTAATCCTCGTCCTCACCGCAGAAGACAGAAAAAGCAGATACTCTCTTCGTAATCAAGTTCCAATGATCTTACATAAGTGAAAATGCTGAAGCAAATAATCAAGGTATTAAACCCAAAAAGTAGTTTGTAAATAAGAATGATTTTGAGAGAAGTTTCACACAGTGAAACAGTTTATCTAAATGATATATATTTTTTATTAAAGCAAATATCGTATTTATAAAAAGAAAAAAACTATAAGCATTTTTTGCATCTTGTAATCTCTCACTAAAGTATTTTTTTAAGACTCTGATATTATTATTTATACACATATAATTTTGAAGACTTTTTATGTAATATTATAAAAAATGAATCTAACTTAATCTAAGTCCATGAAATTAACAAAAATCATCTATAGGTGTATTTTACAACACTTTTTTGCATTTTAAGATGAACAAAGTATACATGTAAAAGGTATATAATTATTGTGATCACTAGTTCAGTATTTTTTTGTGAACCAATAAAGAAAATAAAATAAAAACGAAAGCCTTCCACTAATTAGCTCCCCGCAAAGCGATTCCGAATCAAAATTTTCATTCATCGAATAAAAATAAATCGCGAATGAATCGTCAAACCACTGCAGACTCACCTTTATAAACCAGGCCGACTACGGACTACTCCTACTACCAACTCACGGCGCGGCGCACCTCAGCAACTGCAATCCCACCCTAAGGAAATCCCGCATGTGCGTGCGACAGAGATGGAAGACGCGACGACCCTCTCATCGTCCTCACCATCGTCGTCGTCATCATCATCATCGAGTTCAACACACACCGCCATTTTCGCCCATAGCCGCATTGTTGAATCTCACCCGGAGAATCCCAGCACATTCCTGCAACAGTGTCGATTTCAAAGAATAAGCTATACGAGATCAGAACAGCAGCAGCATCAGTAGCGCGAGTCGTCGCCATGCGTACATTGTTGCAGGCCAGTAGTAGTCGCGTCTTGCGCTGAGCCAGCGGTAATCGTTGTTCCAGATTATATCGGGCAGGAATTCGCCCAGACAAGCGAAAAAAAGAAGACGGCTGGTCGCGCAGCAGCTAGTGCATCGCGTCGCCGAACAATAACGTAAAGCTGCAGAGAAGAGGAAAGCAAGAGAAAAGCAAGTGTCGTGAACGCGCCGCCAGGATGGCTGATGTAGCCTCGTCGTCGTCGTCTAGGCTTGAAGCATTTCGGCGTGTTGCCGAGACGTGAGGGCCCAGAGGAGCCTGCACGGGATTGTTCTTTTACCCATGACGTCCGCCCGACGGTTTGTATAATACGTGTTACGCTTTTCATTTGTAATAAAAAGTCTCGCTGCGGGGGGAAAGGGAGGTATATACTCTGTGGAATGCTGTGTTCGCGCGTATAAACAAGGTTCGCTTGGTACGTGGAACTTGTGTGTGCTCGCGCAAGATTCTTCCTGGTCGTTATATTCGCTCTTTTTAGGGTGCGGACGCATCGATTACGTTCTTGCAATGCCTCTCGTTTTAACGATAACTATCATCAAGAGTTTTCGGAATAGCTGATAATCATACGATTGTGAACGCATCCTTAGGTGCGAGCGACTCGGGAAAATTCGCCGAGAGGATTCCATTCGCTCGGATTGTGCATAAGGTTCCGCCGAATAAGGGATAGAACGGAGAGTGTAGAAGCACCTAGCGGTCGAGTGAGAGAGACAGCGATACACACCGCGCGTATACACCAAGTCGTCGTCGTCGTCGAGGAGAAACTTCAAATGGCAAATTGGAGCAGCGGTGCTTAGTGATACACGGTACTATCATACTTTCTGTGGAAAAACGAGTAATGTTTGTGTGGATGTAAGGGTTGCTTTACAACGTCAGTTTCTACGATTGTATATATATCTTGTTCATTTTTTTTCTCTCTAGGTATTCACTGGGAACACAGTGTGTGGCGTTCGATTGTGCATCGCTTGATTTCAATTGGAACAATCGGGCCTCGTTTAAAACTGATTGTTTTGGAGCCACGCGTTCTCGGATATTTTTTCGCTACTTCTCTCTCAAACATGGTCTCGAACGTCCAGACCTTGTGCTTATACATATATACGCTGCAGCGTTTTACTATCAATCAAGTCTGGGTTTTTTTCTTATTCTCTTTCGGAGCTACCGCATTACTCTCTCTTTCTTCCTTTCGCTCCCCACCTATGTAACTCCGTCTCTTTTGCATATACACAAGCTATACTTCTCGTTCCTAATCTCGCAGGACTGGGCACATTCGCTCATGGCAACCATTTTTAAAAAGCTCCTCTCGCATTCAATGCAGACAGCTCGGGTATAATGCATTGTATATACTCTGCGGTTGTAATGTATAGGTAAACTCTCGTCGCGTCGACGCGCAAGGTTAGAAACAATTTTCGGAGCAAAGGTGTATGTGCGCGATGGCTCACGGTGACGAGTTTGCTTTGCTTATTGAAAATACTTGATTTCATGCATAGGGAAGAAACATCGTTAGAATCCCTGAAATTCGCGAGTGTCTAACTGTAACGACAATACTGTTACCCAACTCCAAGTTCGCTACCTCTCTCTTTCTCTCTCGCTCTTTTATAGCAGCACCCAGAGCTACAAGCTCGAGGCATCGCCGTCCTTCTCTCCCCCCGAGTTTGTTTAGTAGGTAAAAAACCATCGTCTTTCCTCTCCTCTCTCGGTTTCTCGGTTACACCTGAACATCGTCGAGCCACCACTTACCAGGCGCACAGAGTGTACAGTAGAGGCTACAACTGCCCCTCCCCTCCACCCCAGCTGCGCGGGGGGCTCGTGCTCTGCCTGCCATGATAGATCGCGTCGTCTCTCGCGACGTGTCTTTCTCTCTCTTTCTGCAGCATATAGTGTGTACAGTGTATACACTTTCTTGTAGCCGTACTTATTACACGACAATAAGTGGCACTGTACACTGCTGCGAATCTCGAGGCAGGCGATCATCGAGTCCTCGAGGAGACGATGGCGAGCTGCTGGTCGTCGACGGCTCGCCTTGGCCGTTGAGAAAGAGAGAAGAGACGACGAGGAGAGCGACGACCGGTGCAGAGGAAGACGCGCGCGCGCATAGGAGAGAGAGAGAGAGAGAGAGAGAGAGAGAGAGAGAGAGAGAGAGAGAGAAGCTTCCTTCGGGCTGCGGCCATTTCTGCGCCTCGGCTCTCCTCTCTCGGAGAGTCTGGTCGTGCTCCGAGTTCGACTTCGGTTACCCGCCGGAGTCGAGGGTCTCGACGAAGATCGTTCACGTCATCTGCGGGACGGTTCGTAGCTTACGGAGAGTGTCGTGTGTGCATTTCTGTGTGTGCATATATTTTCAAGCTGCTCTCTCTTAGTTACGGAGCAGAGTCGATAGGCATATATATATATATATATATATATGCACACACACACACCTATATGCGTATATATAGGTGTATATCCACGGGCTATATAGGTGTATAATATGTGGAGTCGCTGCTCCGTTCTAATCGTGCCGAGGAACTTGACCCTGGAGCGAGTGTGCGCTCTCCGCGTTTTCGAGTATAGCCTATCGCAGGAGTTTTTGTGACTCGGAGCGGATTTTCGGAGTCGGGCTATTTCGAGCGGCGACTGTTTGTTTTCGTTTTTGGGGATGGACCGGGTTTTTGGGAGAGTCGCTGGTGTACTTATGTGCGTGTGTGGGCTGTGTCGAATATCACGCAGACTTAGCTCGACAAGCTGTTGGTGCAATGCGTGGATGTGTAATTGAGCTAGAGTGTCGATTCTTAAATGATCAAGTGCTCTTTTGATTTCACAGTAAGGGCACAGATCGCAGAATGGTGGTCGATTGCTTGTCATCTCAGGGCTCCGGAGGACGGAAGCATGAAAGAAGAATGGCTGGCTCCGTCAGCTCTAAAATGCAGCCCAATGTTACTGCGGCAGGTGGCATGACACCCAAGGAGCTCTGCGACAATGACGACTTGGCAACTTCTTTGGTGCTCGACACCTATCTGGGTTTCACCACACACAAGATGAACATCAGGTACAGACCTCTTAAGGCAAACAAGGAGGAGCTCAAGAAAGTCATCACAGAGTTCATCCAGACTCAAAACTACGAGAAGGCTTATAAAAAATTGATCAGCGGAGATTGGGGAGCCCGCTTGCCGCACATGAAGTCCAAGCAGCAACAGATCAATTTGGAGAATCATGTACGTTGGAACCATGAAGCCCAGTTTGGTGATATATACAGTGATTAGTAGATTCAATTAACTGGTTGTTTTTCCATTTCCAGATATTTCGATACTTAAGGGTATTTGATAAAGATTCCGGATTTGTTATCAAGGCGTGTTTTAGATATTCACTAGAAGGTCAAAAAGGAGCTAAAATATGTGCAACCAGAAAATGGTTAAAGAATGACAAAATTTCTTGCCTCGTTGGTTGCATAGCAGAGTTGAGTGATAAAGTATGCATTTACTTGAATTTGATTTTTCAACTAGAATACATCATTTCTATTATATAGCAGTGCCTGTTATTAATTTTTTAATTTTTAGGAGGAAGCTGCCCTCTTGCATCCAGGAAAAAATGACTTTTCAGTGATGTTCAGTTGTAGAAAAAATTGTGCTCAACTCTGGTTGGGCCCAGCAGCATATATTAATCATGATTGCAGAGCAAACTGCAAGGTATATCGATCGTTTGTTAATTTCAAATAATATAAATTACTTGTATTCTTATTTGTCAAATTTTTTGCTCCAGTTTGTGGCGACTGGTCGGGATACTGCCTGTGTTAAAGTTTTACGTGATATTGAAGCTGGAGAAGAAATCACTTGTTTCTATGGAGAAGATTTTTTTGGCGATGGCAATTGCTACTGTGAGTGTGAAACTTGTGAAAGACGTGGCACTGGAGCATTTGCCAATCAAAAGCCTGGAGAAGAATTAGAATCAGGTTTGTAAAGTCAATGAAACTTGATTCATTATGTGCATAAACGATCCAAATTTTAATTTATTGACTGGGCTTTAGGTTATCGTTTGAGAGAGACGGATAACCGCATAAACCGTACTAAACACAAGCAACCCCTTGGTGCCAACAAACAGCAAGAAAGTACTCTCACTGAGCGAAATGGAGAGAACAGTAATGCTGTAGTTGCACCCCAGTCGCTCAGTATGAAAGAATTGAGGCGAAAAGGCCTGACCAAGTATGATGCTGAGCTCTTGATTGCTCAGGGTTGTCGATTCTCCGATATTGCTCAGCAGCCAGCATTATTGAATAACGAAGAGAACGCATCTCAAGATTCTCAAAATGCGTCAGCTTCAGCTACGAGAACACTAAGAAATAAAAATCAAGCAAACAAGACTGAAAGTAATAATAATAATAACGTTAATAATAATAACAATAATCGTAACAACTTAAAAGGTTGTCGTCTGAGGGCTTCCAGGTAAATTGCATTAAATCAACCCCTTTTAAATTAATATAATTACATGTGAAATAACAATTCTCCACCCTTGTTTGTTCAAGGCATCAAAAGAGAGCAGAGGCGAAAAGAAGTAAAGCAGGTGAAAGCAATGGGTCTCATCATGGCACCATCAATGTACGCCATAGGAAAGAGGACTCCGATAGAGGAGAAGGTGATGAGAACTGTGCTTTTTCGAATTTACACAAACTCAAAAATCAAGAAACGTCCAGAAACGATAGTGTTAATGCATGTCATATTCGCGATCTTGGATCTACACCATCGACTAATCATGATGAGAACCAGCGTGATGAAGAGTGCTCATCAAGATTATCAGAGAATGCATCATCGAGTGAAGAGTTAAATGTGAATTCACAAGATGAAGCTACTGAGAATGATCCATCATTCCTAAATCATGGAAAAGAACACAGTACAAATTCTTTCAGTCCAAATCGTATCAGCCTCCTATCCAATTCCAAGTTTCATAATGCTTCGGATGTTCAAACATTGGACAAAACAAATTCAAATCAGTGTAAAAATGGTTTCAAAGGTGTTCAGTGTTCTACAAATACTGATACTATAAATAAATTGGATAGTGAATACCAAGTGAAAGATACAAGTACGAATCAAGTTGAAAGCTCAGGGAAAATATATGATCATCTGTTTGAAACAAAAGCTTACAAGTTTAGTGATAATGGGTCCTATGACGTTACTTGTAGAAAATCTCCAATATTAGGCAATGCTCCACGAAATTCTCCTTTTCATGAAACTAAAGAATTCCATAAGCTTGATTCTATCGAAGGCTCTGCCGGAGAAATTCTGGATTCTAATGTAGATGTGAATTATCAACAATCCAAGTTAACCTCAATAGAACCGATGAATACCTCTGATATTCATCAAGCCCATTCGTTAGAAGGTGATTGCAAGTCAAAATATCCCAGTGATGTTCAAGATTGCGCTAAAATCGTAACAGATCAGGATAATCATATTTTCTCTAAGGAAAAGCATAATGGAGTAGCTATTAAAGAAGAGACTTTACAAAATTTAAATGCAGTGAGTGATCCTTTGGTGCAAGACCAAGTGTGTGCGGATAATTTTCTTACTAAAAAATCAGAGGATACACGCAGCTTAACGCTCAAGAGATGTAATGACTTATTGAGTTCCCAACATAAAAGTCACAGTAAAAAGCAGACAAATCGTTTGTCACGAACAAAATCCAAGAAAACGAAAAATCGAAGTTTATTAGACAGGTGCAATGTTAGACTAACAAGAAGCCAGAAGAAAGACTCTCAACAACCTGCAATGCCGATCGGAGCGGCTGACGATGATTCTGGTATCCAAGGAGACATTTATGAGTTTAGTGAAAAAGAGAGCAACCTTGAAGATATTAGTTTGCCAAATCGTGTTTCACACTTGAGGGATAGGTTCAATGAAGTCAAGGAAAATCCGGCAACTTCAACTATGTCATTGGATTCTTGGAATAGACGCTCAAGGGAGAATTCTCTTGATAGCCAAGACAAGCATAACGAGTAAGTATTTTTAAAATTTCGAACTATCAAATAAAAATTCTTGAACAAAATAATATTTTGAGAAAAATCTGTTTTACCGATTGAGTAATTATTACCGATTGAGTTGATATAGATTTTTTAAGGCAGAACATTCAAAATATTTTGTTATACTGGTTTGCATAAGCAATGGAATTTATCTTTTTATAATTCGTAAATTACTCCAATATCAGCAGTAGCAGCAGTAGCAGTAGCAGCAGTAGCAGCAGTAGCAGCAGTAGCAATAGAAGCAGCAGTACAAGCAGTGGCGTTAGCAGCGACCGACAATCTCAACAGCAACAGCAAGCCCCATTGACCACGTCCTCTTGGCAGAGCCAGCATCATTGTTATCGCCATCCGAGTCCCAAAAGGACCTCGGAAAGTAGTCGCGTCTACCCAACGACACCGGAACGACGTGGACTCAAGCTGACACTGCGCATGAAGCGTTCGCCGATCCTGGACGACGTAATCGAGTCAGGCACAAGTCTGAGCGAGGACAACGAGGTGCCGGAGTACGAGGTGTTGCGTGTGGAAGGCGTCGACGAGGTAGAGACCGAAGCTGTACGCCCCCGCAAAAAACACAAAACTCGCGATCGTGAGAGGCGACACAAGCGTCGTGAGGTCATCCCCCCTCCTATACCGATGAAACGGCTCCGGCTTATCTTCGGCAACGAAACCCGCACCATCGACCTCCCGCACTCCTAACGCCCGGGGACGCCGGGATAGCGGGCGCTTCATTTAGGCCCTATCAACGATGTTGCCGAAAAGGACGAGCGTGAGCAGCGAGAATTGCTTGACGATTATTTTCGATCCATTTTTTGTTAGGTAGTGTTATAACCAAGATTCAACAGAAGAATACTTCTGACTGGTTTTTAGTATCTTTTCAAATCAGCTGACGTATATATTTTTTAAAGCACGCCACAATTTGACAAAAAATGGATTTCGAGTGATTTGTTGCTGCGGTAGTTCGTTTTTAACGCCATTCGTTAATGAGAAGGATCTCAGAGATCTTCTAAGTTAACAACTAATGCTAATTGATTTGGAACTAACATCTTGGACATACTTTGATGAAAATGTCAAACAATGGCACTAGTTTTACTTTCATCATCCCGCTATACTCTTGGGCTTTTCATGTATCGATTTGTTTTACGTTATTTTAATCTTTCGAACTTCGTCTTGTTTTGTCCAAAGCATTTCAACGAATCGTTCGATTGGGTATTTTTTTTTTCTGTAAATCAAGTAGTCATCAAAAAAGATCTGTAAATATAAAATTCCATTTAGGCTTATTTTTTAAACGTATTGATTGCGGTTGTATGTAAAAAAATATTTCTTTTTAGTATCTAAAATTTTTTGTTTCGTTTAGAAATGATTTTTAAATTGATCTTTAGCTAGTCTCAAAGAGTAATAATATAGACGTTAGTTCGTTAGTACAAAAGAGAATGAATTTCGTATGCCCATTTGTATTCGGAAGCTGCGTTGAAATTACTCTAATCGTTGTCAGCAATTTTCGATAATGTTCATTGGCAGCTTGACCTGATAATTGAATCAGAGAGACAAAATGTTAAAGGTTGCATTAATTATTCTGCAAATTGTGGAGCACATATTTTTTCTTTATGCGTAAAGAAGTTAAATGCTTACAGATCATGAATACACCGCTTATACTATGTTATAAATAGTTTGTTGCATAAAAGATTAAATTAATTGACAAACTAATTTAGAATCTCCAATGTGATCACACTAAAAATATTCATGGTAACCTGCTAAAAGCATTAAAAAGGTTGCACTGATGCTTTTGCTCATGTGATCATTTTTAAGAGGTTCAAAATCTGTTTGTGATTAGTAATGTATTATTATTGATTCCAAAATCTTAATTTGGCTGACACAATGGAAATTTGTATGTATATAACTTATGTATCAAAGCGGCGGCGGTCTCAATACAAACATACTGTCTGTAACAGAGAGTAATTCATGATACTTTTTATATCTTGGTATATGTTTATTAATTATTCTTTGTTACAGATGTTTATGTAGGAGAAAAATTTCACGACTGCATTTTCGGCATGGCACATTCAAATAACAATATTTCTCATTTTTTATGATTTCTTTTGATGACAAATTTTTAAATTATCTGACGCCATTTTGCCGATGGTAAAAACATATTTTTATGAATAATGTTTAATTATTAAAAAAATATATCCACCAAATAAATGTGCATATTCTTGCTGGTAAAATTTGTGATGCTTAATACTTATTCAAATTTCTACGATAATAATTTTAAATTTCCATGATTCATTTTGTTCAGTTGATAAGAATTGAATTTATTTGAGACTAAACAAAAATCGCAAATAGTTTCAAACTTGAATCTTGACATCGTACTGACGTTATCAATGTAATGAAACTTTATATATTTTACAACTGCTAATGATTATACAATTAGCAAGTCTCTCACACTCAACTTGAAACAATTGTTGCATATGTTTAGAATTCAAAAGACCCTAGAAATTATACAATAGTTGCATTAGTACTGAAATATAAGGCAAAACGAGTAATTTTGTCATTTCCTTAAAATTCATCGCATTATAGCGATTGAGTATTGCAATTATTAAATGATCGACATGGAAATCACACTTACAGGAACATCAAGAAGTATACATTCATACATCATTATACATATAGACATGGGATGTACCATGCATCTATGTATTTACAATTTAAAAAAAAATATAAATACGTATACATATATACATACAATGCAGAATGAAAATTTTCAAATACATAAACAAGCAATGTAATATACGCTAGGCATAACGATAACGCAAGTACACATAAGTTAAAAGTAAACCGCAAATGGATTCTGTCAGAGAGTGTAAGTACTATCGCCTCTCTTAAGAAACAAACAAAAAAAATTTGTGATATATAATATAATACCTATCCTTCGTTTTATTATATTATAATAATTGTAAACAGCTCTTTGTGTAAAAGCTCTTGCAAGCTTTTGCTAGACGATGAAAAAATTGAAATTAAATAATATTGTCAGTGAATCTTAGGAGAAAACTACAACTATAATTATATTATATATAAATATCGTAAAGTGAATTTTTGCGCACTTAACGGAGTTGGTTACGCTTACAAGAGAAGTGTGTCGAAGAAATCTTAGTAGCCTCTCCGCTGGACGTTGTTTTCGGCTGTATAAAAATGATAAACAAAAAATTACAAAAGGACAAAAAAATTTCAAAATAAACGAAGAGACGTTTGCTGTTTTTTTTTTAGGAAAAGAAGCAGAGAGAGGATGCATACATTTCGTTCTCTCGATCGAATACGAGAAGCGAAACCGTATTTTGTCTGAAAATACGAACATGCGCCCTCAATTTGGCGGCATTCGTTTGCGTGATTTTTTTCCTTTTACGTTAGCCTCGCGACGATTATGCCTACCGAGCAATTTCGCATACTGCCAATCATCGTAGAACATGTAAGTTGTGAAGTGAATATTGTGTACGATTTCCTCAATTGATGACTAACTAGTACAAGCTATAATTCTGCTTGTGAAAAGTAGATTGCAAACTCAGGAAAGCTTGTGTATCTTTGTATGACCGTGTTTAGTTGTATAAAATTTAATCAGATTGCCGCGTACAGTTTTATATAGTTTTATATTTGCTCACGATTAATTTTATGTAATTTTTTATTTTATGTCCGATTCATTTTTTATTGTAATTTTAGATAGTAAGATAATAAAAGTATTGTTATCCTAAGATTTACATATATCACATAGGAAATCAATTGCTTTATTTTAATTATGAAAGGTGTTATACAAGTTTAAACCTTCTGATCTCTCTATTAGATAATAAATTTGTACACAAATACATTTTCATCAATATTTCTTAATCAAATCAAATAAATTATGCATTAAAAAGACATTTATGATCTAATATAAACTTGTTATCACCAGTTTTACAAGTATGCATTTAGAAATAGTTATAAAAGTATTTACAGTGTTCATAAGTGAAAATTAGCAAGTTATCAGTTCACCATAGATTCCTTTTACTTAAATAGGTATAAATAAATTTTATTTATAATAGCTGTACACAATAGTCACTTCATTTCTGAAAGCTACATATATTATACGTTATAATATACGACACTTGACAAAGCATTTTTCTAGCTTGATGATGTTAATGTAAATGTAAAATTGCATAACCGCGATAATTTTATTTTTAATAAGGCCTTTTTTAGTTGTTAGTAAACAACATTTGAAAATTCCGTTAGTGCCGCCAAGTTGAGCTCTCAAACATGATGGCAGAGTCTCGATCACTGCCACTAGACGAATAATTATCTAGCAATGATTTAAGCTTATCTCCCTTTTTTTGTATATTTATAACAATATTTTCCGCTTAGAAAACAGAAATTTTATCGGTGATATCGCCGCTCCCTTTTTTCGTTTGTAAATATGTTGTAAAAGGTATCGATCGTAGCACTGTACACTCATTGCATGCCAATTTTTTAAACATTTTTTTCGGAATCCTTAAAATATTTTCATTTACGATGGTACGTGCAAGTACATACACACAAAAAAATGTATAAGAAGCAAAAGCTTAAACATATAAGCTGCACGCTCGTGCACATAATGTGCATTCAAATCATGTTAAAAATTCTCGACGATTTTTTTTTTGTTTTTTTATTTATATTTTTGTCGATTATATACGAATCTTCGATAAATAGCGTTCAAACGATGTCGAAGGTATACAAGAAAAAATAAAGACGTTCTTGGAATTAGTTTTTTATGTACATTCTTCATTGTGCCGTACCTATGGTATAATAAATCACTATTGTATCTAATCGAATGTTGATTTGTGTAAAACGACACTGTTATTTTAATTTTTATGAATGATTAGGATATTGTAAAAAATGAATCTAGTACCGTAAATTTACTTCCCACATTTATATATTTTCTTTTCGTTTTCTTGTTTTTTTAACCTTATTCAAATTAAAATTTATAATTTAATGTATCTGATGGGCACAAGTAACTTTTAACATTTTTAACATTTAATAACGTAAAAAAACATTAAATTTCCTTGCAATTCGTTACATTTCAGGAGATTTTTTTCGATTATCTGTTGCATCTTTTCTATATTATAATACCTACATTTCCTACAGCCGAATAACTGAACTGTCGGAATTTGAATTTTCCCGCGCAAATAAGTACAAATGGATATGTATAGATGGCGATACTATTCCTAATATTTTGAAAATTCTAACCTTTTTGTCGGTAGTATACACGTGGGTCATGTGTCAAACATCAAACGTTGCTTCTTCACATCAAGTATTAAATATTTGAGAAAAAAAATGACAGAGTTCACAGATTTGAATATCAGTTCTTGGATTATTGATCAGTTAAAGTTGATTGGTAGGTGAAATTAATTAAACTTGTGTTGAACGTTTATGTGTTGCTCTAGTATATTTCTATGTATAAACTTTGTTATTGTTATATCTTGACAAATTATCGTTGATGTAGTATTTTATTCGAGGTAATTGAATATTTTCTAGGTGTTAAGAAGCCTACACCAATTCAACAGAACTGCATTCCTGCCATATTAAGTGGAAAGGATTGTATAGGTTGTGCAAAAACTGGTAGTGGAAAAACATTAGCCTTTGCCCTTCCAATTTTACAAAAGCTGTCTGAAGATCCATATGGCATCTTTGCACTTGTGCTGACACCCACGAGAGAACTTGCTTTTCAGGTAAATTTTTTAAAATCTTTTCTTTTCTATTGTATTTGGCAGAGAATCTTATTGTATACAACCCATTCAATCAAATTAAAAACCCATATTTCTAAAATTAGATTGGTGATCAATTTGCTGCGATTGGAAAAACTATTAATTTAAAAAAATGTACAATAGTTGGGGGTATGGACATGGTAGTGCAAGGACAGGAACTGGCAAGGCATCCCCACATAGTGGTCTCTACTCCAGGACGTTTAGCTGACCATTTAGAAAGTTGTAACACATTCTCCCTAGCAAGAATAAAGTTTCTTGTTCTTGATGAAGCTGACAGGCTTCTAGGAGGTCATTTTGATGAACAGTTGAGTGTGATATTTAAAGCGCTGCCTAAAAACAGACAGTCTCTACTATTTAGTGCTACCATCACAGATGCTTTAGACAAGGTAAAACAAGTATCTAATAAAGAGTGGTTCATGTGGGAATCTACTGATGATTCTGGTGTTGCCACAGTAAAGGAATTAGACCAACGTTATGTGCTTTGTCCTAAAGATATTCGTGATGCCTTTTTGGTTGAAGTTATTAGAACATTTAGAGCCGATAATGAGAATGGATCAATCATGATCTTCACTGATACTTGCAAGTAAGTAATCACTCCTTTTACCTGTAGCTTTTAAATAGTACAAATGAAAATTTATATATTCTGAATCTTTTTAGGCATTGTCAGCTACTATCTATGACATTAAATGAAGTAGGATTTGACAATGTAGCATTACATGCTATGATCAAACAAAAAGAACGTTTGTCAGCACTGTCGAGATTCAAATCGAATCACTCAAAGATTTTGATTGCTACAGATGTGGCTGCAAGAGGTTTAGACATTCCTATTGTAGCCTTGGTTATTAATCACAACATACCAAACATACCAAAAGAATATATTCACAGAGTTGGTAGAACAGCTCGTGCCGGAAGAGGTGGTATGGCTGTCAGTTTGGTAACACCATACGACATTAAATTGTTACATGCAATTGAGGAGATAATTGGTACTAAATTGACGGAATTTAAAGTTGATGGTAAGATGATGACTGATATGATCATAATAATGCACCTATAATTATTGTAATTCAAAAAACAAATTAACAAGAACAAAAATGAATTATAAACTTTTTTTAGATAAAGAAATCGTTCAAATTTTTACTCAAATATCCGTGACAAAACGGGAAGCTGAAATAAAATTAGATGAGACCGATTTTTATGAGAAGAAAATGATCAACAAGAGGAAAAAATTGATTTTAGAAGGAAAAGATCCTGACGAAGTAGATGAAATATTAGAGAAGAAAAAGAAACGTAGGAAGCCTGAAAAAAAGGAGAATAAAAGTAAGAAAGATAGTACTAGTACCGAAACTAATTAGTTGTATTTTACTCGCATGAAGAATATAGTGAGATCTCACATAGACCTTTTTGAAATATCATAGCATCATAGATCTCATTGAGATTTCCTACATCAGAAATTCGTTATGAGATCTCATGTAATTTTTTACGTGGGTACGAAATCCATTACATGAAATTATTTGAAAGTAAATTATACTTTCATGTATGAACATACATAATAGGGTTAAAACTGCGTGATTAAGGATAATACTTTTTAAAAGAAATGTATTTAAAAAAATAATGGCATACTAATGCAAACAAGATAATATCTACTAATAGTTGTAAATATATATTCTATAAATAAAAAGATGTAGATAATTAATAAAATATATTTTCTATTGTTTCCTTAAATCATACTCTGTAAAAGACATGGTAATCATTTTTATTCGTTTGCTAATTAGCTGTTCGCAATTTATAAAAATGAATATTAAATGTACTAACGAGAACAAGAACATAAGGAGGTGGTAGTAGTTTCGGCGTCTAAAGCATTACAAAAAAATGTATTAAAAGTATTGGATGTTAATAAATGTAACGCATCAATACGCAATAATTGTTGAAAATCGGCAATACATCGTGACTAGTAAACTGATAAAAAGGACGTTTTCTAAGCACGAATTAATAAAACAAGAACGCAGGTCAATAAGTGTTTAACCAATTTTATTATTTTATAAATCTGTGATTACTCCAGAAATAGTACAAAAGTTAATTCTCGATTTGTTATATTCATTTATAAATTCTAATAACACAGACAATAGCAATCATCTAAAAAAAATCTAATGTACACCATCATTGTAAAAAATCGATTTGAGTGAAGTCAAATGAGACACTATTTCCATCTTCATCTACTTTTCTGTCTGTTCAGTTCATTGAATATATGCATTTTATATGTTATAAAAAAAAGTTTAAAATCAATAGACGGCCTTGAACTTGTCCTTATGAAAGACAATGAGAATAAAATATGCATACTAAGATTGTCAATAGATTAAAATCTTACGTCAGTATATGCAATAAGTAATTACTAATAACTAAATCATGATACACAAATTAAAAAAAAAACAATAATAATAACTGTTCAACAAACAGTCGTATTATGAAAGTATTTTCCTGATGTTTCCTTGACAGTTTTCAAGAAAAAAGGAGTATAACAAAGTCGATCATACATACATGGCAAAATTGACATATGAAAGATTCACATTCTATATTAAAGTCGCGCTCTAATTTTTTCCTCATTTCGTATTAGCTGTAACCTGTCCAAGAAGGTGTATAGCTCGGCTACGTATTCTTTAGGATGGGCACGGTAGTGTCCGACGTGCGGAGTATCTTCGAATACCTTTGTGTAGGTCTGAAAAGTATAAATTATTGCATTAAAAAATGAATGAAAATTGTTTTATCTTCAGTGAATTGGAAACTAAAAACTTGATAACAACCTTAACACCTAAAGACTCCCACGAATCTCGAACTCTCATATTACTCGCAAGTGATCCCACTGGGTCAGTTGTACTGACCAAAAACAGAGCCGGGGAATGGACCAAATTCAAGTGGAACAGTTGGCTCGACCGTATCCAGTACTGCGTCGCTTGTTTGTGGAAAGCTTTCATATGATACCTGAAACGACGATTTTCGTTTGTGGATGTTTGCTTGATTTTTAACACGCTACGATGAATTTGTATACAAACAAGACTCACTCAAGATATTTCTTCATGACATTTTGAAGCACTTCGTTATTTGGAAAAACTGCCCTCGGGGTACCAATCGTCAGCTCGCTGATATCAGCTGCGCTGTCCCATACGTGACCGACGACACGATTGATCACATGGTCGTACTTCTGGCGATCCTTGTGAACAAAATCCAAAAGCTCGCCCCACATGTAGCCACCGACAGAGAAGCCATGCAGCAGAATCTGCTCGTAGTGCTTGTTCTGTTCCAGGAATTGCAGCAGATCATAGGCGATGATCTAAAGAATAAAATTTCAAAGTAAAATCAAAGTAAAAATATTCATGTACATTATACGATAACGCATAATAACGAATTAAAAATATTCTCTGACCCTAGATCCTTTGACGGGCCACATGAGCTGCCATGGAGTCATGGATACGGTGACGACGTCGAATCCCTGCTCCATGTAGAAATTGACGAACTTCATGATGTGGTTGCGCTTGGACAGCAACCAGCAGAGCAAAACGAGAAGCGGCCTATTCTCGCCGTTCTCGCTGGGATTGATGACCTTCTTCGGGCTGTCCTTGATGATCGGCAAGTGATTGTCCTCCGTCAGTAGCTCAATGTTCTTCGTCAGTCGGTGCGTGCTCAGGAAGTTGCATGCGACGAAGCCGAATACCTGTGTACGTATACACGAGCATTATTATTATCAAACAGTGGCTGGTTGTCGATTATTTTTCGAGGAAAAATGTAGGCTTATATATTGTCATTTTACTTTATATGAATGTTTAATTACCATGTTATCCCTAGGCTTCGGCGCGGAAAACCTGGGTAATGCTTGGGCACCAAATCGCGATCTCGCGAAGGCGGAGAGGGTCATCCTCATCAGAGCCATGGCTGCAGTTCTGTGTTATTAAAGATTTTGGTCTCTGAAATGAAGATAATTCGTTTGGGAAATGTTGGTTTTAGAATAGACGTTTATTGGTGTAAATTTCTAAAAGTACCTATATAAATATATTTATAGCACCTATTGCTAATATAGAATTGAGCATTTTAAATTGTATTGTAACACTGATATGAGTAATAAAAACGATAAAAGTGAAGCCTTTTCGATGAAAATTCTCAAATTATAAATCGTAAAACATCTTAAACTGCATCATCACCATCGTCATCAGTCGCTCCGTTGCAACAAAGTCCCAGAAACAGTCTAGAATTGCCCTCCTCTCAAGAAGTCAAAGTTGCCTGTCCTCGCACGATATCGTTTATCTAATTTCGCGCCCGGTATACACGCGGCATTATCTGTATATATGCAGTTCGCGTGTCGGCTTCTATAATCTTCGCTCTCGGGATATCTTCGGTCAAAGTCTACAGCGTCGACTGTCAGGACCGCTGGAGTTTACGTAAGCGGCGTCGCACCCGAGATACACCGACATCGGCGCTTTCACTGTATTCGCGATGTCTAATGAGTGTGTATATGAGTGTATAATATATGCTACCGGTTGATGTATTGGTTGTCGGCATTTTTGTTTATCTGTAGCTGATATACGAGGTGACGCTGCAAAAATAATTATGCGAGAGAAACTCTGAGGGAGACGCGGAAGTGCTACCTACATGGCGACCGGAAGAGTTTTGCAGAAACACATATGCGTAACTCACAACTTGTGGAGAAATCTCTATAAGTCGTTTGGGATAACGAGTTTTGTGGTATAGGTATAGTGCGCGTGTTGACGTATACTTGTATTGAGCGAACTTGATGGTTGAACTTTTTTTTCAAAATGCAAAAATCTTACACCGATGAGTGGAAATAGTATATACTTTGACAAGATAGAACAATGCATCTAATGCAATGAATGAGACAGAAAAAATACCTACATACTCAAGATTAAATCAATTTTTAAACGTACGGTCATTAATCAAACTCGTCACGTGGCGGATGCGTGAAATGCGTTGCACAGATAAGTATATAATGTATACATATTCCGTTTTGGTTTGTATCGTTTTCCCTGTCGCGCGTTGGTCAGCTGATCTTCAAGCGATACCGATTTGCGCTTAGAATCACATATAAACTTTTTTCTTTGTGAGAATTATATAGAAGAATTGGATTCTATTGGGACTTTTTAATCGACTGAGTTTACTCTGAGTATAATGTTCGATTAGACACTTGTTTGACGATCAGTCAATTCAAAAGGAATGGTACACTATTTCTGAAATTTTTTCATAATTGCTATAATTATCGAATGATTTATAAATGTATCCATCTCGGAAGCGTCGCAGTCTACAATAGCTCTTTGATTGTATCAAATCGTCAATGCATTCAAAAGAGATCTGTATACACGGTAAAAAAAAATCATGCGATTCATTGTAACGCATTGTTCAGTAAACCAATAGAATCAATATGAACAGCTTACTTAATAATACCACATATGCAAAAAGTAATACTTCAGTTTATAATAATTATCACTGTCCCTTTTACAACGCAATAAACGAGACGAACTACCAATTTATCATTATAAAGTGGCGTAATAAGCAGTTATTCTTCGATCCGTTGTATCCAACCATCAAGTCGTTCTCTGATATTTGCGGTACTAATAAGTGCGATCGTCTGTTGGAGGACAGCTGCGTATATAGTATATTATAAATGCAGTGGCTATATTAATAGCTGCAAAACTCGTTGCATCGCAAAAATTCCCTCCGAATCTGTGCTCATTTACACTTATGATGTATCAATTGTTTATTAATTAATTCAAGTACTTTTTTAAATTGACTAACATTCATTATTGCACAAAGATTAGCTTTTTTATTACAATAATATAAAGTCACAGCACTTTACGTACTGCGCTTTGAAAATTTACCCGTAAACCCTTGCAGGTTACGTTACAGCCTCCGAAGACGAGCGCATTGTTCCCTCGCGCATAAACATTTCTCTCCTTAACTTCCTCGTACCACGCGAAGCGTAACAAATTTTACCGACTTAAACATCATACCTGCAACGCGTAAATCGGTCTGCAAAATAATATTTTCTTGATACGTGCGAAATTAATTAATTAATTGCGTTGAAAAATTGACTTTTCCATTGACCGAGTCGTGAGTCACGTATGGAATCGCAAGGAATATATGCATAGCTTTTGAATGCGGTAAATATACTCGATTTGTATTGTAAAACGCGAATGTAATGGGCCGGTATTCAGCGGCCAGATTGAATAATATGAATTCGCTTTGTAATGACCGACGACTGCATTTTCTTTTGCGACAATACGTAAATGCATTCTATACTTAGCTCGAGGTGTGTGTATATCTTATAGATCGAATTTTAAGTTTATTATCAAAATTTTACTAGTTCGGATGCGTTCAATCTGCGATTTGTTTCTCAATTTGTGATATTAATTCAAAGCGCGTGTTTCGGAGCAGTTTAATATGCTTTTTTTTTTTTTTTTTTTATAAAGGAATTATCATGGCCATCCATTTGAACGTCAATTCGTAGAAAACCTGTCTATAAATAACATCTTTCTACACAAAAGTGTTCTCTGTTTCGATCAAATATGCGTTTATGCGCATTCAAATATTCACCAGTACACCCTATATTCATCTTCCATCAGACGCGCTTTTTTTGTACGGTGTGAATAGTCAAAATCTGTGTAGGAAGCAATATTTCTTGTTAATAGAAAAAAGTAATTAGCAACGAAAATTTTAAAAAAGTAAGAAAAGCGCGCAAAACTGAGCTCTAACAGAAAAAAACTTTACGTAACTTAATTCTAAACCAAAGCAAGTAAGTATTAAGCACGGCATGTCAACATACGAGGCGCCAATTACAAAGAAAGCGTTCGACGCTCCAAATACTTCCCGTTCTAACCTCAAAAATAGAGAAAAAAACGAGCATTTGATCTCCCCTTTCGAAAAATCAATTCCCAGTAAGACCCCCAATCAGCTGTCAAACTCTCTCCCCTTTCCCAACGTCGCAGTCTGCCATGCATGCATAACACAAGTTATACTCACATTTTATACACGCAGCACAGAACGCCGTCCACACCAGGAAGGAGAGACAGAGACAGACGAGAGAACTCTGCAGCTCGGAAGCTCCTCGTTAAATATCCAAGCCAGACCCTTGGAAACGCGTATAGATTGCGTGCGATCCCCTGTTTCTCTTTTTCTCGCTTACTCTTCGCTACTCATCTCTGCACGCACTCACGACGCACTACTCTTGGTTTGTTTATCCGCTAGTCGCACTTTTCTACTCCTCTAACAATAAGATTCTTTCTTCCAAAATTCTTATTTGTAACCCGCTTCGCATATAAAGAAGATGAGAGAGAGAGAGAGAGAGAGAGAGAGAGAGGGCCGGACGAGTGTGTGTGAGCGCGGAAGAGTCGCTCGGACTACTTACTTACTTCTTCAGTGATGAATCGTAGACTTAAGGCTTAAGTAATCTCGCTAATCTCGTAGGTTGTAATTAAGCTAGGCAGTAAGACACGGAATGTGTGGGCGTCTGCGAAGGGCTAAACTTTCGGCCAGGAAACAGCTGATTGTGCGCGCGGAGCTGCAGCAGCACGTTCTGGCTGAGTCGGCGCCGAACGAACGACTGCACGAACTGCACCGCCACTGCACGGCACGGCGTTGGCGATGATCAGGCGACGCCGGAATATGCGAGTCAAAGCTTAGGCTGCTTCTGCAGTGGTCAGCTGTCATATGCGAGCCTGCGAACTTGGGCGTATGGTTTTGCTTGTATTTTTTTATATTGAATCATTGCTCTTTTTATAAATTTATTCGGACATTTTTATTTGAGAATTTATTATACCTACAGTGTTTTGAAAAAGTAGTAGCAGACTGAATGATAGTCAACAAATAAACAAAATGCCAAAAGTATTGCAGTGCGTTTTTAACAAAGAAAGAATCAAAGACAAAAAAATGTAATCATAAACGCTATATAGGTATGCATAATATATCGCAGCTGTTTTTTCAATACGTCAGCTTTGAGAAACAACAAAAAATCGCAACAAAAAATCTTGGCACATCTTCATACAAAAGAATGTTTAAAATAACGTTTATCTGCATTAATTTGCTCTCACTCTCACGTGCCTCATACGTGAAGCAATAATAATGCTTTCGGATAAGGCGAAATATGCTTCATCTCAATCTTAATGAGACTAAAAATATACCGCCGCAAACAAAGGTCATTATATCCAAGATACAAAAGACGTCTTATCGGATCTTTATACTTTATCTCTCGCAGCACACGTATATTGCCAAGCCCGAAAATATTATTTATCTACTGCGATGCAACAAATTGATTATATTTCCTTGTATTTGTTATATTTTCGGGTTTGGTTTTGAAGTGTCTATTGATTGATAAGAAGCGAAAGTAAGATTATCTTGTTATGGGTACTGATGATATTATAATACGTATTATCAGTATCGAATTCTTATTGACTGCTTAAATTGGAATACACAAATGTTCAAGTTTAACAATTCGTAAATTTCATTGTTTCGCTAATCGAATTAAAATTCGCGATGCGTGTGCTCAGCGCATTATGATAATGAATTGCATAGCTCCTAATATAGGTATATGTATACATATATAACTAAGCATAAATTATTAGCTGCGATAATGTGTGTACTTGCAAGTCTCGTATGTACACACATCCGTTACGCAACACGTGATGATGTCGAGAGTCGTTGCACCAATTCAGTTCAATTAATCGATTCGAATCACCCCGAATGAAAAAAAATTAGGCATCGCGATGCACGCATCGTTCGCATGATGTATGTAGTACCTATTATCGAAATTGAAAAAATGACGCCTGTCAAACAATAATTATGTATGTATATTTCAGTGTTCGATTGCTCTTTAGTTTCTGAACTGTAAATCGAAGCTTCTTCATTAAAGAGACACAAAACAGAACTTTTGTATGTATTAAGACGCAAGAATTTCACAATATTCTAATCTTTCAGTCGTGAGATTGAATAGGTACTTATCTGTATAGATAAATCATGATTGATGATAGTACACTTTTAATTGATGTATCAGAGAAATTGGATAAGATTGAGAATACATTTGTACGCGTAGAAGGGGGCATTGATAAATTTTTATCTTATATTGGGTTTTCATCGTTTTCGTGCAAAACACAATTTCCCTTCGCATCTTGTTGACCGCAGCGTTTCTGCGATTCGATATACTGGAGCGAGCAAAAATTCGACTACCTAGGTCAACTCTCCGCTGTTTTTTATGCCGAGAAACCGGTATTGCTATAAACGCACGCAGTGAGAAGAAGACCGGCAAGTCATATCCCTCAGGTGAACATCCCTCCAAGAAACTTTACGATGCAGGATTCCACAGACAATTTTGTATTCATATTTTAAACCCTATAGGCGTGGAGTTCCGATTTTTGTCTGGATTTCGATTTAATTGTTGTTGGTTATATAATAAGAGACCGAGAGTTTTGATGTTATCATGAATGCCATAATTAATTTCATTGTTAAAAAATAAAAATAAATATACGCTTTGAACCTTCATTATATTGACGAAATTTGTTTGCATAAGGAAAAATTGTTAACACGATAATTACGCTACAAAAATATTGCATAATTCTACTACAATAATTGATACATCCTTTTTTAAATAAAAAAAGTTATATAAAGATACATTACCACCAGGAAGAATGAAAAAGAAAGGTTTTTGCTTGCATTCATTTATTACAGTTATTAATCAGTTAGATATTAGACAAGTCTACAGTTGTATCGTGAAAATTACATTGGGCGCAAAACACCGACAATGTGCCTGTAATTTCTTATGCGCTTGAGTAGTAGAATATATCTAATGACATTATTATTGGTGGTCAATGTGAATCTTTGCAAGATCCTCGAAGAGCCATCTCGAAAGACGAGTATAATGTCTCTGTGTACCCTCACACGATCGAAAAATTTCTCGCTCGATCGAAACGGCCTTGGAGTCGCATAAAATCCCATCTATCTACTTTATCTTTTCTCTTCTCCTCGCTCATCATTTCGACGAAACAAAAAATATATATATATGTATATGTATGGTTCGAGGTACACATGTGTATATTTATAAATCGTACAGCAGACTCGTTTTTTTCGCTTTCACATTAGCCTATAGATTTTGTTGTACCTTTAAAATCTTTGACGCTATGTTTTCCTCCACAGCTTTTTAAAAGTTACAAATACTGACAATAAATAAAACGGTACGATACTCTTTATTTTATCTTTGTATTTTTTTAAAGTGTTGTCTGTGTCTGTGTGTGGGTAAGTGTGCGCCTTTGTGAATTGTCTGCTTCTGTTTTATTTATGCATGCCATGTTTTGTCATTCTTCACGTCACCAAAGCTATGAGTAAAATTGTCAACTCTCGCGTATTCATATGTACATGCAGTCGAAGATGTGTTAGGTACTTTTATTATTGCTACTAGGTGGACTCAACACCAGGTCGAAGCGCATTAACGAAATATAAGAAAAAACCTTTTTGTGTTCTTTGACTACTTGGTCGTTATGCCATTTAAATGGGCCCTACTTACACACTATATTATACTTAAAAACTACAACGTATCATAGTATTCCTATCTTGCTTGTTTCCTCATTCGATTAGTCGGCGACAATCGAGTTTCGTGATTTACGTATAGTAATAAATTACTTAACAACTACTAGTTTTTTTTTTTTTTTTGTTACTTTTTCCATACAAAACATTCATATAGATACATAATTATTCTAATAATGCTGTACTAAATGGACGTATTCGAGGCAGTACACATCGGCGAATGAGGGGGTAAATTGATATGAATAACAGAATATGTGAAATCTGTTAAAATTGAGAACAATTTTGTACATAGATTACATGTAAATTATCGATGACAAAGTGTAATTTACAATGTGTGTGCTTCTTCACTCACTAATAAATAACTAATAAATATTGTGTGTATCAAAAAGTATCGTTGCTTCTATCTACTAAGTGATTAAAGTTACAGAAGCAAAGCGGTATGAGCCCTCATTCAAACTCCATTTTTCAAGAATGCTTTCCACAATGATCATTACTGATGGCGATTATTAAAAAAACATGCACGTCTAAATAGTTTTAAGCACAATTCAAAAGAAAAAAATATTTCTTTAAAAATGTAATTGATTAATATTACTGTATGATATTTTTTCTTCAATATAAAAATAAACCATTTCCATCTTGATATGTATTACCAGATTTAGTCATGAAAAGGTTTTGTAATCAAATGTGCTAAATGATATTTTTAACAAAAGAATTTTACAAATTTGAAAAAGACAGCTCGGTGTGCCTATAGCAACACGCAAAAAAAATTATACATACAAAGATGGAAAACGAATATAATGTTATCAAAATTTTGTATGCACGATACCGACATTAGTAGTTATAATTTCAGACTATAAAATCTCTTTTTCATTGCGTCTCCCGTCATGAGTCGCTCGCAATAGTGACAAGAGTCTTCTTTCTATTAAAATTTTTTTTTTAACCGTTCAATATCCTAATACAAATTGGCCTATCGCTGCGTCTTAATTAATAACCATAAGACACTAAAGTGTCGTACTCAAGCAATTAAATAAAATCTACCAACTTTCAATTGGTAAAATTAATTTTACAATCCCAAAAACAATAAATCATTTCAATAACATCGAATTTGGCAACAGCTATGAAAAATTTTTGCTTTCTAAATCTTTTTTTTTTATATTTTAAATAATTATGACTCATAAATGTGCTATCATTTTCGGTAGCACTGAAAGGTCGACTTCTTAGTTCAAATTTAATTTTAAAAACCAGTATGAGAAATACAAAATGGCTTACGCGTGCTAGAAGAATCCCGATGACACTTATAATTCTCATAAAAGAATGTTCCATTAGCGCGTGCAACACAAAAACACGGCAAAATACTGACGAGTGAACACTGGAAGCACAATCATAGTTTGTGATCGTAATGTTTTTCGATGTGCGGAATACATATCTGTGGCCGACAGGCAAAATGACATAAGTCCACTTTTCGTGTTTTTGAGAAAAAGCGGTTTTAATGTTCAGACTTATATGTAAGATCGGAGCAAACGAGATGGGGCGCGATACGGTACAGGTTAGTTCACACATTCAGTGTACATATCCACGCGCCAGTATGACCGGGTTAAACCTTTGCTGCTTCGTGCAATATCACAAAAGAATCGAGTTATGTCGTTATGTCAGGAGCTCTAGACTTATTTACACTGCGGTTCTCGCCCGCCAAACGGGCATTTCGAGATTTATTGCGAGGCGATCAGCACACCAGCCATACAACGTTACTCGAATAAGTTCTTAAAACAATTCCACAATTCTACTTCCAGTCTACAAGTCCATAACTGCAAAACTAAATAACACAAGTCCATTATTGGTTTTCTTCCCTTAATATTTACTGATTATTGGTAGTTTTTCCGAAATAACTTTTGGAATGTCTGGAAATGGGTTGAAAGGCAATGTTTTGTTGCAAATCAACAAAACCAAGTCCCAGAGAAGCCTCCCCTACATAAAGAAACTCATTTGGAAGTGGACTTATGTCGTTTTGTCGGAAACAAATTCGGAAAACTGCAGTTATGGACTTATTTCTTGAGTGTATCTTAACATTAGGGCAACCTTTTGGCAAACCCCGACATTTTTACATGAAAAGGGACTATTTGAAGATATGAAATCCACATTTATCTCGATTTTCGCGAACATTGGACTTATGTCGTTTTGCCTGTAGGCCACAGATATGTGTAATATGTACAGTACCTATAACGAAAAAGAATCTCGTTGCCTTCCTCGACAGTAGAATAATAAAAAAGTTTTTATCAAAAATGAATACTTAAAAAATTGCAAAGTATTGCAGAATACCTAAGAATTAATACAAAGTCACGGAAAATGTTCTTGGTTAGCTTGTACAATAACGTACATGACACCATAAATCCAAGAAACAACAACAGTCTCTTCGAGACAAACAGTGATAAAAGCACAATTTTTTTCAATTAAAAAATTTAAATGAGGAGCCAAAACATAACACGTTTTAATGGCAGTACAAACATTGCACGAAAATTCAACACTTAGAATCATTATTATAATAATTATTACTATTACCGATAATATTAATTTTCTAGTGTTGCAATATTATCATAATACCAGTCATGTCTACTTCTGTATACGTATTCATGGCAGTTTCTATTTTTTCCCCCTATATTTAACGTCATCCGACGAAGCTCGCAGCGAGTATAATTCACTATAATCTGTGCGGGTATCACATTGCACTGTATGTTCTTCTTTTTTTCACTTCATTTCGCCTTCGATCATTACGGTGTATGAAAAATTTGAGTATAGTTTTGTTAGCCTACACTTTCGAGTGAACATTCGCTTATAGTCGATAAACAGGACATTCGGCACCGCTTTGATACTGTACGTTTGCGAACAAAAATATCTATTTTAGTATAATTGATGAAATTAAATTTCAATCTTACTGCTCAATACTACTTTCAGTAAAAAAACGATGATTGCACTTCTTATTAAATAGAAGAAAAACACAGTTTACAGAATCTCATAAATTGTTAGAAAATATTCACCAATTCTGTGCGTTAACGAATTAAAATAAAGCTCGCGGTGCCTTGTCCTTGATGACTCACTTACATTCATTTCCAAAAAACGAAATTTTATTCAAAGACCGGAGTTCGAACTCCAGTTTCATGCATAAAAAATCCAAATAAAGCTACGTTACAAACCCTCTTGCGAAAACTGGATTCGCATCACGGATGGCAAGATAATCCTTACTCGCCCTAGATACAATTCCGCAAGTATGTTCGAGTAGAATATAGCGTCTCCTCTGGCATTTGAAATTATATACAAGTCTCGAGGAGTACGGAGGGCTTGCACGGATCTCAGAAGGCCTCGACGAAGCTAGCTGGGAAGAGACCGGTACGGCCGGTGCGTTGCTGTGTACCCTTGTACCAGCCATCGTCGCGCTTCTTGTGCACGTAGATTATATCGCCAACGCGTAGTTCCAACTCAAACTCGCTGTTGGGCGGGTAGGGAACAATGCAACGGAATCTGTACATGCGTTCGCTGAAATTTTTAAAAAAATAATTAAATTTTATTGAAAGTTAATTTATTCTCAAAACAATGGAAAACTTAAACGAAAAATATTTTCAATTAAATTTGCTATAGAAAATGGGAGGTCGATTTTTAAAAGTGACTCTTAATTTGGTGCTAATATGATAATAGCGAATCAATTTACCGATCCCTTGATGAAAGCTGCTGCTTCACTTGCTTGCCAGTGCCTGCGTCCAATGAATTGCTTTTGCGGTGATGATTGCTCATTGTACCGGTGATAATGCCACCCGACTCGCCAGACCTGCTCACAGTTTATTTCGTCATTATTGCAGTAATAATAGCTTAATTCGAAAAATAAAGATAGTGCCTTAAAACTGCTTTTTTTTATTTAAAATGATTATAATATTGTGCAGAAAAATGATAAGTTATTTTACATAGGTACAACGTGAGAAATCGAATTTTTAGGAAATCACAATTATATAAGAAATAATGAACTTGGTGATTGTTAAAATAGTTCTAAAATGAAAGAAAAGATAATTTGAATACTTACCAAAAAGTATTGAGTGTTTATTGAGAAACTTAAATTATGGTATAAACATTTATTGCGTTTAGTGCAGCAAATATGGACTAGCATTCCAATTTGTATTTTCAAAAAAACACGTGTAAATTGTGCAGAACATAAATTTGGTAGCTGGTTTTCGTAAAACATAAAATAAAATCGTAAAATAAAAATTAAGAAGCAAAAATAAAGCCATTTATATTCCACATTGCATTAACAGCTCTAAGTATCTGTCAGCTTTCAAGCAAAGCTATAAAGACGTTACGACAATCATAAAATCCAAACATTAAACAGATTAAAACAAAACAAAAATATAAATGGTATATACCTCAGTTAAATACAAAATCTGACAAACATATTGATTTGTATCAATGGAAACGAATGATCAATCAAGTTTCAAACATGCAGAGCACGTGTTGCATTTTCATTCCCCAATATAAGAACGTGTCAGTAATCATGAGAATCTTTGTAAAACTCTAACAGCCTGTCATTGTATTGTATGCAAATCTAGCACATGTGTATTCATTAATGTTCGTCTCTATTGATTCCTAACAGGAATTAGGCAAAAGAAGAGAGTTACATTTTTTGGGTGGTAAAAGAACTAACCTCTGAAGGAAGGTCACGGGCAAGGAGGGTCTCTCCTTGTGCTTGACTCGCTGTGAGGTCGTGACGTGACCCTGGCTGGGATACATACGGTGGTGGCTGTTCGTAGAAGCGTTTATGTCCTGCGGGGATCCCACCTGGAGCAATTGACTCGGGCACGACCCTGATCTGATTTTCCATCAGCCCCGAACATCCCCAGGGGAATATATTAGCGTAAAGTTTTATAAATGTTTGCTGTTGCATTTGTCGACTTACTGATGTTATCTCATGATGTCTAGTTGACTTCGGTGTAGGTTAATTTTGTTTTTAGTAATATCGTGTGAAAGTAGTGTAACGTTTGCTTTTTATAGGATATGTAATATGTAATGTGTAGTGAAAACCTATTTTTAAAATACTTTTTCTGTTGTAGTTCTTGAATTACAAGACAGCATGAAAACGTTTATTGACGGTATTGCTAATGAATTTGTTAAATTTTGATCATAAATAATGATATTTCAGCTATTAGATTATAATCATAACACATATGATTTTGTCATTTCTCTTGAAGCAAATATCTACGCTGATTGACGTTGATGGGTGAATTTCGTAAAAAAAAAACAAAATCAAAAAATAGCAGTAAGCACATACAACACATATAGCCGGAATGATAAAGCACGTAGCGTGCAACTTTCAAAACTTTGCTAAGGCATGCACGTTAATCAGATGCGCATTTGTCATTAAAACAAAATTTATCTTGACATCGTAATCGAAAAAAATAATCAAACTAAAAACATTATGTGTCAAAACTCAAGCTATAGAAATCAAAAGCCGTGGTTATGCAGTTGATTATAAAAATAACGTGAGACAAAACAATCGTACTCACCGAACGTGAATCGGGTTTATTGACAAAGATTGACCCGCGTTGCCGTCGTCAAAGACTGGATTGTCCATTGAGTAAGTTGATGGCGGGGGAGACTTTGACTTTTTGATATTCGTCAAGCGTCGCATCAGCGAGACTCCTTTTTCTTTTTTTTCCTTTACCTTTGAAAACAAGAAAATATTCAACTTTGTAATAAGTAGACGCAAAATTTCAAAAAATATACAAAATAACAAGTATGAAATAAAATAAATTGATTTGTTCGTACAATTCTTACTTTTTCCGTGGACTTTGGCGTAGCAGTCGATGTAAAAGCGCTTGCAGAAGCGGCAGCCGCGTGCGCAGTATTGATAGGACTCTTACTTGCATCACTAACAGAAGTTGTAGTAGCAAGTGACGATGCAGTAGCAGCAGTTGTTGTAACAAGTGGCAGTTTACCTGGTGAAGCTAAATTAAATGAAGTTTCATTTAAATCAACAATTTCAGAATAAGTAGTTTGCAATCAATCAATAAAAAGGCTTACTAAAAATAGAGGGCATGACAGCGCTGTGACTTCTACCGATTGAAGCAGCAGCAACAGGAACCGTCTGATCGGGTAGCCTTGGCGGGCTCTGGGTTTGATTGGGCTGTTGTCTAGGGCTGTGCCAAGCCGCCGAGCTGCCAGCCGGTCCGGGACTTAAAGCTCGAGGTGGAAGCTCAGGTGGGGGCAGCTTGTATGGCTGCGGAGCCGCACCTTTTACCTTAGTGTAAGTAACTGGCATACGAGGTTCACTACTCAGGTTACTCGGTTGAGAAGATGGTACGATATTGCTTGCATTGCTACTGGTACCACTAGCACTATTCTGGAGAGGTACAGTGCTGGGCGATCTGCATACTCCTCGCTGACATCTATAAATAAGATAATATGTTAAATAAGCTCCTTTTTCATATTAATAAAACTAATTTCAACTACGAAAATTGGAAACAAAGTACTTACTTAGCTGGCGCAACATAATTTCCCGGGAAAACGCCACACTTCTGTGTACGATTAGATGTGCCTTTAAACCAGCCATCCTGGCACCTCTCGGTAACCATGTATATACCTCCCTTGCGGAGCTCCAATTCGTCGGCTTTCTGTGGCTTGTAAGGATACAACGCGATGTAAGCTGCCGGTAAATTACTTCCAACGCCCGAAGCTACAGCTGCTGCAGCTCCTGATGACGAAGCACTTGAGGAACCTGCAGGTGCACTATTGGTCATCGATGACGCCTGTGAAAGCACCAGGTCGCTGCTACCGCTGCGCTTGTGACGTGGATTTTGGTCACTGGCACTACCGCTTGTCTACAATAAGAGATTGTTCATGGTTACATCGTAAATTATTTGGTTTATTATTTTAGTACTTTATTAGTCCTATTCAGAAGCAAATAGTTTTAAAACTGTAATGAAGCGTATTGTACCTGGCTTGAAGTGAAAGCGGGATCATTAGTAGCAGCCTCGGCACCAGCGAGTGCGGCGTCAACTGCTAGACTTAAAATTTCAGCGCTGTGTCGATGCTGGGGCTGGGGTTGATGGGCGCTGTTGACCGCTGTAAAACTATGTCTCTTTGTACTGTGACGATTAGCCACCGTTGGGGGCGATATGGCTGGGCTACTAGGACTGCTTGGCGTTGTGCTTGAGCTGCTCGAGCTTGGGCTTGTTATCACGGGCGACGAGGTCGTTGTTGACGAACCACCTGACGACACGTTTGAGCTTGAGTCTGATACTGGCAGCGCGGAATTCTGTAATAATTTTTTAATGTTTATAAATTTTTTCGACATGGTTTTAAATTGTATAAATAATCAATCATTGTGCTTACCGCTGTAGCCTGCTGTCTGGGTTGGTTTGAGGCTTGAACCGTCCGCGTGTGATCAGTAGGTATAAGTGGAGTAGTTTCTTCGTTCGTAGGAGTCGGTGGTGCAACTCTTGATGGTCCCGGTTGTACACTAATAAAAACAAATATTTAGTGTTTAGATCTTCTTAGGGTATTGCTTATATGCAGACTATACTACTTACTTTGTGGAAAGTTTCATTAAGGCTCTGGCGACGCTATTTAACTCTACAAAAGCCAGAGGAAATATACCTATCCGATCCAAAAGTTTACCTTCAGCCCAATTTTCGTCCACTCTTCTAATGACGCTAATAACTTCTCCCTAAAAATCAGATTAAATCTTGTATATTCGATGTGTAATGATGTTAATGAGTTATATAACATTATTTAATAAGTGATATTTATCTTTCTAATTGAGTACGTCATTTTTAAGCTACTCTTTATATTTGAATGATTCATAAACATGTCGATAGAGAATTGTGTGTAACTGGTTATTTTTATATGCAATACATGTGTGTTTGTTTACCTTATTGAAAGTAAGACAACCATCTTCTTCATCATTTGACATCCTAAAGTCATAGAGAGCTTTACATTGAGGAACATGTGGAGGCAAAGGAGTCATCACCTGCAATAATAACGTGAATTACAATACGTTTTAAGGAAAAAATACTGTATATAATTTTCCAAAAAGCAAATATCTGCTACTTACTTGAACATAAGATAAAGGAAAAACTCCATGATTTGATCCACATTCTCCGTGATACCAATTGTTATCAATTTTTTTCCTTAAAATAATGATATCTCCTTTTCTGAAGCTTAAATCTCTGCAATAAACACATTCATTAGATCAACGGTTTTGTGCAATCAAAATAAAAAACATGCAGTTATTGAAAGCTCAACTCACCCTGGAACTTTGGAAATGTAATCATAAATGGCACGGCCATAAGGTCGGTTATGAAGATGAACTTGCTTAGCAGCTACATTGATTTGGTGAGCAGACTCTGGTGTTACTATTGCAACTGGTGGGTTAGGTGTGATAGAGGGACTGCTTGGAGTGAACTGATGGCCACCTAGTAATCTCTGTGGTGCATGGTGTCTCTGTGGTGTTTTATTTCCCTTTGGAGTAGCATTTCTCATGCCCTCAAGGATCCTCATAAGGAGTACATTAGGTGGAAGGTCATCAACTTTAGCACTCACAAGGACTCGACATTCAGGACATCGAAGTTCCCTATGAGTGCTGACTATCTCCTCGAGGCATTTTTTGCAGAAGGTATGCTGACAGGGCAGTACCTTGCTGGAAGTGTCCAAGCGTTCCAAACACACGGAGCACTCCAGCAGGTCATTTAGCATACATTCGTCCATGGCTATGGTGGTATCTGATAATTAAAATAATTTAATAGTTAACTTCAAGAATATAATCAAAAGCTAGCTAAAAAATCTATTTTCTAACTTTTTAAACAAAGAAGTTTTATCAGTGAAGTGAATTACCCAAGTTATTTTTAAGGTAAAAAAGTTTGTAAAACTAGAGCAGTGCTCTACTCTGTTACAAATCAATAATAGTCAAACAATTAGCACCTGCTCTTAAGAACATTAACATTAGAGCAAACCAAACATTTAAAATAGAGCAGCTAATCAGTTGACATGAAAGATTTATATATTCTTGTATCAAATAGATTGAATCTACGAGATAATAAAAATTGCAATTAATCAACGATATCAGTTTCAAAAAGTTAGACACAGGTGAAATTCAAATTTAAAAAACAATACATCACTGCAATTAGTACTAAAACTCATCCCATCAAGTGTACATGTCAGCAAAAGCAGCATCACTCACCTAGCTCAATTCAGCACAGCTCAAAATCTCCTATTGACTATCACAGGCCAGTCCTTGGCCCGGATGAGACATCATTGCTTATCTCCCAGCACTGCATAAGGACACAAGCCACAAAAACAAATCCCCGTTCTTCCCAGAACCTCGCCTTTACCAGAATCTCGTACACACTGGGTTTGGACACAATAGAACACAGGAGCGCATAGAACCCATTATATGCTTATATCAGCCAGCAGCCGCGTGAGTCAGCCTCTGCAGCACTACTCCCTTTTTGCAAAGGCTACGATATTATCGTCCTGGACAGGAGTCGAGCGACTCTCCAGCCGCTGCGTGTAGTTCTTCTATAGATGAGTGAGTAATGCACTGACTCCACGACGACTCGAAGGTGCCGTGAATCAACGAAGAGGAAAACGAAACGACGAAGAGGACGCGGGGCCCGGAGCGTCGGCCGCGCGCGGTCCGCTCTCAGAGACTAGGCGTCCCAAGAGGAGCTGCTGCTACGGCTGCCCGTCCGTTGAATGCACTCGCTGCTGCTCCGCCATTTCTTCATTTCCGGCTCCCTCTCGCTCTAGCGGCAGGCCCTCGTCCTCGCTCTGTCTCGCTCTCTCTCATTGTATCGTGTATATACCTATATATACGAGCTGCACTGACTGCGTGCGATATGATGGTGGTTTAGTACACGCGCACGCGTGTAGATCGGAGAGTGTACACTCTCTTCGGCGTGTCTGACCCTATATTGGGACCGAGCGCTAATCAATTGCTAATCGAATGGGTTATCGACTTTTTGAAAAATTCACGCACAGAAGCACAACACTGCACGATTTTTTAAAATTAATTTATAAAGAACGAGGAGTTTGCAGCGATAGGTTTTAGACTGAACGGGCTTGTAGGATAGGACAGTGCTTTACCTTGCCTATATAACACACAACCTACGTGTACCGTAGGCACACACATACTTATAATTGCACCGCGAGCGAGCGCATGTGTGTGCTGTGGAGCAGCGCTCGAGTAAGTAAGCATATAGCAGAATTAAGAGAGAGAGAGAGAGAGAGAGATAGAGAGAGAAGTGAGAGGGAGAGTCCCTTTTTTCTCGGGCGCTCTCGCTCTCGGTGTGACACACGCGCGCCAGAGAGAGAGAGAGAGAGAGAGAGAGAGAGAGCGACAAGTGCCCGCGAGGCCGCTGTATATGCGGTTTTATTACGTTCTACGCGCCGTTCTTTTTTTGCGCTCTTCGATCAGGTTTCGATTTTTTTTGTATTTAGAAATATAAACGCCGATGCTGTTGTTAGGAGGATAAGAGGATTATGGAGATTGTTTTACGTTGGTGTACTGAATGACTATTTTTACGCTGGTCCGCAGAGAGTTGGAGGATTTATTATTTATGATGTGTGGGGTCCTTATTTATGTGCGAAGATTGGGTGCGATTATAAATAATAATTGAATTTAATTTTAAAATAATTGAATAGTCGTTTAGTATTTTGAATGATCACTGGTTTTGGTATAGAACTCTTTTAAAGAGCTCCAATTATAGATGCTATAATATAAGTTGGTGGAATAAAAAAACTTAAAAGAGAGCACATCATATCAAAGAAATTCCACCAGAATCAAGTTCTAGAGGGGGTGACTTGCCCGCCACCTGTAACCATCCATATTATAATTATTCTCGCGAACAATTTTACTTATCAGTTTGCGCCAAGCTGAGTCGGCGACTCGGCGGCCACCTCGCCGGCAAAAAAATGGTCAAAAAAAGCAGTCGTAATTGATAAGCATGTATATATAAATAGCTAATCAATTTTAAAAAAGTTCATTTATTTCTTTAGAAAGAAAGTACTTAAATAAGAAAAGATGAGCTTTAATTTAAGCTCTGGCTAATTAAAAATGACCGCTAACGCGAAAAATTACATATAGGATTCTTCAAAAAAAAAAAGGAAAACCATTTATGTTAATGCATTATATTTCTCGTAGAAATGCTCACATGCAAATAATTTTTGTACTTCTCGAAGCAGAGGGGAAGCTGTTGATTACACGATTGAGGGGAAGGGAAGTCTCCGCGGCTCATTCTCTGATGAAGTTGGAGAAGGAGTCGCGTGTTTATTCGTCGCATCATGTGTCACGTGATCAATTTATGGATCGTCATTTACGATCATGTGCTGTCATAAGGACGTACTTGATTTTTGGCGCGAAAGTTGAAAAATCGTTTGTTTTTTTTTCTTTGGAGTCGTATACACACTAAGATAAATAAGTGCTAGTTGTTGATTTTTTTCAAAATTTAAAAATGTTTATCCTACAACTCATGAATAAAGTTTTCGAAAACTTCTCAACTTATGAACAAAGTCGGCGTAAGTAGATGCATGCCCAGTATCATCCGACAATGTCCGCCTATACTCTGCCTGAATCTACTTTTGCCAAAAAAATCCTGAGACCATGATAGCAATAAAACTATCCTAAATCCTTCTCAGTTCTCCCAAACTAATGAAAGCGCTTAGAATTTAGAATCGAAAATCAGCCGTAAACCGTAAAAAAACTAAAAAATCAACTCATCTGACCGTACAGCCGACGGTCACTCTCGGCACCAGCTGCTATCTGACCAAGAAAATATACACCGAAATCTCGCGCTATACGCGACACGCACATACGGGGGGAGGGGCGGAGCCCCTCTCCAAAAACGGCGAGTAGCAAGCAGCAGCAGCAGCAGCAGCATCGTCGTCGCTTATAGCCGGCGGGCAGGCGGGGGGCAGCAGCCAGAGCAGAGCCAGTATCTAACAGAGGGGCCGAGGGGAGCCGCCGCTGCCGCGCGAACAGCAAGTCGGCCGCCATGACACTGCCGTAGTCGTTGCTCTCTCTCCTTTTGTTTTGTCTCTCTTCTCTCCTGGACCACATCATCGGCGTCCTCGAGACCAGCCACTTGGGAATACCAAAGAACGCCGAGCGTAAGGAACCACAAGGTGAGCCGCGCAATCTAGTTTCCTGGTCAGGGGGGCGGCCGGCATCCGAGCGCGCGTGTGTGCTGCCGCCTCCACGTGTGCGTGTTTGTGTGCGCTGTTCTTGAGCATATAGTGTCTGTATATATATACACGCACGGAGTTAGGAGTGATATATAGACCGGGGGGCGAGACGCGGGGCCTCTCTCCCGAGGATGAGTAGTAGGAGGAGAACGAATATGGCACCGGACACCACGTGAGTCTGCTCTTTCCCTTCCTCTCTCTTGCGGCTGTTTTGTTTTTCTTATTGTTTCTGTCTCTCATACGACGTTTCGGAGCAGCAACGGTGATGTATATATAGGTGCACCTGATTTGCGAACGCCTACGCAGTGCATAGTTGTATAGTTTTCGGCGCACACATGCGGTCGCTGCGACACATTCCCGCGCGTATCTATAGCTACACATGTGACATTATACAGTAGCAGAGCAGAGAGACTATATCATCAGTCGCAGCGGCCGCTATACGGGCGACCATCTTGCCCGTGTACTCGCGGAGAGTATATATGTTTTGTGTATATGTGTATTACATTATATGTCCGACGTCGAGCGCCTGAGTTTATTTCAGGCGCGGCGAGAAGAAAGGAGAGAGGAGCCCACCGCCGCCGTAAGGTACCCGTATACCACTACTTATACCTTTATAATCCTCGCCTTGACGAAAGCAGCAGCAGCTACAGCAGCAGCCGCGATGTAAATGCGTATGCTATCTCTCTCTCTCTCTCTCTCTCTCTCTCTCTCTCTCTCTCTGTTGCTTCTTTGCCGCCGAGTTGGTGCAATGCGCGTGCGGCGCGAGCTGTGAATACTCGAGAGCTTTCGTCTTTTTTTACGCGTTTTTTTGGAAAGCTTCTCAGTGCGAAGGAATAGGTTAGGATGCGCTGCAGCAGTGGAACGCGGATAGGTGTTTGTTTGTGATGCGGCTATATGCGAGGCTTTGTTGCCTGCGGCTCAACGATGAGTCATCTACGCGCCTCTCGGACGCGCTTTTTTGTTTTTTCTCTCCTCTCCCTGTACGTTGTGTAAAAAAGTTTCGACTGCGCGGATCGGCGTATTTTTCAAGTGAGTCGACAAGATTTCGATTTTGGAGTCCTGGTTTTGTTTTTGTACACTTGCAGACGCTTTTTTGATGCTGAGGATGATTAATGTGTGTATTTGGGAGTGTTTTGTTGGAAATTGTGGGACTTGCTGCTGGGTGAAGTGTGGAATTTTTGATGACTGAAATAGACTGGATGAAAATTTTGATTCCAAAGATTAACCTTGAAATTAAAATGTCTTCTCTGTGCGAGATACATTCCTGATGGAAAAATTGATTTATGATATCTGTATGTGTCTCTTCTACCCTTAAATATGGTCACTTGTTGTCAGGTGATTATGAATGATTTTGCAGGAGGTAGGAAAGTGTGCTCCAATTTGTTGACGAATGCATTAGCAATTTTCCTGTGATTATGCAATGATATTCCATACTTGCTTGGATATCTCCACACTTATTATATTTTACAAAATAAGGATTTTTCTTTTGAATTAGTTCTTTTATTATATTGCGTTTTAAAAGCAGTTTAACATGTTTATAACTTTTTTCACATATAATTTTTATTCATTTGAATTCCTATGATACTCATTGTATTATTTGTTTTCCAGGATCAAACATGAAGAATATGGGAAGTACTTGATTGATGGTCTTAATTGAACAAAAATGAATAGCGAGCAGCATGCTCTGCCAGCGACGACGCAGGGGCAACAAGAGGTAAGATTAAAGATTCATATTCTTTTTAGGCAAATTGCTTGCCAACCTACAAATGTGCATTTTAGTATGTGTAAAGATTATTCATGTTTTCTACTATAAACTTCTCTCCTTGTATGCAGTACTTACATAATATCCATTTCATAAACCAATGATGTACTTTTTTTCTTGCACTATTACTCTCTTTTTCTCTGCATTAGATTATGTATAGATATGCTAAGCTTTGCTTGTATTTTTGAACAAATAGTTTCTCAATATACATTTCTAATAGTTCTGTAGAATGCATGCTTTATTAATCGCACTTGTATTTATACTTTGATAATCAGTAATATAGAATCAAACAATATAAGGCTTGTCATATTAAATCATTCCATTTCCCATGATAAAAGTCTCAGCGCATTTGTTGATTGGTCAAATTCTTACTGCATGCTGCTGCATGCTTAATTGATGTTGTAAAAATGTTTGGATGTGTATTGGTAGGAAGTAAGCGCGGGTCAAAGTGGTCGTTCTTCATATCAAGGTGGTCTGGCAACTCCAACAAGCCTTGGCAATGTAGGAAGTAATCCGCAATCATCCGCTGACCTGCGTGTAGGTACAGCTGTAGCATTAGCATCCTCGGTAGCTAAATACTGGGTCCTCACCAATCTCTTTCCAGGACCGATACCTCAAGTATCGGTCTACCACCACCCTCACCACAGAGTTGGTGCAGCAGGTGGTGAAGTCCAGACCACCAAAGACTCAGCAATATTGTTGAACCAGGATATGGCACTGACCTCTGGTACTCATCATCAAACATCAACTGCACAACATCACCAAACAACAGTCAGTAGAAGTAGCCATCAAGGCTCCCTACAGACAACTACACAGGTTTGTGAATATAGTTTGCATGAAAGGGTTTGTAATATTAGAAGTAAATTGTACTTATTTTGTTGTAGATGTATCTTAAAATTAAAAAAAAACAATACTTATTTTGGGCTTAGAAAGCATATACTTTAATTTCTGTGTGGTTGTGTTCTTTCTTACAAATTATTCTGTAAAACTATATAATCAATTTTATACATATGGCAATAATTGATCTGTTGCATATAAATGAAGGATTGTGTCTAAAAGTAGTCAAATATATTGCATGAATAGTAGAAACAAAATTTTACATCAAAATAAAATTATTTCTTTATTTCATTTCATAGGGAATATAAAAGAGTTAAATTGATTAAAAAATACTAATTTTTTTCAGATTCCTGTCTCTCTACCAGGACTCAGCCTTGATGGCAGCCACCTTCAAGCAAGTGTAAGCCATTTGCAAGCAGCTCATGCACAGATGCAACAGCAGTTGCAATCACAGCAACAACAACAGCAAGCTCAATTGCATCAGCAGCAGCAGCAGCAACAACAACAACAACAACAACAACAACAACAACAACAACAACAACAACAACAACAACAAGTCCAGTCTCACCATCAAATACAGAGTCATCAAAATCCTCAAAATGCGGGACAAACTAATCAGAATTCATCAAGAGATGATAAAATTAAAGACGAATCATCCGAGCGTTGCAACGACAACCAAGTACAATCCCACGTGCAACACCAGCAGGCACAGGAATTACAACAAACTCTAATGCATCAGCAGCAACATCAACAGCAGATCGGTGTCGGCATCGGCGCTGCTACCAACACTGATACTGGCAATCCTGGTATTGTGGATAAGGCGGAGAAGAAGGAAGAGATACGCCATTTAAATATGACTCAGTAAGAAATCTGTTTAGTTTTTAAAGTATTAATTCTTAATTTACAAGGAGTTTACGAAAATTTGTTTAATTGCAGGTTCCAAGTTCCCGATATAAAGACAGGCGGTCACATGATGGACGTCCGAACAGCAGATGGATCGATTGTTAAAATCAGTGCCTCGAGTGATCAAGATCTTGCCAAAACTTTGGGTGTTGATATATCACAGTATATCAATAAGGTAATCTTTTTTTATGTGATGTAATTATTAAATTTTGATTATAAATTGAATAAATCGTAATCTTAAATATACAATCTTCGTTAAACAGGGGGCCGTTAACGTCGAGGAACTAAACCAGATAAATCAACTACTGGCGTATCACGAAGTATTCGGAAAGCTTCAAAGTGAGATTGCGGCAGGCACGACTCTGATTGGCAGTACGGTGCCAACGCAAACGGTGACTACCATACAGAACGGTACACCTATTGCGCAACAGGTACAGCTTAATAAATTCGACGTAAAAACGAGTGATGGTGAAGCAACACCCGGACCCAGTGGATCACCGGTATCTGTAGGCAGCCACGCCTGTGAAGTTTGTGGCAAGATCTTCCAGTTTCGATATCAACTGATCGTCCATCGTAGATACCACACGGAGAGAAAACCCTTCACTTGCCAGGTAAATGTCACAGTATTTTTTTGCGCACTTAATATTTGGTATTCATTTGTAAGTGTTATCTTTTCCTCTAAATTAAACATCATTTGCATTTAGGTTTGCGGCAAGGCATTTACTACAGCGACCGATTTGACGCGTCACGGAAAGTGCCACTTGGGTGGTTCTATGTTCACTTGTGCGGTCTGCTTTCATGTTTTCGCTAATGCCCCGTCACTAGAGCGACACATGAAACGACATGCTACGGACAAACCGTACAATTGCACGGTATGTGGCAAAAGCTTTGCCAGGAAAGAGCACCTTGATAACCATGCCAGGTGTCACACAGGAGAGACTCCATATAGGTTAGTAATATTCAATGCTTAGGGAATCTTTTACTCTAAGATACATTTTAGTCAATCTGATTATTTGGTTTTTCAGATGTCAGTACTGTGCAAAGACTTTTACACGTAAGGAACACATGGTGAACCACGTGCGCAAGCATACCGGGGAGACGCCGCATAGGTGCGACATTTGCAAAAAGTCTTTCACGCGTAAAGAGCACTTCATGAATCACGTGATGTGGCACACCGGCGAGACACCTCATCACTGTCAGGTTTGCGGAAAGAAGTACACCCGCAAGGAGCACCTGGCTAATCATATGCGCTCGCACACCAACGATACTCCTTTCCGATGTGAAATTTGCGGTAAGTCACTTTTATGTCTCGGTTTTTGAAAAATAACGCAAAATATTCAGAAATGCACTGCACCAGCGTCTCACGCTACATCTACTGTCCTGTATAAGATCACTTGATATCACCCTCGGCAGCCATACATAACCCGAAGATATAGTCCGTCGTCGTGCGCGTTGGATGGACAGTGAGAAATAAAATTGGTGCTGCGGACAATTGATCGCCTCTTTCTCCTGCTCTTGCATCGTAGGAAATAGTGGTAGAGAGATACAACACTCCTCTCGCGCATTCCAGTATCCACACCCCTATCGCAGCTTTTCTCCTACCCCCACCTACGCTAAAATTCGCGCGAATATCCAATAATTCCTGTTTTTACAGTTCTGTCGTATATTATTTAATTGCTTTCTTGTATTATGAATTTTTCGCGTCTTACTCTACGTGGACTTATACTACTGATATTAGAGTTGAAACTTAGAATTAGATAAGTATCTATATTTCTCTATTAGCCTCACTTACAATGTCAAGACTTATAAATCAATCGCGCAATTATTCAAAAATCAGTTTGTCTTTCATAAATGCACAAATACCTCTATGCCATCCCAAGCTCTCTAGGTATACCATCCGCGAAACATTGTCGCGTCGCTACATCCCCGCCGTAGGGGCAAAGGTTTGAGTGGGAGGGATATCCTCCCGCGCAGCTCCTCTTTCTAGCGCGTTGCGATCGTCGAACTACCCGCGTATAGAGAACAGCCGCGACAGTCGGCACAGAGACACGCATGTTTGACCCGACTCTTCGTTCTCTCGGCCTCGAACAGCAACAGCGCGATGCCGCCGTTGCTTGCTATCTTGTCAACTTGAGCGGTGTGTATCTTTGCTATTAAGACAATGTCTCTATGATATTATTTGTGTGATACTTTCAAAGTGTGATTTGATCAAGCACTGATATTTGCATGTTTCCGCTAAAATATTCTGTATACGCTATTTTATCGATTTGATAGTCTCGCAAATTCAAATAATTGGTAATTAATCGAGTGTGTCGAATTCAATTTTTTTATATCTGCCTGTGACGCAGTAAATTTTCGCGCGAGAAGTTAATGCGTCGCGGTCGCGACGAAAGTATATTCGCGGATCGAGCGACGCCTCGCCGAGGGTTCGTCGCCTTCGCTCTCGCGATGTATAGGTATACTTATACTCTGGGGTGTTAAATATATTGAGCTGAAAGAATCTAAAGTTTTTTAGTTTTAAATTTAATCATCCTTTTTCATTTTAATACTTAATTTTATAATTTATTTATTTTTTAAACAATCAACTATTTTAGAGATAATGATTATATAATTCTTAAAAATTATTAGTAAGGATTTTCTCTTGAATAATTAACGTTATTTGTTGCATATTTTCAGGCAAGTCATTTACTCGCAAGGAGCACTTCACGAATCACATAATGTGGCACACGGGCGAGACACCGCACCGTTGCGATTTCTGCTCTAAGACGTTCACCAGAAAGGAGCACCTGCTCAATCACGTCAGGCAGCACACGGGTGAGTCACCACACCGATGCGGCTTCTGCTCCAAATCGTTCACCAGAAAGGAACACCTTGTTAACCACATCCGCCAACACACAGGTGAGAGCGGTTGGCAGAGATGTTCACTTCGGCTAAACAAATTACCAACCACCTTCTCTACTCTTGATTCTGTCTTCCTACTTTGCCTGTCGCTCACTAATTTCAACCTTTACCATTCTCATCACCGGCTCATTGTTCATGTTTTATTGCCGGTACCATTGCAGTATTTTATTTGCCCACTTATGTTAATCATCACATTTGCTTCATAAAAATTCATTGATTTTCTAGTGGAAAAGTGTTTCATGCATATTTCTGACAATGACGTGACTTTTTTATAAGTAAATTTTTTTTTGTCAACATTTTTCTGCCGCGGAGCGATTTATTTTCATTCATTAAATTACAGATAATCTATAAACTCTTAACCCCTTTTATTACATTTCCTTTCTGTATTGTCCAATCTTAGAATTCTTCCCTTGAACATTGCTATTAACATCATTAGCAAATCACGATCTGCCTTATACACCGCTCTCATACATGCTTGGTTGTTCAACTATTTTTTAGTCTTTTTTTATTCATTGCAGTTTTTTAATGTCGCCTAGCTAGTTAAGTCGTGATACATTTATCGAAAATTCAAAATCATAATTTTCCAAAATACACGCAGACACGCTTCTACTCCTGGTTCATTTACTAACAAATACAATAAAAGTGAACATTGTTTATTGAATTTATTAAATGCTTTTTGTAACTGTAATAATCAAATTATGGTTCTTATGACTGGATAATCGAACATTAACAAACTGCTCTTTCCTTATTAGATTTTAAATATTATTTTAAGGGTAGTCTGTGGCATCAACTCTCGCGTAAACAAAGTAAGGGCTTCTTAAAATTTTATAGAATTAATATAAGTTACTTCTTTAAAATATCTAAGCAAGGTAAATGCCGCCACAGACTTACCTTGGCTGCAATACACAAAGATGGCAAACCTTACTAAATTCTCGAAATTGTAGGCAATATCTGACGCTATTTGGTTCTTTGAAAAAAAAAATTATTAGACTATTACCTTTAGTTGAAATATAATGTACTAATACAAAAATAAGGTAAAACAATTGCGCCTCTCATCTCAAATTATATTAAATTTTCTCCACACGGCGCGTAAAGTGCGTACTGTACGCCCTCCGGGCGGAAACTACACTACGCATTTTACGTTTCTCGTGGAGAAAAGTACTATATGCACCATGGGAGTAAGTAGATAAAGCCTTAGATCGCATATTTTTCGCAAAATTATATGCGATCGGAGACATTCTTTACTTTTACTCCCTTGGTGCATAATGTACTATTTCTAGGTAAATATTCAAAGTATCGTTCATATTCACGTCAAAATTATTTGCCTAAAGGTTGCTCGCGTAGCTTACGTCAGAATGTATGTACATTTGTTTGAAAATGAGGGAACTCAATGAAGTTCAACGGAATCGATCTGCCACTTGGTGCATTGCATAGGGCAAAACTCGCCTTGTGCAGGTGATGCCCCCATGCCTGTATGACGTAGGAAAAGGAAAAAAATAAATTCAGCCTAAGACGGAAAGCTCGTTTGTTTCTGCACACAATAAGTTAGTTAAAAATCACATTATTCGCGAAAAATAATTTAGTACCGTTTTAAAATTTAAAAGATCAAACGAGTCTTTCCAACGTCGAGTAAGCATTAATTTTGCTTCTCGACGTAAGCAAATATTTAATATAAAAAGAAAAAAACCGGTATGTAAACGAAAAATGCAGGAGAGACGCCGTTCCGCTGCCAATACTGTCCGAAAGCGTTCACGCGCAAGGACCACCTAGTGAACCACGTCAGGCAGCACACGGGTGAGTCACCGCACAAGTGCCAGTATTGCACGAAATCCTTCACGCGGAAGGAACATTTGACAAATCACGTGCGTCAACACACAGGCGAGTCGCCGCACCGCTGCCACTTCTGCTCAAAGTCTTTCACCCGCAAGGAGCATCTGACGAACCATGTCCGCATCCACACCGGTGAATCGCCGCACAGGTGTGAATTTTGTCAGCGAACCTTCACCAGAAAGGAACATTTAAACAATCATCTTAGGCAGCACACCGGCGACTCGTCGCACTGCTGTAATGTCTGCAACAAACCATTTACACGCAAGGTTGGTATGCCCACCAGGATTAGTGCCAGTGGTTGATTTTTTAATATATATACACTATAAATGCTATAAATAAATGTTTGAATTTTCAGGAGCATCTGATAAATCATATGCGCTGTCACACAGGCGAGCGTCCATTTGTCTGTACGGAATGTGGAAAGAGTTTCCCGTTAAAAGGCAATTTACTTTTCCACATGCGCTCGCACAATAAAGGCAGTCAGGCGGAACGCCCGTTCCGCTGCGACCTCTGCCCCAAGGACTTTATGTGCAAGGGTCACCTGGTTTCTCACAGACGTTCCCATTCAGATGAACGGCCTCACAGTTGCCCGGACTGCGGCAAGACCTTCGTTGAAAAGGGCAACATGCTTCGGCATCTTCGAAAGCATGCGGCTGAAGGACCACCAACGCAAGTCAGCAGTGCAGCATCGGCTCTGACAGTTGGAGCCGCCGCGGCGGCGGCGGCAGCAGCAGCGAGTAGTCCGGCCGCGTTGTCGGTGATACCATCGGCAGCGGCTGCGGCGGCAGCTGCGGTACTCGTAGGACATCCACTGGCTCCTCCACAACAGGCGCCGCCGGCCGGCGTCGGAATACCTCAGCACACTGTCGTCGTACCCACACCACCCGGAGTGCTCGCTTCGTACTGAGCAGATGCCAACACCAAGCTACAGCACGTCGGGCTCTTCTACTAAAAGGAAAGTCGTTGTTTCTATATTGTTCGTACTATGATTTTTAAATCATTGGTTGCGCTTTTCGTCGAGGTCAGATGGCAATTTCATTCTTTTTGTTGATAACTTTTGTTAAAATTTTATTTATGCTTTTACGATAAATGAACGTGATCAGAATTTGATTCAACACTCTTCCAACGGTAGACGATCTTTAAAATTGATGGACTTTGGGAATCGGATTTATTGTAGTAAAGAAAAAAGATGCAATATGAAAATGTGACCAGAGTCAAGTTGCATTTTTTTGTTGTGTTACCAATGTCCGCATGAAAGTGAGCGCCATTTTTTGACATAAAAAAAGGAAGAAAACAAAGATTCTAATAATGACCGTGATGACCTAGCGTTAACGTTAACATACGTTGATTGCTTTCAGTGATAAAAACAGTGTGCGTCAATTTTTTTCTCAGCGAAAGAAAAGCGAATAAAGAACAAATTGTGCACATGTCGCACAGTATTCGCATCGACGTGACATGTAATGTAAAAAACGTGATCTCTCCTGAAACCCAAAGTCGTTTTTATCAGCAAAGCTCTTTGAAGCAGATTTGGGCATGACTAAAATTTAAAATTTTGTCATTAAAGCAAGCAACGAAAGCTCTATTTTCTTGAACTTGGAAATTACCGTACTAATATTGATTGAAAATTTATATATTTTATTATGAAAATCTTTTTAAAAGAGCATAGAAGAATTATTTTCTAAAATTTATTTGTATTTATTTTAGGTAATCAAAATTTATCTAAACTTTTGTTAATATAGTCATTAAAAATGATAAGCGTTCAATCGTGCATCTACATAACTATTTATGTAATTATGAATGGCCCTGCCTTTCTTAAAAGAGCCTTAGTGCATGATGAAAGTATAAATCGAGTTTAAATATCATTACATGCAAAATAAACTAAAAAAAAAATACACAAGAAATATCGATTCAAGATTAAAGAGTCGCTGCTTTGAATACTTTTGCAGTATATTAGTACGCAAACGGCTGAATTATATGCAATTTAAAGTACGGTTCACGATCGAAACTAATACAGCAAGTCTCGTAGAATTTCTTACTTCATCAAGAGTCCACTTTTTTCATGTGATTTAAAACCAAATCTTGTAACCAAATTTACAGTTTCGCTTTGTATAATTTTAAATAGCTTCAACTATTTATAATAAACTATATTGAATTATACATTGAAATAGTTTCGCTCGCGTTCCTCCATTTATTAGTGAGTTTAATGGGATCTTTGTATGTCGGAATCTAAGAAAAAATTTCAAACTAAGATTTTTGTTTCCCAGGGAGTTTTCATTCAAATCATAGTCAGTCCTTATAAGAATAAGGAATTAAAAAAGAATGAATCCTTAAAGCTCGTCGTTATATACTAGTTTGTATTTTGCATACATTCATGAATTGGCATTTAGAGTGATGGATTTGTGTGTGCTCTTGTAAAACAAACAAAATAAAAAAAAACGTGGGAGAAAAATAATTGATAAAATAAGACAAATTAAATATATCGTATGGTATACGTGTAAAGATAAATGCTAGATGAGAAAAGAACGTTTAAAAGGTTCAAGAATAAAATATTTTTCGTTTACCCAATTTTATACAAGCTCAAAGAGTGAGGATATAATGAGTCGACGTGTAGATATATTATATGTATATTACACTTAAGTACCAAATGTTAAACAAAAATTAATTTTAACAGTACATATTTCATCTTCTTTTTATAAATTATCTTCGTTAGCCATTGCAGTTTATTCTTCCGAGTGCAATACGTCTGCGCAAGGGCGCTGTTTTATAAAAAAAATAACCTATAGCGTCCAACTTGTGTTTGTGCGTTCGTAGCTACCACCATAGTCTTTTGTGTTTTTATTAACGCCTATCGAGTTGCAGAAGTCATCTGTACGTTTACAATGTAACGCGAAATCCACGAAACTTTTTTCATTGTATCTAAATTTTGTATTTGTACTTAGGCGTGAAATTTTAGTATATAAAGTCAAAAACTGAAGTACATTATATAGTCTTTAATATTAAAATCTTCTATATTTATAAATTTGATCAATTTTGTAAACAAGATTGCATTGTATAAAGCAGAATTTTTGAATATTTCATTGCATGATGATAAAGTCATGCATTACAGAGTAAAGCGATTGGTCGATGTTTTTCTATGCATTTTCTAAATAATTATATACTGATTTATTGTACTTTGACCTATTTAAGGAGTATTTAGCGAAAGGCCTGAAAAGTATAATTGATTCAAACTTTAAATTTAGCACACAAAAATCTGCGTTAAATTGCAAGAAAATGTTTAAATGTCTTTAATATTTTGATAAGTAAAAATAAAAAGTTATACAAGTTTTTAAAATAATAATAAAATTAATATAAAATAAGAAACATTTTATAGATTAATACTATATCAGAAAGTTTTTACCACGAAAATTATTGGTATATCTTTGAGCAAGGCAAGTTAAAGACATTGAACTCTCCGGATGACTTCTCATTTCGAATAGTATCATAAACAAAAATTATTCGCAAGCTCAGCACCATGATTCTAGCGATCATTGTAAGGCCATGTATTTCATATGTAGCTCTAAGAAAGAATATAAAGATTATATGCCCGAGGCGCTCGACACTGTGGCTAAAAGTACATGTGCATGACCGAAGATGCGTAAAAAAGAGATAATTAACATAATTGCAGTTGTTTCCCTCCTACGAATCCAAATATATAAACAAGGAAGCATGAGTCTCTGTGTCGAGCGTATAACTTAAGTATATAGTTATATTGTATATTACTAATTAATAACGAGAAAAGCAGATTTTATCACGATTACGATGTTCGCGAAATATGACCTACCTGCTCCTTTTATTCCCTTTCCCTAGAAGTCTAGATTCATATATTCACAATGAATATTATTAAGTATCATCGATACAGCCAGTTAGGTATAACGTACTATTTGACAAGAAGATGTGTAAGAAGTTGAAAGGTTTGACTGAAAAGTATGTTTTAAGATTTAATTTATTAATAATTTAAACAAACTAATCAGTCGAATTCATCAGCTGTATGTAAACAAAGACTATGCAAAGTTAAACGATTAACGGAAAAAGTGTGTTACGATACGATTTATTGCTAAGAGCGAATGGCAGCGTACCTATCTTAAAAATAATTCGAGAAAGAAAGCCATATTACCTTCTACGTACTCTTCCCACAGAGAACGCAAACCACACCGAAACAAATATAAAAGAAGAGAGTTGAGGCGTGCACGAAACAGATGATTATATATGTATAATATATATAGAGCGGTATGGCTTATATACATTATGTGTATATACCGTATATAATACAGAAAAATCGCACAATTCGTCGGAAGCAGACGTCAGACTGAAACTAATTATATTTCTTTTTTCTCTCGATGCAAACTTCAACAATCAATTATGAATTGATTTATCATAGTGAAACTGTCTGGAGTCGCGCTTTCGAAGAGTTGGTGAATTATAATATAATGAAAAAAGATGTAACGAGAATATAATAGAGCTAATGTTTATATGGATTATTATGATTAAATAATATCATATGTTACAACTGCAAAAATTAAGAGTTTGTTTATGCTTTAAAGGATTTTAGTTTTCTGCTTGTTCCGAAGGAAAAAAAAACTTATAATAAGCTGTAAAAAGCGAACGAAGTCGAATTCATAAATATGATTTGAGTACAGCTTTATCTTCTGAGTCGAAGCGATCACTTTATGCATAAAATATTTTTATTTTAACTATTAAAGAAAACTTTGTTTTTTTCATAGATTAGCAAAACTTAAGCTATGACTACGAACGCTTGGACTCAGAAAGAAATAAGGTGATGGACAGAATTGATTTTATAATTTACCTCTATAGATAGAATGAAAAGAAAATAAATATGTATAGAATTTTATTATGCACCATTGTAATATTCTGTATCCCAGTTGTGACACAATATACACTGGTGTTATGTTAAATGTGAGAATGTCGTGTTTTATTTTTCTTCTGATGTAATACCTTCCAGTGTCTTTTTGTATGAAAGGAATCATTTTCGAGAGCCATAGATTCAAATGTAATTGAAAATGCACTGTAATTAGCTTATGACATAATTAAAAAAATAAAATAAATAAATGATAAAATTAATAATATTTCACGACTGAGATTTTACTTTTTCTTTAATCTTGCAAGATTTTGAAATAAGCATTTTTGGTCTTAACTTACGAAACAATAACATTTGTAAAACGATAATTTTTATTAGAAAATTTATTAGTGTTATAAATATATATATACAAAACAATTCTTTTTTTATAATTATGTATTACAATTTCAGCTGACGCAAAAAGAAAAATTCGATAATTACAATCGTGTATACAACTACTAGTATATATACAATAATGTGATTTGTTCATAACAACGACAAAATAATATGATATACCGTCAAAAAATTTATTAAAAAATAAGTATCTGATTGTTCTTTCAAAGAGTTCACATCTGAATGTATCGTTTTTCATCAGCCTTATGCTTTCTCTTCTTCGTAAAAATGTATGTAGAAAATAGTTAAAAATTTAAAAACTAATAAAAGTCTTCTTCTGCTGGTCCAGCAGATGACGTTTGATTCTTGATTTGCTCTTGACTCAAATACATGTCTGCAATCTGTTGAGCAGACGTCGCGTCTTCAGAATTTTTGTCGTCCCTCACTCGAATAAATCTTGGGAATCGCAGTGATATACCTTTCTCTGGATCGACTATACCTTTGGCGGCTCCGTGTACGGGAGATAAAGATAAATCTGCGCATTTGACTTCCCACACCAATTTTGATTCGAACCAGTGATCCGGCTCAAGACTGGAGTCACATCGGTAGTAGGATTTTGCTTGATCAATGACGCATTCCTTGAGAGCTTCGGTGTGTTTTGCCAGATCGTCCTCGCTGAAACCGGTACCGATTTTGCAGATACTCTGGTATTCTTCGTTTTCTTGGTCATAGCAGGCCAGAAGGAAACCACCGTAAGTACCAGTTCGCTTTCCTTTTCCGATGTAACCACCAATGACCACGAGATCCAAAGTGTCCCCTACTCCTTCCAAATAGTCTTTCTTGAGCTTCAGCCAATTTCGCGACCTCTTGGCTATCTCGTAAGTCGCCTCCTTCTCCAATGTCTTTATCATCAAACCCTCGCAGTTACCCTTTATAGATTCGTCGAGGAATTCCTGTACTTCGTCCATTGTCTGAACGTCTACGCTCTTTGCGAAACACCACTCGCCCTCTACCTCTTTGAAGTGTTCTTTCAGCAATTCTCGGCGCTTCTTTAGCGGTTCTTCTACTAAAGCTGATCCGTTGAAGTAAAGGAGATCGAACATGAAGACGCATACTTGTACTTTGATGTCCGCCTCGTTTGCATCCTTACGTTTTCTGGTACTAAGAACCTGGAATGGAAGGATCTGCTTCTTTTCCTTATCCCAGGCGACCGCTTCGCAATCCAACACACAAGATTTGACAGATTCGTGTCGCGTGTTTGAAATACGATTTATAATATCTGGATACTTGCTGGTATTATCTTCCTGATTCCTGCTGTATATTTTGACCGCTCCGTCTTCTTGAATGTGAATTTGAGCTCGTTCTCCGTCGTACTTGTATTCGCAAGTGAACTTCAGACCATCGAATCGCGAGAGTACTTCTTGAATTCCCTTTGTTGGATGAGCAAGCATAGGCTTGAGAGGGATTCCTGGTGTGAGTTTGCACTCATTAGGCAATTCTTTGATGCCTTTCTTCAAGATTACTGGAATGATTTTGTTGTAATTCGGACACTGACAATAAGTAGTTTTGAGAATTAAAGCAATCTCATCGTATTTTTGCTTGAAAGATTCACTGGATATGCCTTTAGAAGCATTCAATACTTCGAACGGACGACTCTGTTCTGGAGGAGTCATTGCACAAGCCAGAGCTATGGCTTGCAAGACAGATTGCTCTGCTAGTCCTATTCTTAGTTTTCCAGCTAAGGATCGGATTAAATACCGAGCTTCTGAGTGACGACAAGCTACGAATAATGACTGTATTTTGTCAACTTTTTTCATTCCTGAAGATTTTCCTGTAGTGGAAGCTATTTCCTTTAATTTAGTGTAGACAGTATTTACAGTCAGTGGTGGGGGCTGGAACATCATTTTCTGATTTGATCGACTACCTTCTGCAATTACACCTGCAAAAAAGTTGAATTTAATTAATTTTCTCACTTTTAACTATTAATAATGATGTTCATTTATGAATCAGAAAAAATATTTACCTAAATCACCAACTTTCTGTAGTTCACTTTTTATCTGAGCAAGAGTTCTACCAGTTGAGCTAGCTATGGCTTTCATCAAGTTTGTTTCAGCAATCCCTAGTTCAAGGCCTTCGTAAGCAGGAGCAAGTTGATTTAAACACAAGTAGATGCTAGCAAGAAAATCATCAGGGCTCAAAACAATTACAGAACGAAAATAATTTGACAATATTTCAATAATTTTCAATCTGGCACTGATATCTTCTATCAATTCAAAAGTTCTTGTGAGGGCCAAGTATGGAACTTTTTGGCCTTCTTTCCAAAAAGCATCCTTGATTGGATGATACGATGATTTAGCTGGATTGTAGTCAAGACTTTCATTAGTTTGTTTGGCTTTTCCTCCAAATATACTAGCTACTCCATTAGAACTAAGTTTCTTTGTTGATGGAGAATCTTTTTTTTCTTCTTTTTCACTTTCCTTATCTTTTTCTTCTTTCATCTCGCTGTCTTTGCCGCTTTGTTTTTCTGGTGATTTGCTGCTATCCTTGGATTCATTTTCTTGCTTCTTTTGAGGTGGTGATTCTGATAATGCATTGCTTGTCTTTTTACGTTTCTTGGTAACTACTTCATCATCTTCATCCGATTCTTCTTTTTTTGTAGCCACTTTTGCTGACTTCTTGGATACAGGGGTTTTCTTTGATGCTGGAGTTTTCTTTGTGGAAGGAGATTTTTTGGTAGAAGGAGACTTCTTAGATGTTGTAGATTTTTTAGATATGGGAGATTTTTTGGTTTCTTTGTTGCTTGTTGGCACTTTAAGGGTTTCTTTAGATTCCTCTGTTATATTTGATTTTTCATTTTCATCTTCATCATTTTCTGATTTCTCCTCATCATCTTTAGATTTTTTGTCATTTTCCAACGCTTTTGAATCCTTACATTCGTTTTCACTTTCATCTTTCTCTTTAGCTTTTGTTGACTCCTTTTTAGGTGTATCTCCACCAAAAGCAAAGTTCTTCAACTTGTTGGATACCGTGGATTCTTTTGGCTCTTTGCTCTTCTTCTCTTCCTTTACTCGATCATCGTCTTCACTGTCCTTTTCATTTGAGGAAGCCTCGTCTTCACTGGCCTTTTCCTCTGAAGAAGCATCGACTTCCATAGTTTCTTCCTCATCTTTCTTCTTTGCCTTTCCATTGCTTTGGACATCCTCCTCTTCCTCAGTATCATCGTCGACAACACTTTTATTTTTCTTTGATGCACTCGATTGTGTGGACTCTTTGCTACTCTTACCTTTTCCATTCACAATTGGCTTTTCCTCATCTGATGAAGTGTCTGAATCAACAATACTTCTGAGTCTCCTTGCAGCTTCAGATTCTGTTTTCTTGTTTTTACCCCTGGTGTTCCTTTCAGTGGGACCATCATCCTCTTCTGATGAGGAATCCTCGACCTCCTTGGCTGGTGGAGAATCCGACTCACTTTCAGAATTGCTTTCCTCCTTTTTCTGCTTACTTTTTTTCTGAGTGCTTGCCTTTGTTTTCTTCTGAGCAGGAGATTTTTTGTTATTAGCAGTAGATTTTCGGCGTTTTACGGCCGGTTCAACCTTTTTATCGGTCCCCTTGGCAGCCGACTTTCGTGACGATGGTGACTTTTTAACTTCGCTGCTCTTGTCCCTTTTTCGCTTTCCATTACTAACGTCGTTATTGTCCACTTTAGAATCACCTTTTTTAACGCTTTCTACCTCATCTTTATCAGATTTAGGATTTACTTTGCTAAAAAACGACGTAATGCTGCGCTGCGACATTTTCGCGCCAATTCGATATTACTTGGAGTACTTGGAGGTTAAGTTTTTACAATTTCGCGCTCACGGCCGCTCGACCTTTCGATTTGGCGGAAAGAGTCGAAGGTTTCCGAAGTTAACCGATGTTCGAATTATGACGATTGGTGAAAATTAGATTATAGATATCAGATAAGGAAAACATAATAACAGTTAATATATTGAAAGATTTTAATTAGTTCAGTCAATAAAGAACAATTTATTGAAAATAATCTAAATACACTTCATTCAATATAGGCTTGTTTCCTTTATTTTTTTTCGGAAAAAAGTTGTAAGTTATAAAACAATGATAAAGTGATGTACAGTATAGATAGTATGTAAATTTTTGTTTTTATAACAAAATCAGCAAATCAATATATAGGTACACAATTGAAATTTTTCGGTACTACATGCCCTTATGTGAATTACATGTTAAAAATTCTACAAAAAAACAGCAATGCATAAATAAAACACGAGAAAAAACGAGTCCTTAAAACGCTTACGAGCTTTATATATATAAATAAACGTTACTTTTAGTCCTCTACAAGAAAAGAACATGCCAAAGTGACATTCAGTCATTGTATTGGCCTACGATACAAAGCTACTGTCAAGCTGGGCCGAATCGTTATTATTTTTATATTTCGCTTTTCTTCAGTGTAATTTAAGTGCAGGAGAAAAAGAACAGAATATAGGTAGGCAAACCTTTGATGAAGTAAGTTACAAAGAACAAAATTACGTATATAATGGCAGTTGCACTTGCACTTTGTGCCAAGAAAATGTTCTACATAAAATAAAAGTTTTGATTAATAATGTAACTATTTAATTTAACTTATAAAAGCAATGCTGCAATATTAAAAGCAGATCGTTTTAATATATATAGACATGAATTTTGCATAATTTGGATAAAAATTTTAAGAGATTTTGATTAATACATGTCTAGTCTAGCAGTGCTTTTTAAATAAAATAATAAAAAGTTGAACATTGCTTTTGTAAGCTGTAAACAAATAAAGACACATTCAAAGAAAAAACATTTTAGCATAAATGTACATACAAACATAGAAGCTATAATATTTTTTTTGTGAATGCATTAAGGTAATAAACTTAAACAGCAGAATTTCTTTATCGACACTGTGATACCAAACGAATCAGTTGTGAAAAAGAATTAAAAGTAAGAGTTCTTGCTTTTAATTCCTATTCACTATTTTCAGAATCTCCTGTGATCTACAACTTCTGTGGTTGTTCCCCATTCACACTTACACTGATCAAATCAAGTATTTTTTGTTTATAATTAATATATATAAAGTTATATTTGATATACATTCGTTTCGTATTTTAACAATAATAATATTCCCCTTGTCACTTCTCTGTATAAAAAAGATGACGGTCGCTGGAGTCTTACAATTAGAAGAAGCATATAAGGCTGCTATAAATTGGTCTGTTCGTTGGATTACGGAGCAAAAGCATCAATTGATATGACTGTTTTTATGTCACTTTTGTTTAAAAGGCACTCTTGTTAAAGGCTCTCATCATTATCCAAACACAGACTACAAATTTTTTTTACATAAAATCAAAAACAAAACGGGATAGAGAGAGAGCCTCATCGTACATTACTCGAGGGTGAAATCGACTATTCGCACCATACAATACCTCACCTGATCAGAACTTGGCATGACCTGTGGCTCTTTTCATTTAATAATTTTCGAGCGTTGACAATTTCTTTTGATCTGTATCACAGATTCTTTTATTTGCGTCACCAAAAATAAAAGCTTCTCTGCAAATCAATTCTTTTATATGAGTTTACAATTTAATAAAAGAATTGTACATAAATATGTTACATATTTATTAATATACAAAAAATCTAACGCCTTAAACCACCACAAATATTTCAGTAAATATACTGATGATATGCCTTCAAGGGATCGATAATTTTATGGCTTTGCAACGCACAATAATTGATATGTCATCTAACATAAACCAAATTTCTCGAAAAACTGTATGACGCCTTTATAGCAGTGCAGTAGTCGATATTATTGACAATATACATATAAATACGCAAAGAAACAAGTTTACGAGCCAGCCACGGTAACGAATTAAAATTACTCGAGTATTTCAACCTTCAAAGTTTAGCACGATGAGCTTTCGAAGTGAAGAATTTTTTTCTCGTCGACGCAGTAAAAAAAGTATACATGTACAATAATATATATTTCGATCAGAATCGAATATGTTCGCTATTTATTCCTCTCCTTGAATAAAATCTCTCCTTTAAATATTTTCGATTTAAATTAAAGCTAATGTACATTAATTCATTTCATTGTTTCATTTCTTGTTTCTCGTTATATCTTAAAATTTACTTTTACTACATATTTGAAGTAATTTGCGCAGTTACCTGTCGCTAGTCGAACGATTTGGCTAGCGAAGGAACGCATCAAATTTTTGTTCCTCCATTCGTACAAACATTACGCCTCGCTAAGAACTTATGTACAAAATTTTTTTTTAAGAAGATGTGTACGGTAAAAATCATTTACTAAGTTAATTTTAAAAAAATTAATTTTAAGACGATCATGCACAATCAATTATTTAATACATATGTGTGTATATATATATATATATATATATATATATATATAGCTGTAGGGTCTGTTTAGAGTGAGGACGAAATGTCACAGCTCGATATTACGTAACTTTATGATTTATTCTTTTTTAGAATAGCTTTCGTTGTGTTAATTATCAACAAACGCAAATACTGTAATGTAAATGATTTTCACAATGATTTTTACGGTTTACCTCTTCTTTTGCGCAAGTTTTTGCCAGCAATCGAGTCGCTTACTTACGCATTTAACGACCAAACAATATTGATTCCGGCTTTTATAATCGTTTGTAATTCACAGAGGCACAAGGCTTCGACAAATATTGCAAAACCGCAAAACGATGCAATGACAATTGGAAGCGTCGCTTCCTCATCGACTTTTACCGCTGTTCATATTCAACTCTGCTGTTTGCACGTGACCATACACTTACAAAGTATAGAACAAAAGTAGCCTTGTTCAAAATAGTTCTTTAGTTTGTAATGTAAAACATTTCTAAAGTAAATACGTATACTTCTAACTTTTTAAGTATTTACAAAATTTTGTCCTTGTATTGCAAACAATTTTTTAATACAAATTAATAATTATGATAAGCAGATTCTATTGCTTTTGATATTAAATTCTCTACAGATCGCATCTATATTTAGTAAAATCGGTTGAAATTAATAGTTACTATTTTCAGAGATCATCAACTAAACGATTTGAAAAACCAACATTCCAAAATTTGATAAAACAACTTTGATGCTTATGATTTTCAGTATTTTTTGTATAGAATACAGTTTTAAATAGAAATAATTCTTTCAGTGTACGATTAAAATACACTATATTACAGAAAATAAAATGAATCCGATCAAAATAATTTTTGACCAAATATTTGCGGATTATTGCAAGATAAAAAAATGTGCTTTACAGTATTGACGAGCGTACTATTGCTTAAATTCTATCGCTAAATATTCTTACTTGATAGATTACATTAGTATTAATTGACTGTGCACATTGTTACGCATTTTTACCTAAGCTTTATGAATCAGTTTCATCCAGTAGCAGAATAAATTTGTTATTTCTTTCAAACAATGGTAAAGCCCATTATAAGCGCTGCACAAGCAACCACGGAGATATGTAAAATGTGAACTTGATGAGTTTATCTTTTCTTTTGTACACACAAAGGATAAGGCGAGTAACAGGACGCTAAATGTTCCTTTCTACTTTTCTTAATCTTTTCTATCAACTTCATATATTGCCTGGGTTATTTTTGTACATTCGTGATATATAAAAGAAAGACAACAAGTATCGCAATCATTTTGTTGATAATTTTTCATCCAAGATGAACAAAAATTGGATCGACAGGTCGGCCAACCTTTAATTAAACGGAATTACAACAGTTTAAACCCGATTAAAATTCGTAGTTGGATACACTACATTGGCCAATAAACGTTTAATGAAAAAAAAAAAAAAAAAAAAAAAAAACATTGACAACAGAAATAACGATACCTTGGTATTTGCATCGATGATATGAATAAATTTTTAGAACATTAGCTCTGAATAACTAAAAAATTATTTCTTAACTCGATTACCGACAATGCTCGATTCTCAACATCTTTCAAATTTCATCGTAAAAAACATTCTTTAATCCTTTTCTACAACTTTTAGAGCGACATCGGGAAGTGAGGGTTTGTCTTTGAGGCGTATGAAATTTATTCTCTTCTGTCTTTTTTGTTCTTCCATGATATTTACAAAACGAATTTCTTCTGTATCAACGAAATCGACGATCGCTTATCTTACCTACCCAATAGCCAGTGCAGTAAAGCGCTGCGAAGAAAACTTTCTTCGACGAGATAGGTGCGGGTTTGTGTGTTTTCAAGCGACGATAAACATGTTGGCTGCACCAAACGCAGCTACCTGAAAAATGAAAAAATAGTAAGTTAAGTTTATGTCTTACGAAACGAATCATACGCCCATAATCAAAGTAGGAATCGAACCTACAAGTTATTCGACCGCAAAACCACATGTTTCTTCCACTGCTTGTGTAAGCTTGTCCAGCATTTTCTTATAGTTTGGATAAGTTTGCGGAATATCGATTCTGTTGAAACAAGTGTGTGCCTTCGGCAGATTCTCGCTCGGTGCATCAACAGCATGTATAGTAAAGAGACGAGGTCCTGCTGCTCCCGTTGATCCTTTGAAGAGAATTTATGTTAATATTGCAATCCAGTAAGACTTGATCTCTGTTAAAATATCACTTAATTTCATTCAATTTACCTTGCAAAGCTTTGAAACCTTGAAGAGGAACGCGCGAGCTACCGGTGACGAATTGTAAAAGCCTCGCACGCATCTCCTCGCCGTAAGATTCAACAATCTGCCAGAACCATTTGACGACGGGCGTATCAGGCGTGCAGTTCTTCAATCGCGTGTTTTGCTTCCAATCGCTGATGTCAATAGTACCGAGGCCACCGATTACGAGTTCGAGTTCACGCTCGTCGAACGGTCGCAGCAGCTGCGCCGGTATCAGCTCGTGGAAGCCCTTCTGGAGGGCAAGGAATTGCTGCTCGATTCCGCGCATGAAACGGTAGTTTACGTAAAGCCGCACGTATTCCTTCTTGTTCTCCTCCGTCACTGGAATGTCCTTGCCGCCAGGTTTCAGTTCGTGATTCTTCAGCACGCCGAAGCTACTGTGCTCCACCGAAAACGTCGCGTCCAACACTCCATCTATGCTGTTTTCTCTGTTGGAGTAAAATCATAAAAAATTTAATACTTAATTTATATTTAATGAAAGACAAATAATGAACAGCCAATTAAATCTTACAGCATCCACGTAAGGCTTCGATGCAGTTCGGGATCCACGCCTTCGATATCACTCAGAGTGATAGCCTTGTTTAACAACATCTTGTAGAATGGCGTGGTAAATCCGCCGTCGACATGATGCCCATGAAAAACTGCGATCCCAATAATTCTACCAGCGAAATGGAAGTACGACAAATGCTCTGGATTGATACCGGAATCAGCATTTATCTGCAGCGTGTAATTATCGTCCCTGGAATACTGGAACAGGCCGTACTGCGGGTTGAGCATTTCATGAGACAACAGGTATAGCCACTCGCGCGCCACTCCTCCGTAGTCCAAGCCTTCCTCGCCTCTGAATTTCACCATGAGCCGCTTTCGCATGTCCTTCGGTCGCATCTTCATTATCAGTCTATAAGATTCCTGTAAATGGGAAAAAATAATTCATGAGTGTAAATTCATTATTTGATTGTTGACTATTCGCAAGTGACGGTACTGTCATTTTTTCGTTACCTCGAATATCTCATTCCTGGATACCTCCAATCTGCAATGCCCCGTTTGCGGTTGAAGTGCGTTTAGTTCTGCTCTCAAGCACTTTAGTTTCGCCACCAAGTCTCGCTTGTATTTCGGTAGAAGCTCGCTCTCCATCAATTCTTTGGGCAGGTCTGATACGGTTTGCCCATTTGGCGTAGGTGGCGTTTCGGCTGAAAAGGAAATTAGATTAATTCACAATATTTCTGAAAAATCTCGATATGCTTGAAGTAAAAAAATTACGTACTCGTTGGAGTATTATTGTTAGTTGCACCTTCAGCTCTCGGTCTCTGTTGATTAACGTTTTGCGGAGTCGCTGGTTGTGCAGCAGCTACTACCGTCGCCGGTGTCGTGGTAGCCGCAGCCAGTTCAGTTCTCGCCGGTGCTGCTGCATTGTTACTGTTGGTTTGTTGCGTCGTCGTTCCATTTTGTCTTCTGTAATGCAAATGACGCTGTTAAAAATCAATAAATAGAAGAAAAAAATAAAGAAATCGTAAAACTGCGAAAGCATTAAGCTTCCAAGTGTACACGTATTTCGCATAGGCGCTTCAAAAAAATATGTATCTAGTTTAAGCGAGTCGTTCGGCTTATCAGCGTTAATGGTGTCGGTCTTATTAGACGCCTATCTGGATAAAACTAGATGGCCGTATACTTGCAATCTTCCAATTTTCATTGAGTGAAAGTTTTCGCACCAATTACAATGTTCAAACGTCAAATCTAAAACGCAATACCTGCATAGCCAACAAAAACACAAGTATTGCATTCCAACGCCAACTGGCCTATCAATATTCTCGCAAGTCTACAAGCTCAATTACGATAAACATTCTAATCGCAAAGTAAAAATTATGAAACCGATACGCAAAAAGTAAAGTCAAGCAAGACTGACTTGAGTAGATTATTGATGATCTGCGTGGAGAGCCGAGGATCGGTGAACTGGGTAGTGCGATTGTTGTGATCGACGAAGTATACGCGGCCACTCTGGGTCTGGCGCATCTCCCAGCCGCTGGGCAGTGGGCCGAGCTCGAGCTCGTTAGCTGGCAGGTCGCGCGGAATCCGGGGGTCGTGCCACGTCGACGAGCCCGTTGGCACGTGGTAGAAGTACACCTGGCCCTGTTGGGTCTTTCGCATCTCTGTAAGCAGAATTAAAAAAATTTGTTAGTTATAAAAGCGTCGTTTTGTATAATAATTTTATATGATAATTTTAATTAAAAACCATGTCTATAATATTTTTAATTTAGAAACAATCAACAGTATATAATTTTGTTTAGTCAAAATTTTCTGTAATTTACTATTCTAATGAGTCGGGTACAATGGCGTCCAATCGTACGACAAGGATATTAGCATTTTTAAAAGCGACCTAACTGTAAATGTATTAACGTTATTCTACGTTGAAAGGTAAAGTGACGAGAATTAAAATTGTACGTCTAGACGCATGACAATGTCGTCCGGAGGCGAGACAAAAAAGGCTGAAATATTCAGAGTAAGGCGAGTTCAGAAGTTTACGTATACGAAACTTGTAATTTCCATTGGCGACAGTAAGTGTCGTCGACCGACTCCTTATTGTGCGCTTTAAATTCACAAAAACTTTTGACAAATGGCGTTGTTGAAGAAAAATATTTTTATGTTCGAGTGTAAGCCATTCCGATGACGAATAATGCCTATGAAAGAGTATCGCGTATCGGTTTTCCATTATGATTTTTACTAGGCTTATATCTGACACTACAGATAATATTTAAAGAATAGTCATTTCTTTACTTTGTTGATCAATTCATTTCACGACAAGTATCGAGAAATTAATAATGGAAAATTATGCCCAGACAGCGTTGAAGTTAATTAAAAAAATATATGCAACACGATTCTGTTCTTGTTTTTGGAAGAAATATTGAAATTTCACGAAAATCAACCTTAGTCAGTTTCTTCACAGATAACTGAAATCTTAAATACAATTCTTAAAAAATTTTTGGTAACACGTAAATTGTCCTCGGGGGTATAAACTGTTGACTTTTCAGTAAGTTTGATTATTTATAAAAGATAATTGTGTTTTTATCCGTGTTTGTTTTAGATAAAGCTCTATATTCCAGCCGGAAACGTAGTGTTCGTGCTTATTTGCTCACTTGTTTAAAAAGAAAAAGTGCGTATGAAAAAAATTAAAACGGTCTTTTTATCATGCTTATAATAATTCGGATAAATATTGAACTTTGTAGTGTCTATGAAAAAATTACGTTAACGAAGTCGATCGCGTCTTTTGAATTTTATCAATTAATATTATATAAACTTGATTCTTGAATGAATACTAATCAGCATTGCTGCTATGAAAATTTAGAGGAAGACTAACAGCTTGTTTAATATTTTCTTTTAGTATGCAAACATAATTTAAGTCTATAAATGCGTCGTTTATGTTGGCAATCAAATAAACTAGCTTTTCCTGTACACAAAAAAGCAATTAAAATTGTAATACTGACCGTATCCCCTGGGCAAATCAAGCGGCTGCGTCTCAGTTCTCCTCTCGCTACCCATGATCCCACTATTCCTATTCCTGTTTGGCCTGCTGGGTCTCCTTGCCTGGCTCCCGTTGATTCCCCTGTCCGCTCTCGAGTTCCCGTTTTGTTCATCGTTGGGCGTCCTAGCGGAGTTTCTCGTTGAACGATTGGGCGTCGGCGCCGGAGTGTTCCGAGCATTTTGGTTGGGCGGCTGGGTCGGCGTACTACGAGGTGTGTTCTGGGCCGAGTTTTCGCGACTCGGAGTTGCACTACCATTACTGACTGCAGGAGGAGGTGCCTCGGCACCACCACCGCTGTTGTTCCATTGCTCGGAGGTCCGGCGACTGTCACCAGGACTACCGTCGGTAGGGTTCGAAGGGCTACCGGCACTACCACTCGGTGACGTCGGCTCCGGGCAGACGGTTGGCGGCGGCTCCGGCGTCGTTGGTATTATGGCGTTGCTGGGCCTATAAAATAATCGAATGGTGTGATATTATTTCTTTAAAATTTAAGAATAAGTTTCATATCTAATGGAGTATGTTTTTTACCGTGAATTCGGACGGATCCATTGTGTGGTGCGTGTGTAATGATTGACATAATAAAGCCTGCCACTCTGCGTTCGTCTCTCCTCCCAACCATCGGGCAAATCTGTAGGACAGCTCAAGTCTCCTAAGAGGTCGACCACGGCGTTGTGGCCGACGGTGTTGCTGACAGCTCCGTTGTGCCCATCTCGCGACAACAGTGAAACAACTATCTGTCCCTTAATAACATCTGTGTCGTCCGAGTTAGCTTTGCAGAGGTCCAATCGTTGATCTGTAAACAAACGTTTATTAGAATTGGTCGCAACTGCGAAGCTTGTATTTAATTATGCTCCATAGTGCAAAAATGCATGTAAAAAACGCGGTATTAAAATCTTCGACGGTCATGTGTGGGATCGTACATAGCAGCAGTCTTTTTTTTGCGTAAAATCTGGTATAACGAGAACTTTTTTGCCGTCGTTGTGTTTTCAAATTAGATCACTGATTTATACTCACATCCTGTATCTTTCAGCCTTTGAATAGTGTTTGACAATATCCGCACGCATCCGAGAAAACCTCCGCCTTGCTTTTTGTGGATTTTTCGGTGATTCCATACCGTTATGGTGATCCCGTCGTTTTTTCCAATATACCTGGTTAAAAATAAAATTAATAAATTAATGCTTTTTTACAGCAAAAAATACTTTACGTTCCGAGATACTTACAAGTCATAATGCTGATTCCACTTTGGATCTAAAGTAGCTTTACATGTGTCAGTGCTGTGGCACTGGCCAGAACCATCTACAGTGATTCTGGCAAAAGGATCTGGCAGACCTATAAAAAAGAATAATATGATTATGAATAATTGGTCATTATTATTAAAAACTGTAAAAATGCAACTCTGTGATACTTACGAAACAGATCTTTTCTTGCAAGGTTGCGAGCACACAAGACTGAAAGTGCAATAGACAAAACAATGAGTAAAAAATGTATGATTAAATAAATAATTTATGATACAATAAGAAAATGGTCTTGATCCCATGAGAGTTACAACATTAAATTGAATGAACTCCCAAGTGAAAGAGAGAGAGATAGAGAGAGGAATAACGTGAACAAACATTTTAAGTTGAATGTCCCAGTGAGGCAGAGAGAGAAAGAGGCTGATGTGAAGAAGCTCTCGGTGAGAGAAGAAAAAATTAGCTTGCTGCAGAGTTATCAATTAAGAAAAAGCACGCGCATCTTTTTACACCGCGAGCGACGCGGCGTTTTAAGACGGCTGACTTCTCCTCTCCCTCTTTAGATGAATTCAATTGGCAGCTGCATTAATTAGACTTCATTTACAGCCAAGTTTAGGGAGCCACACAGTCAGTCCACAGTACTCAAGTTTTATTTCTACCTCTGATCTTTGAATGTGAAAAACTTTTATTCTACTTTTTCAACCAAATTTAACTATAAACTAATGCAAATTTTAAGAACATTTATTTTTAAACAAATATTTTTAATGCACACCTCAGATGCGGAAAAGTTGCATAAACAAAGTTGAAGAGAAAACGTTTTACTATAATAGGCTCTATCATCCTCCAGTGAGCAATACTTGAATCAGTTTCTCAACTTTCAAATTCCAAGTAATGCATGGAAAGTCAATTAATCCCAATCAAAGCTTATTAACATTTTAGCATGCAAATTGCTCCACACACATATTACCGCTCTGAATAACTTTGAAAATAAATGAATTTTGTAAAAAATACTTTGCAATCAATATTGCTGAGGAAGTATGATTGTAAATCAATGAACAAATAATTATCTTTATCAAAGTATTTGATTCTAATATGATGATGGAAATAAGGTTTACAAATCAATGCTCTGGGAATGATTTTGCAGCGTGCAATTGATAACAGGCATTAAATCATCCGTTAAAATACTGTGGCAAGTGTCGCTGGTGTTCAACAATCAAGAAGCCAAGAAGAAAACGTCTTCAGCTTCAAAAAGATCTCTCCTTGCCTGACCAAACAAATTACAAGATTCTTAAATTATCAGATCTAATCAAGCCTAATAGTGCTCCCAATGAACCTGTCACTAGCTTTGCTCTAAATAAATCACTTTGTTGTAATCTACTCCACAGCCACTACGTGCACGCACTCTGAAAGCTTGCTCTTTCTCATCATGCATCGATTTCATTTCAGCTAAGACAACTTGCGCAGAGTCCTCAAGTTCGAATGGAAAACCAATGAGTCCCAATCAAAACTGATTAAAAACTTGCTACCGATGATCCCACTTGAGGCACAGACACATGCACACGCACACAGGCACACACAGATGCAGATATATATAGGAAAAGAAGAAAAAAAACTGTCAGAGAGCGAGCTGCATCCAAAAGCACACAGAGCACTCTGTATGGGGTCTGTGCAGCGCGAGAGAGAGAGATAGAGAGAGCTACAGAGAGCATCCGAACGTCGCCACGTTCCTCTCCTGTGCATTCCGCACGCAGAGAGGAAGGTCGCAGCAGAGGACGCTTCATCTTCGCATTCCTCGTCGTCGGGAAAACGCGGAGCGCATAGCTACCGTATACACTCGGTCGTTCTTTGAGGGCGAAGCCATATTGAATAATGCACAACAAAAACAGGGGGAGCCTCGCGTTAAGACTGCAGCCGGGATAGCATCGTCGTAGAACTCACTCGTCAGCCGGATCTTGGTCGCCGCGGTCCTCCTGCTACCGCCAGGGTTCGACATCCTCGAGGCACATTTGCTTAGGCTCTCTCAATCGCCGAGAATCGCCAGGGCCTCTTCGCTCTCTCTCTCACTCGCACACGACGATCTCTCCTACAACACTCGCTCACTCGCACTACACTACACGCACTCCACTGTACGTACTATACTACACTGTACTGTATGTACGTATTAAGAGAGAGAGAGAGAGAGAGAGAGAGAGAGAGAGAGAGAGAGCAGAGCGCAGAGCTCCCGATGTCTATAGTATAATATCGTAGCGCCGTTCTTAGCTTGCTGCACCGCTGCTGTGCTGTGCGGGAAAGATGGGGGGGGGGGCGGCGTATATATGTATATACAGAGTATGTGTCGAGCGGGTGTAGTGCTTTCGAGAGCGGCGAGACGGCTAGACATACGACTGTCGCTGGGTTTTTGCTCCGCCGTCTCTGTCTCACTCGTGGCAACTCCTTTCCTTTCTTTCGGCATCCAGCAGCAGCGTGCATATGTCTGTGTGCAGTGTGTGCACACGCGAGAGTCGCGCTTCAATGGGTTTCGAGCTTCGAGGTCCGATGTGCAGCGAGAGCTCGATATGAATGAGTCCGCGAGTCACGTGGTCACGTCAGCTGATCGAGATGTGAAAAAGCGCGTGATTTGAATTGGTTTTCAGAGAGTTATTGGAAAAAATAATTTTACAAGCTAAATAGCTGTCCTGCTATCTATTGTTTGGACGGGAAACAATTTATATCTGAGTATATGATGCCGGTTCAGTTTTTTAGAAATGACCTGCTGTTTGCTGCTACAGTCTATAGACAGCTCCGGTATACTTTTGGGCTACGACCCGTATTGCGTCATGCGTAAACTGGAATTTCCGGAAATTATGCAGTAAATGGAATTACAAGTATATATATACAGGTCATTGCGTAGACTTATATTTGCGATTTATGGTCCAACGAAACGCGTCGCTTTTACCGACCGAATAAGATAAGCGCCACTTTTCATATTGCGTCTGAGCATTATAAGATAGGTAAGAGCAATTTATAAACTCGACGTCATTAGTTGATTAATAACTATATACATTAGGACGCGCTGCCTGATGGCTACTGCCCTACTGTCACAAGCTGTGCGACGCGGGATCGGTTCTGTCTTTTCCGATCGGACGTTCAAAGAATAAAGTATAATTGCGGGCGAACTTTTTTCTTACGTAAGTGAATTTTTTAGATTTTTAAAATTACTGCTGTATTTAATCTCGTGTCCGTTCTTGATTAGTTCTGGTGTGCATGTGTTTTTTTTTTAAATTTTAATCCTTGCGTTTGAACTTATTTTTTTTCCTGTGACAGTGAGTTTATAACTTGTAGTGAGCGAAGAGTGATGACAGTTGAGAATTTTCGTAATTGTAAGTGTATTTTAAATATTAATAACTATTCTTAATATAGCTGAGGTGTGCTATATTTTTTAATAGCATGCAGATGATTGCACGTCATAAATGTTACTTAAATATACACTGTATTATTTACAATACAGTTTTTTAACAAAAATTCCTGCTTAATAATAGCTCTACGACAAAGAAAAAGCATACGATATAGAATATAGTGTGCGACCGTACTATTTATATACAGTCGTTTGATTCAACGTATTTTTATTTGGAACTTGACCTTAAGTGTAATTATAAATATAAATGCTACTGTGTCAGCGGTGCGCTGACCGATATTGGATTCTAATATACATTAATAGTAATTTTCTTCTTTGCAGCTGCTCGTTATAGCGCTTCTGACTTTTGACATCACTTCAAGCAACAAGCCATTCGAATGTTCACTTTCTTCGGTGCCTCATTCACAGCAGATCACCGATAACATTTTGTCATCTCCACCCACCATGAACGGTAACTCGATTCCCGAGACCTACCACTACCTACCATCAGCCGTCTCCAACCAGCTATCCTCCCACAAAAAGTTTACCCACGACAGCAGCTCGAAAGTCCGTTACGAGTCCCTCAAGCAGGCTATTACTCAGAAAGATCGTGGTACCATAATCTGGCTCCTCAACGAAGGCTGTCCAGTCAACCCACCTACAGCCAACCACGAGGACACACCCCTACACGTCGCTGTCGCCGCTAACGATCTCGATGTCGCCAGGATCCTTATCTGCGCCGGTGCTCAGATCAATATTCCCAACTTTCAGAAACAGACTCCATTACACCTGGCCTTCGAGATGCGCCAGAACGAGATGGTGGACTTGCTGTTGACTCAGTGCGATGGGAAAGTCAACCCATTCACCGTATACGGTTTATCGCACTTTCACATTGCCTGTGTGAGGAACAACTGGCTGGTCGCGAACTCATTTCTCCAGCAGGGAGTCAACGCCAACGTTTACCTCGAAAAATGTTTTTATGGAAGGGATTACAGGTACTATCGACCGTTGCATCTGGCGGTCAAACACGAGAACTTAGAGGTTGCTGAGTTGCTGTTGAAGTATGGAGCCAACGTTGACGCCAGGGATAGGTATAAACGCACTCCTTTGCACCTGGCTTGTAGGTACAATTACAGAAGGATTTCCGAGGCTATAAGAACAGCTGACATCGAGAGTCATCAGGACGTGTTGAGGTTGATCAAAGAAGAGGACAACCAGGTGAACATCGTCAAGCTTCTGGTCAGGTACAAGGCGAGCATCGATGCATTGGATGCCAATGACACGCCTCCTCTGTTCCACGTGTTCAAGTGTGATTATAGAGAAATAAAGACAGCGATTCGAGAGAAGATTGTGATCGACGACCAGGAGTTCTGGGACGAGGTCATCGAGGTTTTCAAGAACGTGCAGAGGGAGAAGTTTTATGCCTTGATCCAACGAGATGTCGATGTCAAGTTCTGTTCCGAGTCCAAGGATACGCTGTTGCACCTGGTTATCGACGGTCGAAAGCTCTTTATGGGATACAATCCTCTGGCAACCAAAGAGAGAGACCTCAGTGATGAAGAGAAGGCCGAGTGCGTGGACCTGCTGTGCAAGTACGGCGCTGACGTTGACGCCAAGAACTCAGCTGGCCTGACGCCGCTCCAGATGGCCATACAGTACTACCACGTCAGGACGGTCAAGACACTTCTGAACCACTACGCGACTGTGAGCAACGTCTGCTTCTTCCACTACAAGATTCCGAAGAGAGATGCCGGAGGGAACTTTGAGCTGAGGGAAATGGAGAACTTCCTGGACATCATCGCCATGATGTTGAAGCGCAAATCCGACCTAAACATAAACAGGAGTAATGAGCTGCTGATGCTGAGGTACATGGCCACAGAATCTAACGTTCAGCATTTTGAGAACTGCAGTACCGTGGATCTGAGACATCTCCTGGACTTTGGCGACATCAACAGCATGGACGTGTCGTTCTATATATCCGAGAGATCGTTACTCTCCAATCGAGAGAAAATCGGTTTGGTGCTCGAGCATATCCAGAAGCTCGAGATCGCCGGTTTGCACGTGGACGAGAGCATCAAGCGTGAATTTCTCAAGTGTGACTGCGGCGTCATCGAAAGCGCCTGCAACAAGGCTTTCCTCGAGAAGTGCACGGAAGATATCGGTAAGCTGAAGATGGTGATGATCGATCGGTATGCCTCGTTCTATGACCTGCTGTTCTTGAATGCCAACGAGGTAGCAGTGAGGGTGAAGAACGAGGACTTCAGGAAATCTGTCAGGACGAACTGCAAGCTCAACTTCACGCTGTACAACGACATCATCGTCAAGCAGTTCGTTAAGGGTATGGTGAGATCGATTTTGCTGGAATCGGCGAAGGAGTACTTGAGCTTCATTATCAGGGTGGATCTGCCAGATCCGTGCTCGGAGAATATTCTCAGTCATCTGAAGAACGAAGATCTGTGCAATCTCGCGCTGGCCTTTGAGAAGTGAAATGTGAGAAGACAAATAAAGACTGAAAATTTAACACCAGGTAAATTTTGTAGACATTTATTACTTGAAGCCTGCTAGCATTACAAAAGAAAATTGTACAATAAAACACGAATAAAGTGAATAAGCATAAATCTTGAATTTCCACATCAGATTTTCTTCTTCCTACAACACTATACTGTAACGACCATATACATCTATTTTAAAACGGATAATATAATAGCGTAGACAATTCGGCAATTTCACATTGCAGATGAGTAAAAAAAAAGAGAGTATAATATCGTGCTGCGAAATCGACGTACGAAAAATGTACGCTTCACAAAGTCAAAATGTGCGGAAAATCTGTATATAGATTCCTTTTTTTTTTAATCAAGGTGCAGGCCCCTCGTATTTTTTTATTTTCTGCTTAAAACCTATATAGAATAATATGGCATGAGATGTATAGTGATACATGACTTAATTTACATGCGCGATAACGATGATAAATGGTTGCTAACGTTATCGTTACTTGTTACGTTACAGCTATATATAAACGCGAAATGAAGCTATTAATACTCTTGACATAATGTCGACTATGATTTTCGAAAAGGGACTGCGATCTACGGAATGTTTTGGCCTGCGCTGTGAATTTTGATTTTTTTTTATCTCGCGTAATTGAATTTGTACTGCGATATAGCAGTGAAGGCACTTTTGCAGAAAGATACACTGAAAAAAATCTATAGATACATCGATCGAATAGTTGCTGTAAGTTAGAAACTATTAATTGTGATCGGATTAAAATATAAAAGTTTTCGAAGAGTAGCAAATATAAACATCAAAAATATATTTGTCGATGTCGCAGTGTTTATAAAGAGACTCGATCATAAATTCTTTAGAAACTTTTACGCTTTTTGGTCAGCTTTTCAATGCAGCTTAAAAAGTATCACTGAAATTCTTGGACACGTACACGCAATGCAACGACTAATAAGCGTTGTTGTATCATCAAAACAATATACTGGCCGTTTGTTCCGGTAAAAAACAGCAGCCCCTTGACACTTTGCATACGTATAAGTAATATAGATAGATACTCATTTGTATTATATAACTTCACGTAAAAGATGTTCTAGTAGGAGATTCCACACTATACAGTCGAGAAAGGTGTAAAAATAAAAATATCCAATCACGCTGTCCTCTCCGAATTTCTCGCACTAGAGTAAAATATAACGTATCTTCTTCCTTTCGACTAACTTATACAAACTGAAGTTCACCTCGTCCAAATGCCACGTGTCAGAGGATCAACTCAGAGAATGTCGATAAGCTGGCAGTGCTGTCATCGTCGGTTAGAGAAACTCGGAGAGGACATGTACAACAACGATAACACTTTGTACTTTACAACTCGGCTCGAGTTTCGTTGACGCGGTACTTCTTCTTGAGCAACGTCGTCATCTTGACCAGAAAGCCAAGAAAGATAGCCTGGCCGATGCACGAGATCACAGTCCCGAGAATCGAACGTCCGTTCATGATGTGTACGTGTGTTTCTACGTATAATTCAACGGACCAAACACGCGTACACAATCTGTATGTCTGTATTACAAGGCGGTAATAGCTGAAAGCTCGCTAGAACATCTTTCGCAAGTGAGATAAACGGACGATAAAGACGCAAGAGAGTATAGCAGAGGGAGACGATCGACTTAGGCCTCGCCCTTGAAGGTGAAGACAGCGTCAACGAAGAACAGGACACCCTCGATGATACTGATCGAGGCTTTGGCCATCTGCTTGTTGAAGGATTCACCGCTTTCGTGCTGGTGATTGTCGATTATTACGGCTCCGGAGGCGATGAACAGGGCGCAACCGACCAGACTGAAGAACAGATCCTGTGGAAGAATAATTAAATGAATTGTGGTGTTATGTGCTTCGGCGCGCGGGTATTGATTGCGATGGAAACTTGGCAAAACTCGAAGTACCAGGGTTACTTATACCCTTGAGTATTGGGAGAGCGAAGGTTAAATAAATCTATATAAACTAGGTTATATTCATTGATAAGAATCGTTTTCGTTCGTTTGACTGTAGTTTACTGCAAGTGTTTAAAAAAGAAAGAAATACTTACAACTCGTCGGTTAACCGGAGTTCCCATCACTCCGCCGGCAAAAAGACCGACGAGAATGATGACATAGCCGCAGTAAGTACCAGTGGTCAGCATCATCTCGTGACCCGAGGTCTGCGAATGGTAGTGCAGCCCGATAAGGATACATGCTAGCAGCTGAAAATTTGAGAATGCAAACGTTAAAAAAAAAAAAATCTCCTATTTTGTCGAGTTCCGAGAGCTTTTAATCTACTGCATCGAATCACCTTTTAACAAAAAAAAGATCAACCAACCAAACGAAGTCTAATCTACCCTTAAACAACAATATTCCTCAAGAAACTGAACAACACTTTCATCAAAAGGTAAGATAAAACACACCGGCTCAACGTTTCCCGACAAACTGAGCTGACGAGCAGGTGGTGATATTCACGTCACTTGATTCGTGCTTAGTTTTCATTGGCTAGCAAAGAAGGCCAATGGAACTGACTCTTACTCGCCCCTACAGTCGAAGCGCCTCAATAATTAATGGGGTGCGATCTACTTGTTGTTGGTATGCGTATTATAGGTATACTTCTTTACCAATTTTTCTTGGATGAAAAAAAAAACCGTAAGTATATAATCACGTGTTGCAAATATTCGCAGGATTATTTTAATCAAACTTGCGTATGACACAATGGAATGTCCCCCGCGATAATATTTTCAATCCCGTATGGGTATACGCGGTGCATACATCATAACGAATGAATTATTAATAGATGTAATACACGCAGGCGGAAAATTCAGGGGAACGATATAAACGAGCGGACGATGGCTTTTATGAATCGATCGTTTCCATTGCTCGAGCGCGGAAAGTTTACGATTTTTTTACGTCCTTAGAATACATCAGTTTTATTATGTCTATGTATCAAAAGTATTGGGTACGTGTGATTTTTGGAAATAACGAGCGATTTAAAAGGCATTTGTATATAAGTGGCTGAAACCGACCTCACGCCCAACGCGAGGAGACCTATTACACTGTACAATGAGAAAACTATCTCGAAGGTACGTAAGCGCGTCGGTATTATATTATTACACAATGCTCTTGATGTCATCCTCGGCCTTAACTCCGAGACCTGTTTGGCCGACCTTGTTCTCTCTCTCTCTCTATATGCGCGAGGAATCGTGAATTTTTCGCCGCAGGACTGTGTGTTGCCACTTTGTTTTTTCGTTATAGTCATGGCTGTATTTGCGATTGTGAGTCATATTATATAGAAGCAGTGTGTTTCATTGTTTGCTCGTAGAGTCAGCAAGTAAATTAAAATTGAGCTTAAATTGCGAGTGAATGCAAGACGCTTTCTCTCATCAGCCTTTCATCGCAAAAAAAAAAAACATATAAAGATAAAGAGGTCAAGTATACGTACACGGCACAATAAAACGGCTCAATATATTCAGTTACTTTACACGAGCGAACGCAATATCGCGATACAGTATACACGATGCGCTCTTTTGACGTTGACGCCCATCAACGATCTCAAATAGACATACCTAAGGACAGCCGGTCGATGACTTGTTACCGGGTGACTATATTACAATGTATATGCTCGAATCGTTGTTGTACACCGATGCATAATTATTATCGTTAGCTCTCGCATGCTCGTACGACATATTCCGTTTGGCATTATGAACTCTCGTATCTGATCCATTTGAAGTAATGCGTCCGGCAAAAAATGCATTAGGCTACTTCGACGAATTGAATGAGTTCATAATATATTAACGAGTATAATCTTTGTACTATTTTTATTTGTGATCGAATTTTAGGCCTAAATAAGGATTGCATAATTATTTTCGTGTTACGTATGGGCTTGATTATTATTTCATACACGCGTTTACTGATTTCGCTGCGGGCTAATTATAAAAGCGCGATGAGGCAATGTGTCGATAAATGTGTTGTCTCTCGATGATTCAAGACTCGAATTGATTCATTATCCCGACGCGCTCGGTACGTGATTTTTAAAAATTAAATTTTACTAATTCACATCCCTTAATTTAAAATTAACTATTTCAATACTGAACTACGCATTAAAATATAAGAATTCTAGGCAACATCAGAGCTTGTAGATTCTACTCCAGATAACTCAGTTAAAATCACTTACGAGTTCGAAAAACTTGATGATGGTGAGCCTCGTTACGTTGACCATCTTGACTTATCTGCAAACAGAAAAAAAGAAGCGAGATATTAATTAATGTGGGCGTTGCGAGGTATTCAACGTTTTCTCTGGAATTCACGTCGCATTTTGCGCCAGCAAAAAAGCTTCAATTTACTTCTTCATACGCTCGGACATGCTTTTTGCAATTACCGTCATTCAACGCTACTATTTTTTTCAAAACGTATTTTTCAACAAAAATTTACTGCATACCACTAGTATTTAGTTTCGATTGAAAAACTTTAGATTCGAGCAGCTCGAATATGCACACTAAATAAGTTATCCTTCAAAATAAAAGTGTAAAGCTCGGTAGACCTCACATCGGTGAAGCTTTTCCGAGAACTTATAAAATTGATAGGTCTAAATTATTCCTCATTTCGTAAATTATCTACAGGCCCAAACTAAGTTCACTCGCACACCCGAAATCTCAAAACTCCATAATCTCACATCTCTCTCCCATAAACCTCATTCCTGGATCATCGCGACCAAACGCAATATCATCGAGACTAGGTCAGCGTCGCTAAAAGCTCTAGATAGACCCGCGCATACTTGCCAGACGCAAAAAACGGAAAAGAATATATATGTATACGGCGTATTGCGAGTCGTTAAACAGTAATGAGCCGTAAAGTTAGGCGTAGGTATAAAAGCTCTGCATGATAATTTGAATCGATATCAGAGACGACGGTATGGGTGTATAGCTTGCGCATATAGAGTTGACACAGAAAGCTACCAGTGGTCATAACAAAAACAGAAAGGTATGTGGGCTACCGACGGTGTGTGTATACGGTGTAATGTGGGTTAGGAGGGAAAGCTGTGTGCGGTGTATGGGAAGTTTTACGAGGATTGTTTCTTAGCTTTGAAGAGTGGATTATGAAAAAAAGGAACGTATTTACTGAGTGCAAAAAGATTTTTCTTGTACGAATCGTCGTCTGAAGTGTCATTTATTGTCGGAGTTCTTGCTCGGCTTATTAAAGCAAATAGCTTTGATTGAGTCATATGTGAGTGTCTATTAATAAATCTGACTTCTGAACGGATAGGCAAATTTTTCTATGATGAAGAATGAGGTAAACACACTTCATTTCTGACGTTTTCTGATTGAATTTTATTAGCGCCTACTGGTTTTATTCAAATATCATACTAAAAGAACTATTTTAGCTTTAGAAAATGTCCTGATTCTCGAGAATGAAAGAAAAGTCGTCATGTGCACGCGACTGCAGTCTCTAATCTGAAAGGCAGTTCGCACATTTTCAATGATAACATGATTCACACTTTGACGCTTGGTATGGAAAGAAAAACGATAATTAAAATTCGTTGTAAGCGTGCGCTCATCGCTGATTCGGTGTGGAAAAAGTCAGAGGGAAATGATAAAAGCTCGCTATAATAAACTCGTTAATATTTTACGATGAAAGCTCCGATAGCAGCGTGATTTATACCTAATTACTTTCGTATTTATCACTCCTCCATTTACTCAATTTTATCGCGTAAATATACGGATTATCAAAACGACTTTCAAATGACCATTGTGTAAGGACGCCTGTTTTAAGGGATATATTAAATAACAAGACTCGGTTCTAATTGAATATATATGTATATTGTCGTGAACGTAATAGAAATCAGACTAAAGTCAAAAGGTGTCCTCTCGAGAGAGGCTCAGATGGAACTGCCGTCGACCCGGGCTTCCAAACTACCATAGCCCGGAGTAATGCAGTGGGGGCCAGTTTATGGCATTTCCTCGAAGAACGACCGATAGCCCTTGTTTATCCAACAAGGTTCGGTACAGCGTCGCGCAGTCGACATATGATCTGCATCGGCTCACTAGCCAATGCTGCCCAAAACGGTGACGTCACGAGCGATGACGCTTTCAGTCGGCCATCCTGATCTCTATTCACGTCCTCGTGAATTATCTTCTCAAAAAAAAACTCAGTTCTAAACAGACAATAGACACAAACGTCTAAGTATTGGATCATGGAAATTTGCATTAATCTTTTAGTGATTATTGTCATGCACGCTATTTGGTTTTTGTTAGCCCGACACAACTGTTATAGTTCTACATGCATTATAATTTATAAATCTACAACATACTCTGCAAAGTGGAATTTCTTGGTATTTGTGATACCTCACTATCACAACATACTCTGCAAAATAACACTTCTTGGTAGTTGTAATACCGCATTATGCTCTGCAAAATCACCATTGTAAACTTGCAATGAGATTTCTAGACATCTATACCACTACAACATTATTTCTAACATGCTCTCCTGAACCAATATTGAGAAAATCATTTCTATGATAACTCTCAATTGTCCAAAGCAACATAACATTTATAGCTCCAACCATAACTTTATGGAAGAGATATAAACCTCTTATTCAGCAGCTTGTTCATCATCTGATGAGCTGCTCTCACTGCTGACTACAGTTTCCCAAGCCTTTATCTTTTCGCTAGGAAAAACGCCTTCGTATGGTTTCTGAGATCTCTGCGCGCCTTTAATATCTCCAATAACGTATCTGTCCTTGTCTAATATCTCCTTTACCTCGTATGGTCCAGCATATTTATTTAATAGTTTTCTACTCTCGCCCTCGTTCGAAGCAATCACCCTACGTACCCCTACAGCTTGTCCCTTATGAAATACTTTTGGTGCTGTCCGCCGTAAGTCGTACCTTTTCTTTGCCTCAATTTGTTTTGTTTTAATAGATTCGGATGCTCGTTTACGCATAGCCATCCGATCTTCTTTGACTTTCGAAAAACTCACTTCATTTAGTAATTTTGTTTCTGACTTATTTCTCGGTTGATATCCTAACAATAATTCAGATGGACTTTTTCCTGTAGCTTTGTTTATTGTATTATTCAATCCCCATTTTATTTTATTGACTTCTCGGTCCCAACTTCTCTCATCTGTATAGCTAGCAGAGAGCGCATCAAGAATGGTTCGGTTATATCTTTCGACTTGCCCATTAGCACGAGGCGTAGCTACTGCATTCAAAATATGTTTAATTCCCAAATTTTTACAATATTCCACAAATCTCTTACTAGTGAATGCACTTCCCCGATCACTGATTAGCCTCACTGGATAACCAAAAATATTAGCAGTCTCATCAAGAAATCGCTCAACTAATAAAGTTTTGGTACTAGCTAGTGCTTTTATGAATACAAATTTTGTAAACGCATCTACTGCCACTATTAAATACGAATTTCCTAAACTACTCTTTACAAACGGACCCAAATGATCGATATGTAAAGTATGCATTGGCTCTTCCACTTTTTCTATCAAATATAAATAACCTGGTTTTTTACCAGTCGGTTCTTTATGATAAAAACAAGCTACGCACGACGCGACATATCTTTTTATATAACGTTTCATCGATGGAAACCAATAGTCCGACTGCATTTTCTTTAAAGTTTTCTCCGCGCCAACATGTCCCATCTCATCGTGACATAATCGCGTAATTTGCTGTCTCAAAGCTCGCGGTACTGCCCATCTAATACCGTTTTCAGTTTTTCGATATATACGCTCATTTTTCTGCACATATTCTTTTTTAATTTGACGCTCTTCATTATCTTTAGCTTCGCGATTTAAAACTTCTTTAATATATTTAAGTTTACTATCTTGCAACTGTGCTAACAACAATTGATCACTGTGCTCGATATGAAAAATTCCGATTTCTTTTATTTCTTCGGCATTTACTAAATCGGAGATTGCGTTTCGACTTAACGCATCAACATGCGACATTTTAATCCCTGCTCTATACTCAATGACGCAATCATATTCTTGTAACTGAATCCACCATCGACCAATACGCGGGGTCAGGTCTCTTTTAACAAAAGTGGCTCTCAAAGCATTACAATCACTGACTACTTTGAACGAAATTCCGATTAAGTATACTCGAAACCTATGTAGACTACAAATAACGGCTAATGTTTCTAGTTCATATGAATGATATCTTTGTTCTTCTTTAGTGGTTTGACGACTGAAATACGCGACAGGATGTAATTTACCATCGTCATCTTTCTGTAAAAGAATTCCACCAAGACCGTGTTTACTAGCATCTGTATGCAACTCAGTCTCGGCTCCTTGTTTATATAAAGCCAATACCGGTCGCGAGACTAGCTTATTTTTAATTTCGACAAATGCATCTTCTTGTTCTTTACCCCATTTCCAAATCTCGTCTTTTTTCGTAAGCATTGTTAACGCTCGCGCAATACTCGCGAAATCCTTCATGAATTTACGAAAATAACTAGCAAGACCAATAAATTGCCGTACTTCATGAACATTAGTTGGAGTTTTGAAATCAGCTACTGCTTGAGTTTTCAATATACCAGGTCGTACGCCCGCACAATCAATCTCATAACCCAAAAAATCGATTTTTTCCATTAAAAACGAGCATTTGTTTAATCTAAGCGTTAAACCTACTTCTCTCAATCGTTCTAAAAATGCAATTAAGTTCTCTAGCGCTGAATCCACATTTGTAGAAGCAATAACGAAATCATCGATATAAGCTTCGACAATCATTTTATTTTTAAGTGGTTTTATGACTTTCGCTGTCATACGAGAACATTCTGCAGGTGCATTGGTCAAACCAAACGGTTGATAGAGATACTCGTACTGACCATCGGGAGTCACAAAAGCTGTCTTTTCTACATCCTTTTTTGCTACTGGAATTTGATAATACCCCGAGGCCAAATCTAACGTGGTAAAGATTTTTGCACCTTGAAGATTATTAATTTGATCTTCTATGACCGGCAGTGGATATCTGCGCTTTTTAGTAATAGCGTTCAAAGCCCTATAATCTACGCATAACCTTATTTCGCCATTTTTCTTTCGCACTAAAAGAATCGGACTAGCAAACGGCGAATTCGAATCACGAATTATTCCGTTATCTTTCAACTCGTCTATCATTTTACGAACTTTCTCTCTCTCGGAGTGCGCAAGCCGATAAGGTTTATAATAAACCGGAGTATCCGTCATCAACTCGATATCGATTTCAGCTATATCCGTTTTTCCTAACTCGCTCATATTCATAGCAAAACAATCACGATAAGCATCTAGAATCTCAATAACTCTTTCTCTCTGAATCTTAGGTAAAGTTTCGCCGGTTTTTATTTCTTCACGCGGAAGTTGTTCAATTTTTTTCTGCGTCCCTTGTCTCACTGACATGACCGATATCTCGTGCAAAGTAGCCTCGCGAACTACCTCACCACGTGCAACAATTTGCGATTTCTTTATTTTTAAATCGAAATCCGACAAATTTACAATTGGCAAAATTCCTACATCAGTATTCATAATACATCGAGGAATGCAATGCTCCTCTTTTTGCTTCGAACGAACGCTCAAGTCTACAAAAATATCGCCACGATATTCTGTATTACAAACTATTACCTGAATATTTGCTGCCTCACCAGGAGGTATGACCGAGGCTTCTGCAGCCCACAACGCTATCTTGCGCGGCGGTAGTTTATCAACCTCCGGCATCTGGATTTCCGTCTCCTTGAACAGCCGCAGTTCGCCGTTCTTCTGCAGTACCGTCACTTCTTGATGATCGGTAAAGGGTTGTCCCACGATCATCGGCACCTCTTGTACATTATCAGGAACAATGAGAGCATTGACTTCGATCTCACATAAGTCGATTCTCAAATTTATTTTGCTGACTCCATGAGGCGTAACTACGCCGCCCCCAAATCCACGCAACACGATGTTAGTCGGCTGCTTCGAGAGTTCTAACTTATCTGCATCGCTTTTACGCAGCGTTACGCATTCACATCCAAGATCTACGTAAACTTTTAACGGCTTTCCATTCACAAAGGCTTCGAAGAAACGTGTATTATTACACTTCACGCCACTGCCAATGCTCAACACAGTTTCTTTCTTCGGTTGTTCAGAAGTATGAGTAACCGTCGAATTGCAATTGCGAGCCTGATGACCCTTTTTGCCGCAAGTAAAACATTCGCCATCTTTACCCGAAAATTTTCGAGTATCTTTATCTTTGTAATCAGATTTTTCATTTTTATGAAACTTTTTATTGTCCGTGTTTTTGTTATCACGCGTATCACTTTTTGATTTAGTGGCTTCATCATAACGTGCAAGAAATGCGCGTAATTCTTCCAACGTTAAAAAATTCGCTGCTCGAATTCCCGCTTGAATAGCATCGTCTTTTATGCCATAAGCCACACAATCAACAGCATCGCGACCAGATAACTTGCACGCTGTAACAAGAGCAATCTTGTGAAAAAAATAAGTAGCCATATCTTCATCCTTTTTCTTCGTCCTTTCAAGCATTCGTGTTAAACGTACTGGCATTTCAGTGCGATTTGTAAAAGCACTACTCAGCTTTTCTTTCCACTCTTGCCACGGTAACGCAATTGACTCGAGGCCCTCGTACCAAGTACGCGCAAGTCCCTTCAGACGTTCAGTCATATAGGTAGAGGTCACTAAATCACTCCATTTATGCATCGCCTTCAATCCTTCGATTTTTTCGATCCAGGTATCCACCGTCTGATGAGCATCGCTAGGATCGAAAGGTGGAATCGCATTTTTAGACTCCCGTGTTGCCACTTCTTGTACTCGATCGAGCGTTGCTTGTGAGCTGTGCTCACTTTGTCGAGAAATCGTTGACAAAACTTCTTTAAAGTTTTCGGCCATGATGCGCATGTATCTACTCGCACTAGATGTACGCGAATGACGTTTAGACTTATGCCGACGATCATGTTTACTAGTCGAGCGTCGTCTCCTTGAATCGTGACGACCCGAATTTTTATCACTTTCCTTTCTACCCATTTTGTCCTATTTCACGCTTCACTGCACTTGAAGCTATTCGCACAATTTAGCACTCAATATTATAACAAAGTTTTATCACTATTGTGCACTGTGGCTACTCGTTAGACCACACACGAGGATTGACGATATCCCACTTCTGAATTGTAAGGACGCCTGTTTTAAGGGATATATTAAATAACAAGACTCGGTTCTAATTGAATATATATGTATATTGTCGTGAACGTAATAGAAATCAGACTAAAGTCAAAAGGTGTCCTCTCGAGAGAGGCTCAGATGGAACTGCCGTCGACCCGGGCTTCCAAACTACCATAGCCCGGAGTAATGCAGTGGGGGCCAGTTTATGGCATTTCCTCGAAGAACGACCGATAGCCCTTGTTTATCCAACAAGGTTCGGTACAGCGTCGCGCAGTCGACATATGATCTGCATCGGCTCACTAGCCAATGCTGCCCAAAACGGTGACGTCACGAGCGATGACGCTTTCAATTGAATTTTTCCCGAAAAACTCACTTATCCGCAAAATCAAATCACAGTCCAGGAAACAGAAGTAGGTAATTACGAAGCACACTATAGTTTAACGACAGGATCTTATCCTTGAGACTATTTTCGAGTCGCGGAATCTTGATAAACCCTCGTTGTCGTTACTTCTTTGAGCGAAAATGAAAAATGTCATCGGAACGAACGAGGCTGCGAAAATAATAGAAGCCGACGCGTCTATTATCGCTCTGAACTTATCAAGCTTGAGATGACGACTGCGCAGCCTCGATCTGGATAAGTCAGCTGTGGTGACGCCGAGAGTGTGTATAAACACGCAAGGGGCGAGTTTTTCATTTGCCCTTTTCTCTCTGGTGTTCAATTAGAGGATTGATAATCGGAGATAAAGATTTTTCTGATGGAATGTTAATCTCTAGCAGGTGATTCATGCGCAGGTATTATTATTGATGGGTATCTATTTGGATATACGAGTGAGTCATGGATTTTGCTATTATTCGAGCGATTACGTTGGTATTGAGTATATGACGGTGGGGAGAAAGAGAAAAATTCAGACGTCCTCTAATCTCGTCTCTCGGACAGAGTCGTAACATTTGCATTCGGACAGTTTGATGATCACGCAATCGCGTGAATTACTCGCTATGTATGTGTATATATACGTTTGTATTTGAAGACCTGTTGTGCGAGATGACACACGTGAAAATGTGAGCTTATTGAACCCATTTTTTAAATTTTAATTAAATACAGCGAGTTCTACCTCTGAAAATTATTCACAGCGTATGAATTTTTTTCAAAATTTTTTTCAAAAGTTATGGTCTTTAATATTTTTAGTCTAATCTGATCGAATATCTTATGAGGTAGCCGTAAGCCACGTATAATAACAAAAAAGAAAACAGCTGTCTTCTAAAAATAAAAGAAATACAAATTTAATGTCGCCCCCATAAAACTGAAAAAACAGTCGCAGACTTCAGTAAAACCTTGACACACACACATACACTCCAATCTCAGCTTCCTGCAGATCTCGATCGGTTTTAGACAGACGACTCGGCAGACGCCTCATCCGACGCGTGCAAAAAAAAAAAAAAAAGATCGAGTGCGCGACTAGACGCGCCCGCGCCGTCAGCGCTATATTCGTCTAAACTGAGTCACGCAAAAAAATGCAGCGCCGGTCGTTATAGAGCAATATCGCGCGGTTTTGACCTAGTTTCCTCGCGGCTCCGATTTGAAAAGACGAGGTTATTGTCACTCTTTCTGTTGTTAGCGTAGGTGATGTGGTCCGTTGAATATAGAGAATTTGGCGAGTAATTTTGTCTCGTGGAAAGAGATAAGGGAGGATTTGGGTATTTGCTTACGAGTATAATTTTTTGCAAATACCGTCTGACGCAGGTGAGTATTGTGTGACGCGTTCCAATCGCGTGTTATTGTATCATAGTCGGACTCTATCCCTCAACGCTTCATATAATTATTAACAAATCGAAAAAATCCATCCACGTCTCGAAATAGCTCGAGCCAATCGCGCGTGATATCAATTTCCGAGAATCACGTACGCGTAGGTAATTTTCAACGTCCCACGAAATCTGACTTCATTCTGCGATCGCGAGCCTAATTTGTAAAATTGCTCCGCACGTTCTCCACCTCTCGATATGTAGGCTGAGAGCGTATACAGAGAAGATATAGGGTCAATGCCGACGAAAATAAGTCGCGTTGAGATCGTTTGTTGTGCTTTGGCTGCCTATGCGAGGGAGCTATATAAAATATACAGACTTTTCCGAAGTGTAAACAAACGCGTTAAAAATTTGTTAATTAACATTTTTGAAAAATAACATAGAAACTTCTAATTTTACTGCAACCGTCTTGAAATAGATCACATATAATAGTTAATCGTCGATCGAAAATTCCAAAACAATCGGCCGGTTTTATTTTCACAGTATGCGTTCGAGCCAAAGATGGATGGGCACGAGGTCAGCCAAAGGAAAAAACATCGGAGACAGCTGGCCGATCACGTACTCGTGCTGGAATTCTTAGCGCACCTTGTACATATACACAATCTTATCGAGTTTGGCTCGATGCTGACTCTTGTAATAAGGTGTATACCGGGAACCATTCATACGAAAGTGTGCAATTTGCGAAAGTTTTGGAGAACGGAAAAATTTATTTCGGTTTCGTGTCTGAGAGCTTGTGGTATACGCACGTGCGGTACCTATTACGTGATATTTACGCTTGCGCTAGTATGTGTTCGGCAGCTGTATTTCGAATGGGGGGGATACGGGGTATTTTTACTCTAGTCGTGGTGGGCTGTGTTGGAGAACTCGCTGGAGAATGGGCATTGGTCTACGAGCGGTGTAAATTTATGATTGAAAATCGATCGAAAAGTTTTTGTTTGTTTTGAGAAACACACGTGTTGCGTCACTTGAAGATTCATTCAAACGAGTATTATATATAGCCTACTACAACTTCCTGCTTCTCGTACGTGCGTATAGGTATATACGTATATGTACACTCGAGCAGAGCCATGGAAACGATAAAAAGAGTGCGTGGGTGGCTTTGGAAGCGTCGGGTGAGAGCCGGAACGAATCGCGGCTGCGGAGAAACAAACGATGGCTAATGGATGTACCCATATATATACATACGCATATACATACTCTACGTTGTTACAGTGTCAGGAGGGTACAACCGTTGCTTTCATTTCTCTGTACTGACTTTGGTGTATTTTTATATTACGTTTACGGATGTTTTGGTGGCTCGAGTTCGCTTTAGAAGCGGTTATTGGTTTGTACAAGTGTTATGCTTAAAAGGCTGTTACCGTTTGTATAAAAAAATAAAAATATACGAGCGTTATCTTCGCTTATCAGCTTGATTCGACTGCTATTAGAATAGATAAATTTAAACGTCGCGGAACGCGCGGCTCAGTCCTACAATATCAAGCCCTGGTATCTTAATCAATAATGGAAGGTCCGTTTTCATACGACGGCGAGTAGACGCGCGAGTGTATTTCGTTCAGAAGTTGAAAAATCATTCTGTTATATGCTTGGGTATGTAGAATTATTTGATTACAAAAACTTTTAAACTTCGAACGAGCGCATCTATTCGCCGTCATGAAAAGAGGCCCCAACGGAAGGGCGAGGGCCGCGGTTTTCTTGGTAAATAAAGTAAGTAGGTACACATAACACGAGGCGCGCCGGCGTCGAGGCGTGGCTCCATGTATCTTCCTCGCGAAAAATCATTGCTTGAGTAGAAATTTAAAAATCGCATAATGTGTAACAAGTGTGTCGACTTGACAATCGTTCTGATTTAACGTTCTCCAGACACGAGAAACTTCTATGCTGTCTCCTCTCTAAAATCAAAGACCACCGACTCCTTTTTTTCGTTCAAATTAATATCTCAAGTGTCTGCAAACAAAAAAGCTATTTACGAACGCGGCTATATCAGTATAAAAATATTGTTCCCACTTCGTATTGCGTAACCGGCTATTTTCGTATTCACCCATGCATCCGCTAAAACGCTTTCTCACGCACACACGACACTTTCTTTTTAATTCGATTCGACCTTGAATTAGACAAAACTTCATATATAGGACACACTCGCTCGTTAATTCTCACCGGTTGCATCGTCGCAACAGGTGCAGCACATCGTCGCGTGCATGCAGAGATACCAAGATTTTCGTTCACGAGTACAACGACAACAAACACTTACTTCTTTCGGCGACTATCGACAGCGAAGAGAATCCAAAAAAACAGTGGATATACACGGGCACTAGCAAAGTGTGTTAGCGTTGTCGGCGGGAAAAGCAGAGCTACGATGCGCAAGTTTTGCCGGCTGGAGTGTGACTGTAGCGTGTTCGCGCTCGACCGACTAAAGTAGCGTCGTAGCGTTGCGGCTTTTTCTCCCCGCTCCTATACGGCGTTGTGTGATTCTTGGATCTATGTGCCCCTCCCTTTCCACGCGTATATAGCGCCTTTCTTTTTTACACTTTAATACGCGGGAGAGCTTCGGTTGTTTTGATTGTTCTTCGATGAAGTTTTATACTATACGGAATTATATTTTATCGGTAAATTGTAATGTGGAGAACCGAACAAAATTTCGCGAGGTTATATAAAGAGACCAGAGTGAGAGGTTTGACATTTTTTGCGTTGAAAAAATTACATACGAAATTTTTCATGAGAACCGGTGTCCTAAAAATGTACGACGTAGTTATACGCATGTAGCATGTATAGGCAGCTGTAGCGCTTTCTCTCTCCTTTTCTGTTCCGGCTCTACTGATGCGCAGTTTATTCTCTACGAGAGAGAAGGTCCGGAGAAAAGGGGCGACCCGCTCCCTACTATATATATATATATATATATACTAGTGGGGCTTCGCCCCCCTGCTCGCTTCGCTCGCCAACCCCCCATTTTAGTTTTTGTTTGATTTTTATTTTTCAACTGTTATTTTCGTTATCTGATGATTAAGTTCTAGTTGGCCAAGAACAATCTTATTGTATTATATAAAATTTGTAGATCATAAAAAGGTCAAGAATTTAATGTTTGTCGAAATAGAGAAAATCGAAAGAAAAAAAGTAAAAGTACTGAATTAACGCCGAACTTCTACTGCTTATGGCATTTAAAATATATAGTTTTTTTTTCATTTTTTTGGAAATTGTTTTGAAATTAATTTTGATTCTTCCCACTTTCAATTATATGTTACAATTATACATAAATCTGGTCCACTACTTTTTCTTATAATAACCATTGCTGCGTTGTTGAATGACCTGTGGCCTCTAATATATGTTGATGATCGATCTTTTCGTTTTTACGTAGCATAATGAGGAAACAAATATGTTTTTCATTTTATTAATGTTTTAGTTTCTAAAAACTCAATTATTAAAAAATAAAATTTTTGTTTCCTACCTAGGGAAGCTTTGCATTTTACAGACCAAGTTAAGTAAAGAAATAAGGCACAAATCATATAAAAAATTTGGATCCGGACGTATTTTCTTGTTATCTCAATTCTTATTTCTATACGAATTTATCGATCTCTGCAAGTTAAATATACTTCTTAAATCTTTACTTGTAACTGCTCATTAGCTTTATTTAATTTATTTTTTGTCAACATTTTTTCGAAAACTTAAGTTTAAATCTTGCACCTAAGTACATGAGTTACAATTTTTACTCCAATAATATTTAAGGGCCCTCGAACAAATCGCTATATATATATATCTATTGGCCTATCGGGGATACCACTTTATTTTTTGTTAAGACTTTGATATATAATTCACATTTATGATCTTATAAAGTTTTTACAATGCTAAGTATAAACACGCAAAAGTGATATATATACAAAAGCAAAAGACAATGCTAAGTATAAACACATCAAAGTGTCAACAATACAAAAGCAAAAGTCAATGCTAAGTATACGCACATCAAAGTGTTAACAATACAAAAGCAAAATAAAAACCTTATAAGAATTATTTACTTCAAACTAAGTCAAACTTTTAAGTCAAACTTTAACAAAAAATATAAAAAAAACGCTCCTGTCTATTTACCTCATAGGTGGTGTGGAAAAAATAGAAAATAAAATTTAAGTTATATCTCTTATATAGTTTATCTCTACTGTTATATATAATTTTGATACTGATGTGCTATGAGCTTGTTATGAGGGCTTGGAAAAGTTTCTACAAAGGATGTAGGATCTTCCCGAGGCTAAAGACATTATTTATGCCAAAATGTATTGTATTGCTCGAGTCGTTCGGTTGGTAGAGTCGGAGGAAAGTAACCTTTATACATCATCTTAATATAGTGCTAGCTAATATAGCCTAATATATTTTTAGAAAATCGAAATAATTATACGCGTCGCGAAGTACACGACTAAAAATGTCGTTAAAGATGATTCAAAAAGTGTGTCATAAATTGATCCGATTTTATCCGATGTACTATTACAATTGTTGTTAGTAAATTTTTTTGCTAATAAAAAACTTTAAATAAAAAAAATTGTACTAACAATTAATAAATTTTAGGAAAAGCTGCTAATAGGAGGTGCGGGGGGGAGTATCTCCAAAACAACTATATAATATAGGTATATATATAGCTATGATATATATATACCTATATATATATATATATATAGCTATGATTGTGTTTTGCGTGTATAACGCAAAATGAACGCAGAAAAGCCGGGCGAGGTATATACCTGATCCTTTTTATTGTCTTAGAAAGATAGAGAGAATAAGTGTGTACGTCTACATCCGCTGTGTAACAGGCATAAATGTTCTAAGTAGACTAAGTCGGGTATGACAAGGCCATACTATTTAAAAACAATACTTCCATAGAATATAACAAATCAACCTCTGAACCATAGAACGCTTTTTTCTTTAGCTTTTCCTAGCGTTAATTCGAATTTTAAAATTGAGTTTCTCGACGCAAAGTGAAGCGGAAAAAAGTGCGTCTTCGTGTAGTGTATAACATATAGCTAAAGTGGCGCGTTCCATCGAGTACCTATATATAGGACGACGCGCAGCTATGCGCTCTGCGAATTAAGAGACTGTAAACATTAAGGGCGTCGCACGATGGCACGGGATGTGCTGCAGCGGTGTTCTTGACCGACTTTGCGAAAAAGGGTGTGATTGCACTGGACAGGGTTATATAAGAGAAAATGTTTTTGATAAAGAGAAATAAAAGAATTGATATTTCTTGGAAACAAAAATTTTGCACGCGCCGACCGATTAATCATCGTAGTTTGTTTACATCAAAGCCAAGCGCACGATTTTCATTTCTATTTATAAACATGAGGAAAACGACCATCATCATCATCATCATCGAATAAAAAATAAGTATAAGCCCGATTTTTCACGTCCAAGGTGGACAGACACTGATTCCATCATCGTAGAGTTGTATGACGTTGTACACCGGACGAAACGTCGTCTCCTGACACAGCCTTGGTTGGCTATAAGTTGTAAGAATTATCTCAGCGGAAGCGAATGCGTTATACACATAGATATAAGTATCTGTTTTTTACGCGCGAACACACGCCTCTTAGCGCGAATTTCTGACCAAATGAATCACAAGCACGGTTTGCTGTCTGGAGAGGCTTGAGAATTTTCGGACTCACAGTGAGGATGATAATTGCTTTGTATTAGGATACATTCCGATGACTTCATGCGCGTAATAATTCACGAAACTTTATCCGCGAGAGACACACACTCGGATATACCACTGATGTGTTTCGTTTTAATGCTACGTTTATGTGTTTTGGAGAAGACTTGATGTTCTTTTAATTCTATGCTAAACTCGCAAGCTTTGAAGGCGAAAAATAAACACATTACTAAGAACACGAGAACATGCAATCCTCATCGATCCGCCCATTCAAACCAACAATAGGTTAATATAACAGGTTTATTTTCATTCATACTACTATCTGGGTATCTGCACCAGCGTTGATCCGAGAGATCTGCCCCTGATGATAGCAGAATTCGTGACATCATACCGGCGATGTTCGCTGATTAGGTCCGAGAGCTACTGCGGATGATGACGTCAAGCTTCGCGTTAGGCGATGTCGTTACACGAAGGAATCCTCGTGAAGATACGATGATGCCGTCGTCTGTGCGAACTTTGCTTTATGGTTGAATAGTTTTTTTTTGTGAATCCATTATTGGTTTGATGGTGTGACAATTAGTTATTGGTTAACTTAAATGATGAGTTCATTTTATTCAGTTTGATAGTTTATCTGTTTATCGTTTGAAAAAATAATGAATCGGTAGGATGAATCAGATAAGTGATAAGTCAATCTATAATAGGATTGTTGTAATGACATTCCTCGACACTGAGTAAATAGAATTTTATGACGCTCGTCATATTTGAAGCGTTTTTGAATAAAGATTTCTATGAATATTTGAATTTGACATTCGCATGATTATTTTGCGTGTTTTTTTAATTTTTGTATCAATGAATAGTCCAAATTTGTTATCGTTAAAACTATCTATTTATTATTGAATGAATGTTTACATTATTTATGTTGAATTAAACCAAGCTAAAAGTTAAAAGATCACTTTGAAGTGTGCTTGCTGAATGGCACTTCACATTGCTTACTATCATGTAGGAATGTTACATTACTTGAACCACTTGAAATTCATGCGTAAAACTGTCTGCTTGCCTAGCAGCTTTTAAATATCGATGACAATCGACGCAGCAACAGTACAATATAATAGAATCATTATTTACATCCTGAAATTCGAAATAAAAACTTGTGAAACGAATTTGTAAAAATGTATTTATTATCACTTATTCAGCATATATTCAAATTTTATTAAAATAATGTAGACATTTAACTGTTGAGTGAAAAATAATAAAAGAGCGCAAAAAAATATGAAAACTTTATCTGCGATCGATAAATGAAGAAACTAGCTATAACGAACAGATAATATATATATATAAATAGCGAGTTAGCCGCAGTCGATAACTTATCATGCGTAACTATATCGCACAATTTTCGTTAGAGGGCAACAGTATGAATTCCGCAAACGATATTGTTTAATATTTTTGTTAATTTCATATTTTTAGTTACCATACCTGCTCACTCTTTGCACTTTTTACAGGTGATGCACTGACATCGGAACTGCGATTAAAACTATTTACATCTGCATTGGTTTCTCTACTTCGTGGACTGTGACGGGGACTGCTACGACTACTTCTTCTAGAATGCGAACATCTACAGTGACTTACAGCTTCTGAACGTGATTTTTTCTTAGGTTTTTCATTCGATACGACTTTAGTTTGTCTTTTTTTCTACGACCAAGAATGATTCCACAAAATTATGTTTATCAAAAAAGTAGAACACTCAAAGCGTTACCGTCTAATGGAATTAAAAAACTCAACATACCCATTTGTAAACGTCGAACAAGATCCACGTAGGTACAAGGTAGAGAGTCATGCCAAACAGTGAGATTATGCAGATGATGAAGTTATGGAGAAAGATCGGATGGGTCAATAATTCTTCATCGGACACCTCGTTGAGATTTATGTGCTTTTCAGCGTGGTGCATAGCTGAAATGCCGCCGATCATCATTAAAATTCCTCCTACTGCGTTTCCAAGCAAAGCCTTTAACATAAAGTAAAAATGTTTGTTGCGCCTTATAAAGAAGACAAAATGTGACAGGAATAGATAGCATCGATCTAAATCTTAGCAATGATGACGCGAATTGATTCGGCTCATTTCGTAATAAAAGAAGCAATGGACGAATGTAAACTTACCATGATTGGCATGCGGTTCAAGAGCCCCGTGGCCAGCCACAAAATGCACAAGATTAGGCTAATTCCCATGCAGATCGGGTAAACGAAAAAAATCGGATTCCTTTCCTCCGGCATGTCTGGAATATCGGGATTCGTCTCGCGCATCCTTCGGTTAATTGCATGGTGGAGATGGTGAAAGATTTCGTCCATCAGTGCAGTGAGCTGGTGAAAACCAATATTTCTGCGTCTTTGTACATTGATTTATAATTTTGCTTGCGATAAAGAATAATCCGACCCAAAGAGCGACGCTATATAATAAATAAATGGATAGGTGGGTATGAATGATTACATTAAACATGGTTAGCATTTATTTTTTATTTGATAATAATGTACACAAGTATAATTTCGTGACCAGATGGTATTACATAATATAAACAAAAAAAAAAAAAAAAACTAAATGTAAACAAGCTTATTATCAATTGATAAGCGCGTTACAGTAATAAAAATGGCCGACTTGGGTCTACTTGGTACTATTTAATACCATTTTTGGAAAAGTTAATAATGCACGAAATAATCCGACTAGCAAATTTTTGTCTAAATTAGCTATTGTTTCGAATCTCGGTTGATTAACTATTATTGATCCGTTTTGAACAATGAAGTCAATACTTTGTTTTTTGAGTTCACTACACTCGTAGAAATAAGCTAAGCTTAAATAATCAATTGCATTACTAATATTTAAGCTTGTGCAAATATTTTTTTCACACAATAATTTTAATCTTCTAAGTTGATATTTATGAGCCTCAACTAATATATTCTTACACTTCTCTATCAGACTAGCACTTGATATGTTATTCGATAGAAGATATTTCTCAAGACTATCTTCACATAAATTTTTCAATTCATTAATATCGAAAGTACGAGCTGTATCCAACAGGTCCTTAACCGATTGGTAAATGTTAGTTTTGTTAGTTTTTATGCTCATCTCTAGAGTTTCACGAATACTGTTATGACAGAGCTCTTTTAATTCTTTTATTGCGTATTTGTGAGCTGCAACTAGAAGTCGTATATTCCACTGGTCGGTATAATTTATATTCCCTGAATAAATAAAGTTCAGCATTTCTCGCATTACGGTAAAATCGATTTCCTTTTCTTCTATTACGATTACTCCAGTGCCTGATGTACGTTCAAAATGAGCAGCGAAATAGGTACTGCAAGCTGCTAAAATATTCTTGTGAGCGAACAATTTCTCATTGCCTACTATGAGGTGGACATCGCTATATTTTTTGTCATTTATTAGTTTAGTTAAGCTCTTAAAAATTGGATTTTGCGCAGATTTAAACCTTTTGGCTCCATTGCTTGTATCGGGTCGATGTTTAACTCTGATTTCACAATAGATTTTTATCGCGTTGTCTGCACTTAAGTATTTCATTATTCTATTAATGAGAACTGCTTTTTCTATAAAATTTGTCGCTCCCCAGGTAGGTGTTTCTGAACTAAATGATACATCTTCTCCTGCGTTATTTTGTTTGTTTACAAGTGTATTATTTCTGTCAATAATACCGATAGTATAATTCACTTTCGTAGGTTTTGCATCGTTAGTTAGTGTCAAATATAAAGATAGCGATTTTATTGAGAGTTTTGTATCAGCTGAGACATAACATTGTTCAAAAAATCTTAACTGCCACTGAGACTCCTCTTCAGACAAATATTTCGTAGAAAATATTGGCGAGCAGCAATCAATGTTTTTCTTACAGAGTTCACTGAAGTTACTAATAGTCCACGTGACACCCGAACTCATCAAACATTTTGAATTAATCTGCCCTATGGTATGATCGCTCCTTAGGACACTTGGATTCATATTGGTCAAATTTTATACAAAAAGTACTGTGCTTGCGCAGCTAGCTTGGCACTACTGAGGATCACAAAAGCGTAAGAATAAAAAATCTTCAGATAAAATAGTACGATATAAAGACACTTCAAAGATATTACGAATCTTATCTACAATATGAAATTTTTCCGAACTCATAATGATAGCTATTATTATCGCCAATGTCATTATGTTTTATTTCATTAAACATTTTCATACATCCTTTATTGAAAAAACAACCCAATTGATTCACTCGAAGGAAACTGCGATGTAACACTTCATTTACGCCATTTCGTAGAAGTTTAGCTTGATTGTAAATATCTTTTTGAAATTAAATTTTCATACAAATAATTTTTCAGAAGGCATGTATTTTTTTAAATGAAGAATTTGATTTCGTGATAAATATTTAAAAAATGCATACATAGAATAGCTGTTTGTAAAAAAGCTGTAAACTCACAATCAGACCTTGACTACAGCAATATTTCAATATTTCAATTTATTACCGTTAGCCAGGGGATGTCACATGGAAAGTCAATGCGGAAAATCGTGCCTAAAAAAAGCATTGACGAAAATAGAAAATTTCATATTTTTTTTGTATATAAGAGCACTGCTGTTCCTGTATTTTCAATTCAATCTTGTCTCGTACAAGTTTGTCTATTAAAATGTATACTAAAGCTTTGATTCTCGTTCTTTTAGGCAGTACTCTGATACTGGTAAGCAATATATTTATCAATTATAGATTTTATATCGATTAGAAAATATCACATGCCTTCATACATACCGTATGAAATCGAAGTATTCTAAAATGATTAACATCTGCTGACTATTTTTCTCTTTATCGCGAAGTTGATTTCTATATTCTTATTCAATCATAATAATTTTATACGTTCTCTATTTTATTACAGGCCAAACCAGCAGCAGATGCAGAGGTCGAAGCCGTTACCGAGGTAAAACAATACAATCCGCACTTCCAATTCTTAAAATTTAAACCCTGCATCCAAAATCTCGCTCTAACACACCAACCCTTCTTTTTTAAACTCCTTAGTCCAGCAGTTGGTGGAGCCAAGCAGTGAGCAAAGTAAAGAGCTGGTGGAGTTCAGGCAAAGATGCCGTTGAGAAGGCTTTACAGAAGATCAAGGAGCGAGTTCGTTATGCAGGCGAGCTCGCCGAGGACGGATACCTTTACCTGAAAGACAAAGGTATCGAACTAGCCAAGAAGAGCGCTGCTGCTCTGGAAGCGGAAAAGCAGAAGTGGGAACGGAAAATCCAGCAGGCGAAGCAGTCTACCCAGGACACGGCTGATACCATCCAGTACAAGGTGAAGCAGCTACAGGAACAAGCCAAAAAGGCTATCGAAGAGAAGGTACAAGAGGCCAAGCAAACGTGGAATCAATGGAAGCAGGAGGCTAAAGAGGCATACGAGAAGGAGCAACAGAAGCAGCAGTGAGCTGATGCGCGAAATATTGATCGTGTTGTTGAAAGTTGAGATCTCAAATTGCTTTGTAATAATTTTTTAAATAAATGTGATACACTTAGATGAAGTTTTTTGTTGGTAAAATGTAATTTTTGGAGCTAAGATATTTACTACCTATAAGATAGTTGTATGTTTCCTTGTTACATTAAAATAAGATGTATACGCACTCAATAATAAAAATTAGTTCAGAACTTAATTTTTTTTAGAACTTAGTCTTAAATGTACTTGAATGATTGTAAGAATTTTGTGTGTTTTTTTTTTTTCATTAAATATTTGCAATGACGAAGCATACAGCTAAATATTATTTAAGAAAAAGAACGTACGAACTGAGCCAAATTTAAAACTGCATGAACCACGTGCGAGAGCTTGTCGTTTCTTACAAAGGCTCTTCGAGCTGCGAGTTGGTCGTTCGCTAATTGTGCCGCTTCTTGAAGTCTCAAGAGTTCCAGTGCAGTCGCTCGATCATTGCTTAATGAAAATTTTCTCTCTTGGCTTCTCATCTCTAAATGAAAACTTCACTCGCCATCGTAAAGCAACATGCCGACTTTTTTCCGCCTCCTAACCTAAGTTTTTTTCTTTTTCAAGCGGTTCGCTTTTGTTAGCCGGCGCGGAAAAGTAATAGGCTTTTGTCTATTAGGAGCGGAATAAAGAACAGTTCATGAAATTCAATGGGGGGGACGAACTTTTTATTCGCACAGAAAAAGAAGTATGCAGGATTTTTTTCTCGATGGCTGTGTAGAAGCAGAAGTGTCTCCCTAAATAAAATTTAACTCGAAAAAAAATTTCGTCAATATAGTTTTAAATGTTTTGTAAGTTTTAAAGCAATAAATTCTGCGAAAATTCACGATGACGACCAAGGTTGTTGATAACACGGTATGAGTCGTGGATTTTATGTTTTACTGGAAAATTCTATACTATTAAAAACAACGTTGATAATTTGTGATGATAGATATTGCAAACTGTTGTATTACAAAAGACTTGCAGCAAACATCTTCAAGAAAAATATGCTTGGATATAATTTTCTATTACATGGCCAAAACAAAGAAACCATATCAAATATGCTATGACCAAACTAGTTGCTCCACATACGAAGGCTGTACGAAAACACAGAAAAAACCGCCATTATAACAGCACCCTTGCATAACAGTTAAGCAGAGACAGTTACTTTTCAGAATAGAGCTCCACAAAAAAGAAACTGTATCAAAACGCCCAGGCACACCTCACTCTCTCAAGAGCACATCCCATCATCGCCTCGCATCTCGTCATTATATCCGAAAGAGCTCCGCGTCTCTGCGGCAATCAATCGCGTCTCGAGAAAACAAAACAGTGAAGCAGCAAAAGGAAAAAGGGTCGACTCCTGCGTAGGAATAAACCAGCTCACCTTCAATCCCACGCTGGCAGGGATTACAAAAGCCGTCACTCACGGGTTAAAGGAGTTTCGCGCTATCGTGCCTAATTAAAGAGCGCATTAGTCGCGATAAGGATCGCGCGCCCGGTAGATAAGGAATAAGAATATATAAGGCATAAGGCGAGAGCAGAGGAAGAAAAGCTTACGGCAGCTAGACCGATGCAGATGCTTGGGAGCGGAGTGCGACCGAAATAACGACTCTAATAAGCCCTCGAGAAGTCGAAATTGCCTTTCTCTCTCTTGCTTGCTCGGCCGGAGGGGCCTTAATTAATTAGACGCGTCGCCAGGAGTAGAGTCGAGTAGCCGGGCTATATACGCGCTTATCTGCGAGCCCCGGAAGATCCTCGTCTACTCCTTCTTGATTCTTGATGCGCGCGTTTATACGGACGAGCTACTGCTGCCGTTGATGCCGTGTCTCTTCCAGTCTCACGATGGAGAAACTTGGGGAGGAGAATTGTCGCAGTGCCAGCTTCTTTGCAAAAAAGGATGAAGAAGCAGAGAGATATCGCTTTGTTGTATAAGGTTGGACAGAAGCAGAAGAAAAAATTAGGAGTGTTTATATACTTTAAATATTATAGGTATCATAAAGAATCATCGTTATTTTATTTAATGTATACTGCTTCTTCGTGATGTATAATTTAATCTGGATTTTCAGTGAAAAAAAAATCTCTGCTTTTTCACGAAGTTATATGTTTGTTTAATGAGGGTTTAATTTATTCGAGGACTTTGGATAACTAATTTGTTGTATACACAGCTCGTTTCGTGGAATCCTCAACTCAATTAGGTGTATACAATTCAATTGGCCATTCATGCAACCACTTTCAAGTGTACCCACCCTAACGAGGGGTTCTTATATTCTGCAATCAGTTGCATGCATTACGTTCTCTTTTTTATTTTTTCAAACTCACTTCAGCTTTGTTGCAGAAAGATATGCTTTTTAGTTCGAAACAAAATTGTAATTTATCATTTCTCATACCCTTTATCGCAAATATCTTTTTGGAGTATATGAACTACAAACTATACATATTATAGTGAAAAGTTAAAAAAAATTCTTATTGCACAATCGTTCTTTATGAGAAAACAGTTTATTCCAGAAACTTCATATTATTGTATCGTATAAAAATGCGTAGGGTACTATTAATGGCTTTGTAATGGAGCATGTCACGATTTTCTATCATAAAATTTTTAACTGATAAAACTTTGGTATATAAGTTACTAAATTTTAGGCATTAGCTGTGTATTTCAACTTAATAAGTTTCTTAAGCGTATAACTACAAAAACAACTTTTGACATTCAACATGATGAAAATCGCACTTTTCTTAGCCGTTGGTTTGGTTGCCGTCTTCAACTCTCCAGTAACCGCCGTAAGTATCAGTATCATTTATATAACATCTAAATACGTTCGAATACAAAAAATATTTAACTTTTACATGAGATCACAATAATTCATAAATATGTTTTTTTCCTTTCAGGCTAGATTGAGCGTAAGTACATAAAATTGTATTAGTACTGATAAGTGAGGAAATACAAATTATTGTAGACAAAAATAACTAAATTCGAATTTAGTACTCGTAAAATGCAATTTTTTAAATCATTATTTATATTAACACAAGGAAATTTGAACTTATGATTTAATGTTCGTAATATTAGGAAAGTGATGGGCAGCTACTTCTTGATGCCATCACAGAAGAAATTGCAAACGTATGTAACACATTCATTATATTATAATAATATGTAAAAATTAATAGATCCATTTGATGGGATTATTTCTTTTTTATTTCTAGCAAAACCTCCAGTGCGCAGATGTTGACTCATATTGTTCCCAGAATAACCCAAGTCATATGCCAGAAAATATATGCCCGGTAAATAATTAATAGTAGAAATCAATAGATGATGTAGACACGAAATGCTTTTAAAACTATTTGATATACATGACATGATTATTTCAGGCTGTATTGAAAGCACACCTGTGTGACCACGTAAACAGTGCATCTGGAATGATCAAGGTACTAGAGGATCTTGTAAAAGAACCCCAGGAGAATTAAAAATATACATCTTACTTTGTACTATAAACTTAAGAAAAATTATGCGAAACGCATAAAAATAAAGCAATTTAATATAAATCAATTTTTTTGTCATTGAACCCTTTTTTTTCAAGAATTTATCATTTTTCGTCTGTCGAAACAATCCGCCGAAGTTCGCATCAGTCGGCCACGAAGATATCGCTTCCGGCGCAGCATCTTAACGAGAGTCCACTGCTAAAGCTCGATACGTCGCGTCACCCCGCGTACATGACTGCATCAGAGAAGACGACTACTCGTGCGATCCCAATCGCACAACTCCTCGGCCGTTAACCTAATTACGACATATATATTTCGCGTACAGATCGTCGCGATGCCGCGCGTATATAAAGACGCGGAGATGATAGAGGCGTGCCTATCGGGCGTGTGTCGGTCGTACAGGCGCGAAAACACTGGTCTCTTTGTCGCGGAAGCGACGCATTTTATACATAAATAATACTGTTAATCGAATAAAATTCAACGATGATATTTCGTCGTAAAGTATGCTGAGAATTTTAATCGGTTGCTGCTTGGTAGAGCTTATAAATACGAAATGTATTCGAAGTATATTAAATGCATTTCCCTCTGGAAACACAGTTTTCACATCCAACGAAGTGAATTGCAGTCAATAACGAGTGCGTGTATAACGTATATACGTGCCGAGAGGCGATCCGAAATATAATGAAAAGTAGGACATCGTCGTCCGGCGACAAAAGTTTAGTTGACGCGTGTAAACGATGAGAAACTGTGGAAAAAAATAATAATAGCCAGAGAATCTGGTATACATAGGCATGTATACATAGGCGCGAACGAGAAAAAGGATGCGCGCTCTGAGTTGACGGACGGTTCCGGGTCTGCATTTCATAAAGTAGTCGTGTAAGCGATGGCCTAATTTTTCTTCGGCTATTGTGTAACATGATGAGAGCGGTTCGTTATAACTTTCGTGTTCCTGATAGATAAGGCGTTTTTAGGAATTGTGTGTGTGTGTGTGTGTGTGTGTGTGTGTGCTTGTTCTATTATGTTTAATTTCTGGCGCGGGTTTTTAGTGAATTTTGCGGAAATGACGATTAGGCGAGTAATTGACAGTTCTGTCAACAGCAAAAAGGAAAAGTATAATGATTTGACTTATATAAAATTAAATAAAATATTAAGATATTCAAAGGGTTACACTCGAATATTAGTCATCGCAGTCATATGCATGACTCACGAAGGTATGAGCCCAAGAGGCGCTTCATCCGCAAAGCTGTGACTCCCGTCCCTTTTTATCTCCACATCATCACTCTTCCCTTCCGGGTCGGCGAATAGCTTTCATTTCTTTCTTAATTTTCGACACATCACGACATAATCATTTCGAATTCCAGCAAAGCGTACACATCCGATTCTCCAAATATTTCACTTTCCGTATCTATATCTTTTCTTGCCTCCAAAGATTCCGACGAATAGAGATGTCCCTCGAGACATCATCCAGACTTTATAGGCGCTGTCTGAACAGGGTATAATGGACTTTTGAACGCGGGCGCGTTCCGACTTCCGGACGTACGTGTGAGCGGCATCGATCGGTAGGCGCGAAGACGTCGGTGGTCTGAATTCTACCTTTTCCTTTCTCGTTTTATTGGCCGGGTTTCTCCATAAGACCCTTCGCGCCTATATGCCAGGGGGGCGTTCTCTGAAATTGTGCCTAAAAAGCCGAAAAGAAAAATGTCCGTGTGAGTCAGCGGATTCCTGCCTCGTGTTTTAGATTGTATGACTGTGAAATAAAGTGTGTATCTTGTAATCAAATGTGTAAACATTTTTTTATATTCCTTCTAACGAGCGAAGCGAGTTTAACATAAAACTGCATCTGTCACTTATATGAAAAATCATTAATCGCAAATAAATTCATTATATATACTATTACAAAGTATAATGTATAGCTCGAGCTGAACTGAATATAAAGCCTCAAAAGGCAGACATAAAATTCCCATAAATCCGCGTCACGTGCGCACAAAGTCTCTCGGTGCCGAAATCTCCTTCGGCTAACAATAACGATTGTCCGTTTTCCCGGGATCGCGTCCACCCCCGCAGCCCCCCTTTCTCATTGTTATACACGCGCCGTCTGGAATCACAGCTGCACGCGTCCATTTCGCTCTCCAAGCTATTATATCTATATATGTATATACCACACGCCTCGCCCGCATGAAATCACTCGGTCATGCGCGCGAATCAATTAACTTTCAAAGCCTATCGCAATTAACGCTTGGCTGCAACGATCCGCCGAGCTCTTATGTATTTTCACGTGCGCGTCTGCTTCATTTGTATGCGGATATGTATAGCTGTGAGCTGTATATACTTATATCGGTCTGTTTTCGTTTCGTCCGGATTGATATAATAGCTGTTTTGAAATAGTGCATTACGCAGTGTAGGGCCGTAAGATTAATTCATGTGTCCATATAACAAGCTGCGATTTATTTGCAGAGAGGAGCAACTTGGAACGCCTCTGTGTGTGCGTGAGTTCGATTGATGAGTTGCAGAATGTAGTCTGGCTTTGTCGCGAGCTGCTGATGCAAATATTGGTTCGAGGAACTTGTCGTGTTATTTTTTAACTATAATAGCTTGTTGTAATTGAAAAATAAATTAAATTAAATTCAAAATTATTTTATTCGCAAGCATTGCTGCAAACATTTTTATCAAAATGTGTACTACAAAAAAAAAAACCCCGCAACGTCGTCGTTTCCTCCCCAGAGGCGCCTAACATCCTGGACGGCCTATCTCGTTAACAGTAAAAGTGCACTACTCCTGCAAGCACGTCTATATAAACAAGAACTGCATCGACAGACGTCAGATAGGAATCGAATCTCAGAGTATAGCCATCGCCGAGTGAGTTTTCCCGCATCGAGGAACGTTTCGCGATGTCTATGCAGCGTCTATATATTCGTATGGGCACTCACTCTCGGCGGCCAGTTTACGCGACCGTTTGCAGGATTTCCTGTTTCCTGTGGCACTTTGCTTTTCGCTCCTGATGTAGCCGATGGAAACCTGCAGAAAAGCCGACAGAGATTATCTTCGATCTTTCGCAAGTAGGCGCCCTTTCGAGCGAATTTTTTTATCGGAAAAATACTGTAAATACTGACAAAGTAATAATGTTATGCGAAAAATAAGTCTACTTGAAAGAGGAATAAGAAGCTTAAACTTAAATTAATAAAGCGGCCACCTTACAGATCTACGCCATCTTCCTCCTCGTCAATCCAAAAAAACTCCCGAGATAATTTTCATCGTCATTTATCATTAGCATCAAAAGACCATACGAGGATAAATGCCTGCTGACGTGCAAATGGCAGTATATCGCGGCCAATAAACTAATACACCCTTGCAGCGGACGCATAATAAATCCGGAGTTGGGCAACGTCAGGAAGGCTGCACTTTGATCACTCGCTAAGGAACGCGTTTGATAAAATAAACAGAGGCGCAGCTTGGAAGCTCCCAATACTCTATAAAAGTCGAGCTTGCGCGAAGGAAGGCTTTATGAGTATATGAGAGACTTAGTTCTTGAAATCGATTGTAGAAATAAATTATTTTTGCAAAATTCCGTCATCTCCTGATAAAACTTCTGCAAACTTGCTTTATCGCGAGAAGACAATATAAACGAAAAAAAAAAAATGTTAAAAGTCCTAATGAGTCTTGAAAATTAACAGGATAAGCAAGAAAGATTGGGAGCTGGATCGAAAAGGGTCGAGAGAGAGAGATTTGCGCGCGCGCGCGCGCGAGTTGGGGAAAACGTGGGAATAGGGTGACAGTAGAATGAGCCTCAGGGCGAACGGCTGAAAAAGACATTTCGAGACTGATGGCGCAAACCTTTTAAGCAAACTAACGCCTCGAACCAACTCTCACTCTGTTGAACACGTTGGGGACCTTTCAAACACCAATACCCATTACCTTGCAATCTAGCCTTTGTCTTTTGTTATTTCGTTATGGAGATGTGCCCGCCGTGATGCACGTCGTATTAAGTGATTGATTTTCAGTCTGCTCGAAAATGGGCTTGTATATCCGAAAGCTCTGTGTGACCATAATATTTCAAGACCCAATTTTGCAAAGCCTTCTATATTACCAAACTTCAACAAGAAACGAGTACACACAAATCAAATTTCAAACGGGAATAATAATTCACGACGTGGCAAACTTCGTCTAATCACGAGTTCGGTAAACAGCGTCGCCTTGCTCCGAAAAGGAAGCGGAGGCTGAAATTTTTCCCAATTAAAACTTTCAGCTACTAAAGCTCGTAAAAAACACACAGCCGAGCGAGCGAGCAAGCGCGAAAACAGGGCCTTAAAAAATGCAGGCCACCCGCCCGTCGTTAAGTGCGATTGCAACAAACAACAAGCCGTTAATTACCTCGGTGCACTCTAAAGTTTAGCGCGTAAAGGATCGCTCGCTCGCTCGCGCTGTTGTACATAAGCCAAGCATAAAGAGAGAAGCCAAGAGAGACAGGCGTAGCATCTACTTGTATACCGAGTCGACGAGGTAAAGGTGTACACAGGGGCGCAATTAATAATTCAACGTCAATATTCCCTTTCCTCTTTTCTTCTCTCTCGCCTCTCTCGTTTATATACACACCTATATATATATAACCTACCCTCTGTCGCTCGCTCTGTTCTCCTCATCAATATTTAGGCTATGCTCATCCTTCGCTGTGCTCAAGCTTCAGAATCCTGAAGCTACATGGTTGACTGCTCGTTATCCGACGTGTTTTTTCCAAACTTTTACAATTATGTATAACAAGCTTATATCCTTCCAGGAACACCAAAGCAGATATTCCAAGACTAATAGCAAACCTTCACCCCATTCCCCGAAAAAAGCTCAGCAGTTCGATACGAGCATGTCGTAAAGCGTCGGCATCTCCCCCGAAACGTCCGCAAATATTTATCGCGATAAATCGTCGCATGCGGGCAGGCGAATCGTCTAGGCATGACTGATTCCGTATATAATGGTCGGGAAGAAACGTCCTGGGAGCTGTTATAACGCCTGCGAAACAGCAGCCGAAATGGCACAGCAGTGCAAACACGTGTGTATAAAGCCGGAACTGTGTTTACCGGTCGTTTAACTACCGAAAGCGGGGAATACGTGTGTTGGTAAAAGACGTGTGGATTTAGGAAGCTGATGTCTGCGGGCTGTGTACGTTGATTTCATCTCGATTATTTGATTTAAAAAAAATTGTAAATAAGAAGAAAAAACTACGCTATTATATAAAACAGTTCCAGTGGCAAACAATCGAACGCAAAAGTCGGCGTAACACAAGAGCTACACGCGGGAGTATCAGCGCAGGGTTGCCGAGTTAGTTTATGCGTCGTACGCGCCTCGCTGAGGCGACCCTTATTGCTTCGTCCCTGAATATTGCATCGGGCTTGATAAGGTTCATAATGAGAAGGGTTGCATGGCTATTCGAAATATACGGGCGTGGCGCGGCAGCAAGTGCATGTATATAGCGTACACACGGCTGTACAGTTGCTCTCTCTCTCTTTCTCTCTCTCTTTGAGAGAGTATAGGATTTGAAAATATTGACGATGCAACGGACCTGATTACGACTGCAAGTGAGGGGGGGTTTTAATTTCAAGCCTATTAATTATTGTGACGTTTTCCATCTCGCACTTTTCCTCGCAGGCAAGAGGGGTGGACGGCATTCCCCAACAGGTCGTCGCAAGGGCTCTCCCGGTGATCGGAGAATTTTTAGTAGAAATTTTTAACTCCTCTTTTGCTCTGGATGTCTTCCCGGGGGCTTGGAAGCAAGCGCAGCTTATCGCGCTCAAAAAACATGCTTCGCCGTCAGACGCCTCAGACTTTTGACCTATCGCTCTGCTTTGCTTCCTCTCCAAAGTTCTCGAGAAGATTGCTCATACCCAAATCACGGAGTATCTAAACTTAAACAAGCTTTTTGATCCCCTCCAGGCAGGTTTCCGAGAGCACCATAGTACGCAGACAGCACTCCTTAAACTAACAGACGACATACGTACGGCCACTTACAAGAGGAAGATTACCCTACTACTATTGTTTGACTTTAGTAAGGCCTTTGATTCAATTTCGCCATCAAAACTTCTTAAAAAGCTTCAACAGCTGGGTTTTTCCAGGTCGGCTCTACTGTGGATAAAGTCGTATTTACAGGGTCGCTCCCAGATGGTTATCTCGCAAAAGACTGGTGGGTCTGAGTACCTAGAAACCAATCTGGGAGTCCCACAGGGATCTGTCCTGGGCCCGCTTCTCTTCTGTCTCTATGTGAATGACCTGCGTGACATTCTGGACGGACAGGACATCAAACACTTATTCTATACAGACGACCTTCAGATTTATCTTGACACCACCATGGATGGGCTTCAGGAGGCCGTGTCTCGACTGTCTGATGCGGCACAGTTGGTGACTGGGTGGGCTGAGCGCTCTGGCCTGAGACTTAATGCCGGCAAGACCAAAACCATTTTTTTCGGCTCCAATACCAAAGTCAATGAGTTAAACTCATTAGAGTTAGCCGGCATTGAATTGCAGAAAGGGGTGCTCGTCCCATTCAGCGGTGAGGTTGTGAGTCTTGGCGTCACACTGGACAGTAAACTAACGTGGAAGCCTCAGATTGACAAAGTAACAAAGAAAGTAAATAGAGCCCTCTACAGTCTGAGGTTCATTAGGGCCTGTACTAGTGAGGCGCTCCGCAAAAGGCTAGTCGAGACTCTAGTACAACCCCATCTCGACTACTGCTCAGTGGTGTGTTTGGACGCGACTAACGAACAGCGTATATTGTATCTATTTATTTATTTATTTATGTATTTAATTTTCTTGTATGATGTATAACTTGCACTTGTCTCGTTCACATCTATTATATGTATTTTCTATTTTGCCGTAATGGCGAATAAAGCCCCATCAATCAAATCCCCCTCTCTCTCTCTCTCTCTCTCTTTCTCTCTCTCGACTACGTGATGTCGACGAGATGTATATTATACGCGTACAGCGATGTTGGAGTTCACAGATTTAACTCGACTGGAATTGAACGCGGTGAAAGTTATGCGCGCATAGCGTGGACGTGACTGATTTGTTGATATTTCGAAAAATTATTATTTTTTATTTGTACTCTACGGTTGATCTAAACATTTTGTATATAACAGTCGTTATAATAAATAAGACGAAGGAGATGAAAGCTGGTGTCGAAGCGAGTGTATTATGCTTGTGAGAATCGAGGCACACACCTACTTGAACTTGATGAATTGATAGACTAGAGATGAACATACGCGAGTTGTTAACAGAAGACGAAAGTGAATTAAGGATTACGGAGGTGCGGATGAATGACAGTAAGTGTCGGTAAAATATATAGCGAGACAGAGAGATGTGGACGATAATGGACTAACCGAGAGAGACTGTAGACCGCGTGATGTGTGCCGAGAAAGAAGACTAGACGAGAAACAAATGTCAAATAGTGAACATTAGAATATTATCTAACAATATAATAAAAGTGTAATAAAATTCCTTGCATAACAAAACGCGCACAACAGCACCTATATACTCCCGTCGGCGTTGACGAATTGATAAGCATCAATTTGGCGGTATATCTGAGTGCGAGATAAACATAGAGAGTCGAGACAGAGCCCAAATGCTTTCAGCTGCATCACAGAGGGGACAACAAGCGCGCGCGCGTGCGCTCGTAGCTGTGGGAAGCTACGAATTTAATAGAATAATAAATGGACCGTCTGGCTCTCTCTCTCTCTCTCTCTCTCTCTCTCTCTCTCTCTCACTCTGGGGTCCGCCCTGTGAGTTTGGTTTTCGCGCAGAGCCTCGATTTCATATTCCGCTTGAAGTGCAGTTTTAGCACTTATAGCCATCATCGGTGCTTTTTACGCCCCTCGCCACTTGATATGCGTGCGCACTTACTTACTTTTCCCTCCCGTTTGAATTTCCCGCGCACCGTAAGATATCCGCCGGGCGTGTGCATACACGCGGTGGAGGTTTAATAATTAAATTAATTATACGAGAGTAGAAGCCGAGCTCTACCGCGGGAGTTTCCGCAGAGGCGCGCGATTTTCTAATTTTCCACTGGTCTTTAGCCCCTTTGGAGGATTTTCAATTAAAATTAGAGCTGTGTGCGTGTGTTTGATGTAGTCGGAGAGGAGGCGATGATCCACCCATTAGTAGTAGTGCTAGACATCGAGATGGGAAATTATACGAGGTATAATTATACGGAGTTGGATTTTTCAGCGAAGCCTTTCGAGCGTAATCTATATACTCTGTATAGCAACGATGATAATTAAAATAAGTTATAACTCGAGCGAGAGGAATTCGCGGGAAATCAAACGCTATATTATCGTGAATCACGTACATACGCAAAAGTGAATCATGCAGATTCGAGCCGTTCATGAAATTGGATACATTGCTTTGTTTAACTTTTCGAGTGTATTTCAAAATTCCAAATCCAACATACACGCAACCGAGATTCCGAGTACATAAAAAGATCGAAAGGCATAATCGATATATGCAAAAATGCAAAACAAACATCAACAAGCATCGCGCTTGCAAACTTGAAAATATTTACACACACCGGCGAGACTCAGCGATTTTCCAAAAGGAACAAATAAACGCGTAATAGATAGCGCAGTAGGTTTATCGAGTGAAACTATGCAAACCGCGAAGTAGTTATATGGAGGGACGACTCGCGCTCTTGCGACCCTTAAATGGTCAGCGAGCTGACTCGGCCATTTTCGTGGTATAATTTACGTGCGAAAATCTCGGCTTCGGAATGCACGCTATATTCATACGCGACTGGGAGTAAATCGCAGCTTCTGCATCATGTCAGCCATCAGCGTCGATTTTCATTGTCAGGACTATACTATCGATTTCAGCGAAAGCTTCTTCGAACCTTTAGAAAGGTGAAAGTACCACATATTATACTATAAAAATAACCCTCATCATTCGTCCCACTATACAAAGCGAATAACGATGCGTTACACCGATGACGCAGTCGTTCGCTCCAATTCGAACGTAATGATTCCCAAGGTAATCAGGGGGCCGTCTCTCGGTAATCGACGTAGTCTCTGTCAACGCACTCACGCGCAAAAAGCGCAGAAAGTCCGCGCGATGAGAGAAAGAAAGGAAGAAAGAGTCGGCGTATATATAACACAAAGAAAGAAAATTACGGTGTATAGCCGCGCGGCCTTGCTTGCGCGCATGCGGTGATTATATTCGCGAGATTGCTCTATGTGTCACTGGGGACTGCGTTGGATTTTCTAGGCAAAGGAGTCGTGTGTATATGATTTCAGCGAGTGTGTGTAAGGCGATAAGAGAGAACTGTATATAGGTATACAGATGCTGAGAGCTGTTTTTTATGTACCGCATTGCGTAAGCGCGTGCGCGGACTTCCTCGTTTGTGAAATTCGGTGGGATCGTTCCAGTTATCTTCATTTTTAGTAGATTAATCGAATTGTATACTGTATATGAGAGAAATTTTGCGTCATTTAATCCCGTCAAGAGGATTACTCCTTATCAAGGGTCGCGCGCATGAAGAGTCAGACTAATTGCGTTATCGTCAAGCTCGCGCGAAAAACACGACGCGCTGACGTCTCTGCTTCCTGTACTATTATTATGCACCTTCAACCCTGTCAGCAACTCTCTGAATAATATCTGTCTATTACGTATATCCTATGTAGGTGTATACGCCTGCAGCTCTGAGTTTCTCGCAATTATAATATGCAGCGATTCGCAGTTTCCGTCACTAAGCTACTGTATCAAATTTTCGTGCAAGCACAGTGATTTCAAGTAAAAATATGCAAGTATAAGGGGGATCGTGGAGAAAATCAGGTTAACGGCTTCCTTATCTTGTACGTCGTATAAGAGGCGGCATCTTGGATGATGAAAAGCTCTCGAAAGCTCTCTTCAAAGCGTCCTCGTGATTTTCACATGCAAATGGGACAGTCGTATTATTATCGAAGAGCTTACAAAATTCACAGAAAGTAAATAATAGATGTCGACCAATTTATCATCACCGTGCAATCCGATCCTCGTCCCTTTGTCGTTAGGGTTCGACGGGTGGCGCATATAAAACATTGATTAGTTTTGAGCTTAATCTCTCTCCGCTCTTGCGTCGATCGCAACCAAATGGCATCTTTTAGCGTCGATCTCCTCTATATACAGTCGGCAGGGGCTAAACGTCTAGTCGGATAATCGTGTCCGCCCCCGTTTTTGTCCCCTGGCACAAATAGCGTAAGTGCAGGCGAGAGACCGATATGCATCTGGGATATCGGAGTCTTGTTTTGGAGTAACAACGATGATTCTACTTTGTTATTAGCGTGAACAGTAACTAGAAATCACGACTCGTGAGGCGAAGGGTAAATTCGATCCAAGCACACGCACATTAGCGGTGTGTCTCTTGCCGCAAGGATTTAATTCATCATTTCGCGGCGACGACCACAACCATTTCCTTGACTTCCCTCTTCGGTCCCTGGGGTCTACACGCCGCTGTGTACTAAATCCTGGCGCCTCGGGACAGCCGCACGACGAGAGAGAGAGAGAGAGAGAGAGAGAGAGAGAGAGAGTAGGACCTACATATCCCGTAATGTTGCGTCGCGGCAGGGGATGAGACATGAGATAAGGATGGGGTAAGCGAGGGTGGTTTTTTTCCGACGCGGTGTCTTTGGTTCTGTACTCAAAAATCGTCGAAATTCAAAAACAAAGAGACGTTGTTAATAGATACCTCAAAAAACAGCGAAAATTTCGATCACACACGCACAGCCACTATCATCGCTACCATCCCTCCATCTCGCGACCCCTTAACGATAATACCTTCCGGCACCACCACCACCACCACCACCATCACCATCGTGTTCTCTCCTCGCTTGATTTATTCGCGCAGGGGCAGCTTCGTATCCCGAAAAGCTTCCACCTCTCTCTTTCTCTTTCTCTTTCCGAGCCCCGGCATATTTATAATGCCGGGCCCTGCCTATAATACTTACCCGAAGAGCGTCAGGTGCGCGCAGTTTCGCGCAAAGTGTTTCGTTCTCACTCCCTCGCTATAAATATAAACTTGCGCTGCGCGTACATGTCTTCGCATATGTGTGTGTGTGTGAGCGAGTATGTCATATAGCTTTGATTATGCGTTTCTATTAGAGCTCGACGAGAGCCAAGTTGGCCGACGTCTTGTCTCGTTCTATGCGCGAGGTTTGTTTTCGACTTTTGTTTGAAATTTGGATTGACGAATACAAAGTTAACGTTATGCACCTTCGATAAAAGCCAACAGTAAAACGAGCGGTGCAGCACAAAGCTGTAAGTATACTCTTTCGGAAAGATGAAAGCTCACGCTGCACCTATACGTATATAAGTAATATACACGGAGAAAATCATACGAGTGCAACAACGCAAGGGTGGGCGTGCACTTTACGGCTCGGCAGACGCAAGTGTGGGGTCGCTAATGCCATTAAATATCACGGAAAAATGAAGAGAGGGTCGGATTAACAGCCGTTGCTGGAAGAACCCCTCCGTAATACGTTATATATGCAGGACTTGTTGCGATCGGCTGCAGCTCACGACTGGTTTTTTCTTTTGTTGTCGTAGAGAGAAAGCGAGATTGAAACTATCTAGTTTTATTTAGTTTTGAAGCTTAATTATGTAGGAATGAAGAGCGGCTGTGTATAGGAAGGAAAATTAGCGCCGAGAGTCGGAGCTAGGGTACACGACAAGTGCACAGGAGCTCGAAAAAGGGTGACTCGACAATGGCATACGGTCATTAGCATAATTCAATTTCACGAGGCGGATTTGAGCTCGCTATAATTGCGTTTCTTAATGTACGCTTAATTATGTGAACTAATATAGATTTAATTAATATATATATATTACATACAGCTGTATGGATTTTAAAGTCGTAAAACAACGTATACGCGCTCATGAATTATTTATTGCACGAGAGCAATGATGCATATAACTAAAATCAAGTTCCACCTGTCGAAATACACTATCAATGATTGCAACTCGCTGTATATGTGAAATGTAATGAAGTTGTCGGCGTTACTACAAGCTCTTTAATTTATTCATTATAGAGCATATTGTTATTCATCGATTCGGACGGTGTTTCCGTTCAAGATTCAATCAATGGGTTATATATTTTACAAAATTAATATATACCATTCGCATTTTCATACAACAGGAAATAATCAATATTATATTGATTATTTCACAGCAAAATATTTGTCTTGTCCTACTACAAGCTCCTCTGTTTTTCGTCTATTTACAAGCTGACTGTATATCTCCACTGTATCCATACACCTATCTTTTTCATCTCGTCTTAATTCTACGCTTTATCATCTTTTCGCTCGCTCCTATCTTTTATCTTATCGTTATCGCTTTTCTCCTAGCATCGTACCTGTCCCAAGTCTCATTGTTTCTCTCTCTCTATTCTCATCCGCGATTTCGTCTCTATATTTATCTTCCCTCTTAAACACCAGTTTCGCGCTCGACACGATTATCTGAAAAAATCTATACTAAAATTTCTCTCAGCCTAACCACAACTATACACAGCATCCTTCCTCATTACGCAGCGCGTTTTCTCCTCTCGGCTCTCGCTTTACTCCGCTTTTTCCTCGCGCTCTTTCACTTTTCCCTTGCCTCTTTTCAGCCTCCACCGGTGCAGAGGCACCTATTCCTTATTGCCTATACCTATACCTTCATCTCGTTCTCTCACGATCTTCGTGTGCGAGCCTCCGAGAAAGACGCACGATTTACAGGCTCTCCGAAAGAGAGGTAGTGTATAGAGAGAAAAGACCGAGAGCTATATATGTATACCTACTACACGGAGAGAAAGAGAGAGAGAGAGAGAGAGAGAGAGAGAGAGAGAGAAGGGAAGGGAGCGTATAGCGGCGGCGGCGCTGCCAGCAGCACCAGCAGCAGCAGCAGCAGAACGGAGAAGCAGCAGCAGCAGCGGCAGCAACTCAGCAGTCGGCACTCGACGCCCGCAACGTTACGGCCTCGCGCATACTCAAGCTCCAAAGAGCCGCGTGCTCCGATTTTTTTTTCTCGGATCGTTGCCTATAACCCACGATTCGCGCTTTGAAAAATTAAAAAAAAAAACAGTGCGTACAAGTGACGGGTGGTGTGTGTATTTGTGCAAAGCGAGTGGATTGTTTCGTACCTCGTGTATACAACAGGCGCCTAATACGGAGGCATAAATCGAAGGATCGCGATCTCGATCGCTAGCTCGCTCTCCTTTCCTAGATCCCGGGGGGCGAGCGTCGCTGTATATACATATACACAACACACATATCGCTTACACACACGTACTGTCTTTCTTGCTGTAACAGTGCGAAATCAGTATGTGATATAGAAGCGTTAGCATCGTGCCGAAATATATCGCGTGCGCGCGCGCGCGCCAGAGAGAGGTGAAAGTGCGAGTGTCGAATAGGAATTTTTGTCGGAAGAAGAAAAGAAGCGGAGGAGGAGAGAAAGTTTCGTATAACTGCACGCGCGCCGGATTTCAAAATTCCCGCGCGCAAGCGCGCATCTGCCAATTTGGAATCTGTTGTAATAATACGCTCTGAGAGATAGAGAGCTGTGTGTACATACACGATGTAAGTACTGTGTGCTTGTGCGATAGACGAGTCGGCGGTGATAATAGATATACACACGAGAGTGAGAGAGAGAACTGGATTGGAGTTTGACGTTTCTGCAGCGCCGCCGGGGACGAGCTCGGTGCGTATTGTACGTGTGGATATACAGTGTGCCGTTGGCTGTCTGGATACGGTGGGATTTGCGAGTCGCTGCGTTACAGTGAGGGTAAGTTTGGTGATGAATTGATACTCCAATGTGTGTGTGTATTGGTATATTAGCCGTTGACCCTTAGGCGATTAGAGAACGAGTTATTTTTACGTATTAGTTGTAGGTATTTGTTTCTACTGATATACTTATACACTCGGGCTGTACGCGATTGTGTCAATTTTATCGGACGACGCGATGGACGTTTGTTTTGGTTTTGAAACAGTGCGTGTGTCTCTAGATGTTGTGAGTTTAGTACATACGCTGTGTACTATGAATGATGAGCTGGTATTGGAGTAGAGTCTGCTATTCGTTTGTTGTTTTACTTTGAATTTATGTACCGCGTTAGAATCGAATTGCGATTGTTCCACTTGACGGATATGAGAGCGTGTTTTGAATCGTATAGACTCCCGATTTTTGTCGCGAGAAGTGTCTCGTTTTTAGTCGGTATTTATCTATAAGGATGTGGGTTACGCTCTTGTTTCTAATTTTAGGCCATATACGACACGTGCTCCGCTATGGCAGATACTCTCGAGGCCCATTGATATTCCAAAAACACAGATAACGAGATTTTTTTTTTTAAATTTATATAAATAAGAATTCTTTGTACTGGTAAACAATCATTAGATTTTTCTCGTCAGCCGTTCTCGCGATTATTCATCATTCGCGCAATTAAAATGGAAGAAATATTCAATCGAGTCGCTTGATGAACGGAAAAGAAATGTGTTAATTGCGATAGATCGCATTCCCCGAGCGTTTCAGCATATTGTTTTCCTAGACTCCTCGTACACCAACGAGAAAAAAAAAATATAATTTCAACGACGGAAATCCCTAGCGAGAAAATCGACAATCATCGGTATTATCAAAACGGCATTGAAAATCTCGCGCGTGTCTATCGCTTGTTGTTCCAGGCTAAAATCAGCAATTAAAACTGCGTCGCAACGGAAGCGAGGCGAGCTTTCGTGCCAGTCGAAAATTTCCGCCCAAACAAACTGCCGCCGCGAAAAATACCTCCCGACTCGCGGATGTTTCTCTATACACACCGATAGTTGTATACACCTTTTCTCTTTCCGTTTTGCGGTCCAGACGCCTGTTTTTCTTTCGGTCTTTTTCTCTCTTTCTCAGCGCGGCGGGATTTGCTTTGATAAGGCAGGAGCGGAAAGATAGGAGCGAAGGTTTACGACGAGCAAAAAGTTCAAGGTGGAATTATTTGGGATGTAAACACGTATCGGAGTTTCCTGCGGGATACCGATTTTTTTCTCTGGTTTTGAGTTTGTTGATCGTGGCGGTTTAGAAACGATTGATGTATGTTTGGATCAAAGTCGAGGTTTGTTTATCTATGGAGCGTCGATCAGCTGGATGAGAATCACGACTTTAATCCAATTTGAGATCGTTATTTAAGCGTTTATTCGCTTCGCTCTGATGAATATAGGGATTGCAGAGAGATATGGGATTAAACAAGCTCGGTTCCTTCGGATGTAACGAGAGTGGATTGTACCGTTAAAATTAGAACCGGAAAAGAAAAAAATTAAGCCTGGTTTCTAAGGACCTCAGCGTTTCGCTATAAGTTTAAAATTGGACGTTCAGTTTTTAACGGAATCTGTTCAATGCTTTGTAATCTTTGATTTTTCGTTTTGATCTCACTCAAGAACAAAAAAATAAATTCGCGTAGGTAATGGAAAAGCCAACAGAGCGCTAAACGAAGCCCGCCCGTAATTATAACAATCAATAATGCCCCGTTCCTCCCGCTTAAGGGCACAACAACACGAGAACCTGGCTCAACTTCATAATTAAAGCGGCTGGCGCAGCGTATCTCCCGCAAAGCCTCTACTGCTGCTTCTTCTTCTTCTTCTCACAGCCGCTAATGTTCCTCTCGGAGATGAAAGTCTAAGTAGCGATAATGAAACGGAGAACGTATACAGTCGATAAGCGGTATATAGTATAACACACAGACGAAGGGGTTGACGATTTTCCAGCCTTGAAAGTCGAGCTCGTTAATTGTTAATAAGCCACTGATTTTACATCGGACGATAATGATGATGTCGCCGGGTTTCATTCATCAACGTAAGCTTATACACAATCGATTATACCTTTAATTGGACACTACACTTCTCCGTATACAAAGTTAAAAAGCTAGTTAAATTCGTAACGCGCGCACGCGGCATCTCTCGACCCACAAACCCGATGGTCACCGAGCGGTTTGCTCGAAAAAGAAAAAAAAACACACAGCTGCGCCAATATATAAGACGCTTACTTAGCCATCCGTACGACTGCAGCAGCGCAGAATTACAAGAAAATCGGGGCCGCGGGACAACACACACGCGGCGGAGGAGAGCGTGTGTCTCGCGCCCGACGTTGCTCGATTCGTGTCACACACGAGCCGCCTATTTATAAACCAAGTCTCCGTCCGTATATACACACTCAGCCGTACGGACGCGGCGACGAGCAGACACACGCGGAGCGATCGGTTCAGAGTATGTACCTACGGGCCGCGACGACGAGGCGAGGAAAAAGAGGAACAACTGCAGCGGCGGCGGCGGCGGCGTCGTGGTTTTCGAAGCGGTGCAGCATAGGAGCGTGAACCAGTAGATCCAGTACAGGCAATCCGGTCGCAACTTGCCGCCGCGGGAGATTCCAGGTTAATGGAGGTTAAGATCCGGGCGATCGGGTCGCGCACAAGCAAGCGAACGGCTTTAAATGGGCCTAGACACACTGTACTGAGTCGATTCTGATGATGTTTGTTGTTGTTGTTGTTGTTTTTTTTTCTTTCTTTTCTTGCGTTCTGATTCACCGATTTTCGGCCCTGACACACCTTTCGGCTTCGTGAGTGCATCGAGAGAGTATGTGATCGGTATCTCCGTCGTTGCAGCGACATTTCGATTTCGGAGCGCGTCTTCTTCGGACTGAGGTGGCGACCTCCGAAATCGCGATCACGAGCGCGAAGCGAAGGCTGCTACTGCAGTGGCTTTAGGTGTTTCGTAAATCGAATCGTTAGAGCTTGTACTTTTCTACGCTTGAAGAAATAGCTTAAATTACTAAAAAATCTCTTTCACAGTCGTATAACCTGAGAACAAGGTGTCAGAATGATCATTACCTGCATCGCTATATATAAAATACCATATCTCTCCAAAAAAAAGCCAAGCAAAACACTCGAACACAATTAAAGCTCTCTCCGTCGTATATCGCAATTTCCCCGATCGTAATTGTTTATTCGCCTTTGTCCGCTCTCTCTCTGTCTTGCCGAGAAGCAAAAAAGAAAAGCTGCCGCGCTTCTCTTACTTATATTATGCTCTCAGGGACGGGGAGATTCAAAACGAAAGGAGCAGCAGCGGCAGAGCGTAATTGCAGCTACGACGGCCTCGCGATTTTCAATTAAGTGCCGGATCTTTTAGCGCCGATCCTTTCGAAAGGATTGTGTCTGTGTGTCTGTATATATGTGTGTGTTTAAAAATAGAGGCACTGGATTTATGCAAAGAGCGTACGCCGGACGAGTTCGGCTGATGTAGATTTATGGTTATGGGGGTAACGAATTGTAATGATGATGATAATTGCGAGGTATAGAGTGTGTGCGGGGCTGTTTTCGAAAGGTGCGTTCGTTATGCTATATTTTCTTGCAAAACGAGCGACTTTAGAGCGCTGCGATGAGATGTATAACCGTAAAGTCGGAAAAAAGCGATATGTCTTCCTCAACACTCAATTAACGCAATTATATGCTTAGCGTATATGCAAACGACTTTTTTTCCCACAAGTCAATCTCGTAAGTACACAATCAGAACACATCACTGGCAGAATATCGAGAGCGAATCTTTAAACTTACCAGTAAACCATATACACCCAAATGAATCAAATCCATGACGCACGCACGCGCTCGACGCAACAATAAATCTGCAAGCCAACAAATCACCTTTCACCTCGTCCGCGAGGCAGTCGCCAAAGCGTAACAATCAACAGACGCGCTTTTGTCTGCATTCTTCATTCTTCGTTCGGTCCTCTCTTATTCTCTCTTCTGCGAGTTCCTTGACTCGGACTCGAAATCCACGAGGAACCGGAGCCAGGAAGTATGTATATGTACGCGATTCTTACGGTATTATATCGTATACGAACGCAAAAGAGACGAAAATCCCTGGATTTCCGCGGGAGATCGGAAAAAATTACGGCCAAAGATCCGAGCTCCCGATGTGTTTATGAGCCTGTGACGCGCGTATTTCGCTCTCTTGATTCGAGCTAGCGGGATTCCGAGCTTTTTAATTTCATTATTTTTTCTTTAATACTTCTCTTTGTTGGCTCGGTTGCAGTGCATGAGAAACTCTTTTTTTTTTGTATACATCCTAACGGTGTTAATCACTCGTATAGCTCCGATGAAGTTTCATCAGACGACTTTCGCATCAATGAAATATACCGAAGGCCGAGGCGAATTCCTCGCACAAAGCGTTTACGCATACATCGTCGCAGAAAGCGCAGTCAAAATATTTGAAAAGCGCGAGCGACTTTAATAATATTTTAGATTCATGCTGTTTTGTCACATGTATATATAATGTGAGTCAGTCGTAACCAGCGCAGGTGAGTGACTCACGAAAAATATATACTTACCCCAGCCTCCAGGTCACTTCGAGTGTATACGTATAAATATATACATCGTTTGAAAGAAGGAGAGTCGGTCGCGTAGTAAAGGGTAAGATTTTCCCATCGTCGTGCAGTCGGCATCGTCATTATCGTGATCATCGGGCATCGTCTTCGTCGTCACGACAATTACACAATGATGTTCCGCGCGCAGCTCTCTCGGCAGACCTTGATCGTGAAATCCACGTTCGCTGCACGCCAAGACAGCTGACGCGTGACGTCCGTTTCTTTGCGTGTGCTTCTCTCTCTCTCTCTCTCTCTCTCTCTTTCTGCATACTGTCTACATCATCGCAGTCCTTTATGCATTTTCAAGCATAAGAAACTTATTTATATTGCAGCGGCTGTGTGATGTAAGAGCAGTGTACTCGCTGAAAGTTTGATGTAGCCTGCAGTGTTTTACGACGATGTTTATATGGCTCGTGGTATGTTACACATTTCTACGACAGTTTTCTCCTCGATATCCATCGAAGTGATCGCGCAGCCTCCCATACACACTATACACATCTCCTTCCTCTCTCTCTCTCTCTCTCTCTCTCTCTCTCTCTCTCTCTCTTTCGTATAGCCGCTGCGGAAGATAAAGAAGCATCAGCGGCACGCGATTTCGCCTTTGGCGATACACACAACATCCCACATGTTATATACATATATTCGCTCATACAGACACACACACACACGGACATATATACTCGCGTGTAATATACTCGAAGAGTCTCGCGGTCGTTGTACCCACGCCGGCGCGCGATTACGTGCATGAAATTGTCGGTAACGGTCAGTGATTCGCGCGCGCGTAATGAAGAGATTAGCGGCGCCGGACTTGTAATACGTGTATGTGTGCAGTGTCTATATAGGTACTCGTTCTGCCAGGCTGCAGATGTGTGTTCTTTTTTTTCTTCTGCTTTTCTTTTTTTGCTTCTGTGTGTATGTGTGTGTGTGCGATTCACGCTAGACTGATTGACAATCTCTCGTTGCTGCTGCTGCTGCTGCTGCAGGTGATCGTGTCGAAAGGGTTGCTTGCGATGCGGCTCGGATTGATTTCTGTTGCGTAATGCTGTGCGCTGGGATAGATCTTTCTCGATGGTTGTATGTACTGTGAGAACTGAGTTTGATTTTCGAGAAACAGTCGTTTCGAAAAAAAAAACACGTTACGTAACCGTGCAGCAGTACAGCAAAATTAAAAGCTTCTCGAGTGACCTTTGCTCGACAACAATGTCTATTCGTCTCAATAGTTCAATTGCACTTAAAAAAGAGTCGAATTTGCACTTCTCGGAACGTCTCTCAAGACACAAATGCACACATATACATATAGGGGAGTAGATACAAGCGGATATCCTGGCATTACGCAACCTTGTCCGACTAAAAGCACAACCGCGTGTCTCTCGATCGACTTTGAATTCACTCATCGCCAGAGTCGCTTTTGTATGCGTCGCTCGCGGTAGTTTGGGTAATAGCTGAAACGCGTCATAGGCGTTCAAGCAGCCGGCAATGAGGTTTTTGGAAGAACGACGTCGAAAAAGAAAAGAAACAGGATTCGGAAACGACTATTATACTCGTATGTGTGTAGGTTTTAATAGACAGACAGACAGAGAGACAGAGAGAGAGAGAGAGAGAGAGAGAGAGAGAAAAACCGGCCATTAGCCTAGTGTGTCGGACAGCAAAGTCGGAAGTGTATAGTAGGCCGGGATTTTTCCTGAAAACTGGTTCGGTTAATGGTACACCTCTGGCACTCGCTCGGGATGCAATTATACACGCGGGGATATTTCAGTAAATTAAATAGCCCCGCTCTGCAGCCAGCGTGCGTATAATAATAAGTCAATTTTCCGATCTATAAATACACCCGCCTGTAGCGCAACCTTCTTTCGAACCTTTTTCTTCATCCGAGGGAAAGACACGTACAGTACACATCACAAAAGAATAATCATCGCACACCCGAGGGAAAAAAAATTTACACGATTTCCAAACAAAACTCTCGCAATAAATCTTCGTCCCTCACGTAGCGCGAGAAAGAAAGAGATTTAAAGAGCTGCGCGGGGGTGCACCTGCTGCGTAGGCTCGACCTACGACACACGTATATATACCTATTATACACACGGAGAAAGACCGCAAGGTGTATTCGTATACACTTAAAAAATACACAACGCTGCAGCCGAGATAACGTTGTTCCTATATATACAGGTATACCTATACGTATAATACTGCAGCATAGGAGTATACCCGAGGATCCGACGTCCGATAATCTGCACTAATAGAGGTGGAGGGGGAAAAAGGATTCTCAGGTAACAGCAAGCGTCGAGCACGTGCGAGGGTGTGCGTGCGCATAAAGTCCCCGTGGGCAGGTCCTATACCTGAGCTGAGGTGCAGTGGGGTGTATGGGACTGCGGGGGAGAGGCTTCGTGAGGGACGAGCTTTTCCGCAGTTTGACCGTTGCTCTCACGCTGGACGGAGCTCTTTGCACGCATTGGAAATTTGCTTTCCTTTTTTTTTTTTAAGAATTATTATTCCGCTGTGAAGATTGAAACGGAAAATTGGTATGTTGTGCGGAGATATCGATCGGTAGTTTGGATGGTAATAACAATATACGTGGTCTCGGAGTGCGGGTGATTATACTTGCAGTAATCTTGTCATCTGTATTATACACTCGTTGCAGAGACACTCGAGGTGCTTCGATAGTATTATACAAGATCGTATCTGTGGTACGTAATACTTCCGATCTGTATACTTTTGGAGTTATCTTCATTTGACACTTGAGGAGTTACCGAACAACCGCCTTTATTATCCGCTACTGTTATATACGTAAGTTATCGATGCACCGATTATTGGATAAAGTGTGCATTGTAATAGTGTTGTGACGAAGAAGAACTATACATTCCGTGTCGATAAAATTCTCTGATAGGGCAATGACAGTGAAAAAAAGGACATATTCCAAGAAAGCTTCGCCAGCTGTTCGGAATAATTGTTATCGTTACGTACACGCGCTTCGTTACACTTATTCGCCGACTCGCATCGCTAATTATCTCAAATGAGTTATCCAGATGTGCACTCGCAAAAAAAGAGCCAACTCCATGTCCTCTGCTTCAGCTTGGCGCACGTCGCAAGCATGCTTATAAATAATTCTCTCTCTCTCTCTCTCTCTCTCTCTCTCTCTCTCTCTCTCTCTCTCTCTCTCTCTCTCTCTCTCTCAGCGACAATATAATATCCAGTGCAAACATTCTGGAAGCGAAATCCCCAGTAACGCCCCCGTCGTTCTAGAGGTTCGCACATCGACCCTCTCCCCCCCCTCCCCGATGCGAGGCGTCATTCCGATCATCTAATACACGCAGGTATACTCGCCTCGAAGAGACGTGTCCCTAAATAATACTCACTTGCAAGTGCACCAATTCGAGCTCTCGACTGTGTGTAGAATACGTGGAATAAGTACAGAGACGCAAAAGGCTCAAAGAGGCCGCTGGCAGATGTGTGGCGCGTGACCGGGAGCAAGGCGTGTGGTTTTTTCTGCTGCTTGCAGCGGGGAATGATTGATGGTGTGAGAATTTATTTTTAACGAGAGGATATGTGTGTCGCGCGGATGATTTCGTCATTTGGAATATCCAGCCGATGGTGTTTCTTTCTTTGTTTGGAAAACTCGATGCAGTGTGTGATTTGGTTTCCTTTTTTGCGTGTGATTGATATCGGCTTGTGCTCTGCGGGGATAATACGCAGCTGTGCTAATGGCGTTTGAGTCCGGTAAACAGTCGTAAATGAGATTGTATAGTTATTTTCTCGTTATAAGCTTTTTCGGTGCGTTTTTCTTCGAAAAGCCTTATCGGCTCTGTTAGCTCCTGCGCTTTTTAGAGAATATTAGCGTAGTTCTGGGGAAAGTTTGAAAGATATTACGCGTTAACGTAACGGGGGGGATTAAAATACTGTGCACTAAATTAGCCGTGCATAACGATTGTAATTATACGGATGTTAATTGAATGAAGTGTCTTAACACAACACGGTTTTTACACGCTATACTCGTATAATTTACGTATTTTTAATTTATTAACACTGTCGGTCGCGTATACGAACGTATTAAAATCCTTGCGACTATTCTACACTACTCCGACACGCAGTTGGTGTATCTATATACATACTGTCTATATATATCTATATACAGCTGTCGGACGACAGTTCGAAGAATAATATTTATACGAAAATTCCTTCATATCAATTAGTTTAATCGCGTTTCGAAACGCTCGTCGTCTAACGCAATATACCGTCGTGTCGTGTCTCGGCTTATTAATTAATTCACATACGAGAGAGAGAGAAAAAAAATTGAATCTCTATGATTAATACAAAAGTATAGTTGCATATTACTCCTCTCACACCTATAGATTATAAATGCAACGACGTTTATACACGTATATTATGAAGAAATCTCGTTTTCTATTCTCGCCTCCTGTTTCCAGGAGGAAGAGCCAACCGAATCCTCGCTTCGGTTTAACGGCTCGCGATCGATAAAGTGTCCACCTGTAGCCGAGAGGCAATTAAGACCTGTTAAGTACACTCGAACGCTTTTCGGTGTCATCGATAATTTCCGTGCCGCCGACTAAAAAAAAAAATCTCAACCTACTCCTTCCATGAAGGAAAGAAAAAAAACGAAGAAGACATACACACACATATAACACAGAGAGTCGGTACACTTCCTCGCGGCCACCCAAGCCGGCGTTAAAGTGGGCCAACGAGTATACAAGAGATGCGCGTGTGGGTCAGTGCCAAATCTTCTCCCGGCAACTCTCTCGTCGATGCGCTGTGTGTATATATCCTACCTCACGGTCAACGTTCGCCGGTTATTATCTCACTGCCGATCTCTTGCTCTATTTTTACGACACCATCATATATCGCAATGCGAATTAACGTATATATATGCGAAGAAAGGGTGGATCATAAGGACACACACCGTTATTGTAATAAGCTTGCAGTTCTCATCGGTTCGGATTACACGGGCGTAATAGGAGAGGCTTGAGAGCTTAAAGGGGGTCGATCTCCGGAGGCGAAATCTGCTCGTAAATCTGGGTCGATTTTCGAATATCGAAATCGAGAACTTGTCGTGAAAACGCCGACACTGCTGCTGCTGCTGCTGCGCTTTGAATTACAAATTTCACGCGTGTTGCCCAACTTTGAGTTTTCACCGCCGCTCGCGTACACGGAATTGTATCGTGTCGGGATTTCCACTTGCATATCGCGTTGCGTGAACTGCCTCGTGTAGTTTGCATTTTCTAATCCGAGGATAAGAACAACCTTGAATCTTCACTTTCCGAAAAAAAAAATCGATCGATCGGCGCTTTCTAATAAGCCGGTCTCGCGGTTGCATAATAAAAAAGATCAAGATGAGAGACAGTAGTATATTATAAAGAGAGAAAAATCGGCTAGAAGGAAAAAGAAGAGACACGCCGGGGCGTTGAGAGTCGAATCCTCTCGATTTTACAGCGCTGGTGTAACCCACTTTCGAATCAAAATCTCCCGCAGCACGCGTGTGCACCTATACGCAGAGCCGATCATCGCCGCGGCGGAAGAGAGAGAGAGGGAAAAAAAGTAAAATCCTCTCTCGGGCAAACTCGTTTTTGTAGTCCAGCTCGCACGAGAGGGACTCTTGTTTTTCTTTATTTTTTTTACGTTACGAGAAGAGAGGAGCAGTTTGGCCTGTATGTGTGTGTGTCTAGAGAGGTGCGGACGTATTACGGTAATCCGAGAGTCGCGCGGTGCTACACAGCGGCGTTGGAAAGTTCGATTCGTTTATATGATGCACGGCTCTGTCTGTATGTGTGTGTGTGTGTGTTGCGGCGTTAACGAAAGTAGCGATCGGTGGACTGTATATAGGCGATGACAGCGATTGCTTCGCTCTGTAAATCCTGTGAGGTTTTGAAGGTGTGATTGATTGTTTTTTTTTGTGTGTGTGTACACCGATTTAATAATAAATTGATCGATTCGACAGCAAAGATTTAATTAAAGGTAGATAACAGATTGTTCACGAAGGAAACTTTATACTCGCCATTATATAAAATCGAATTTTTCAAATCTCGAACAAAGCGAACCTACCGCGCACACGCGATACATCGGAAAGTACAGCCACCCAAGGCGCAGTATAGGATTTTTCGACTTTGTATATTAATGCCTAGACAAGCCAGCTTGCAACACACGCGTATACACATTATACACAATAGACTCACAAACTACACTCGAGATAGCCCCAGCGGAGTCTATATATCGCGTGCATCTCGAGCTCATTAACCGCTGCACGCCTCGGCCATTACACGAAAATACACTATCGCTCTGCTCTCCTCCTCCTCCTCACCGACGTTTCATAAGACAATTTCACGGACTACACCAGGTGAGCACATGTGTGTGTGTGTGTCTAGCTAAACGGTACCTATACACAACACACGCAGCATCTCAGCAGAGCAACAGCATCTCCAAGCGATGATGGCCTTAGGCTGTCGGTCACTGACACTCTTTCTCTACACATACACCTTCATTTTGCGCGATCGTTTACCGTTCAATTTCCATCGCGGCGGATTAAATAACGACGATAATAATAATTCAACTCGGCTAGGGGGCGATTAGTTAATCCCGCGCGAGCGAGCGAGAGAGAGGGAGAGAGAGAGAGAGAGCTTTTTCGGGGTCACCTAATCCCGGCGAGGTTCTCTCGGAACTTTCTACTATATGATACTCTCTCGAAGAGACGAAGCAGCGCATCTCGGGGTATTTTTTAATAGACTCGTGATTTTATTTTCAAACCAAAAATATCTCACGCTCGCCTTCGTTTTTCAGATATCATCGAGAGTTGCTGCCGCCTCCAGCTCGGATTGTCAGTGATTCCAATGGTGAGTTAACGAACGCATTATTCTAACTTTCATCTTTCTCTCCTTTTATCAGAGAGCGCATTATTGCACAATGCAAAACTTTCCCAAACCGACGAGCGATATATACACTGTATATAGGAAAAGTCTCTCTCTTGGAATCCGATATTGCCGCGCGCGGCGAAAGCTCGTCGGAACGAAATTGACAGCGCGACGCGACGAGATGGGAAAAAAAAAGATAAGACTCGAGCAAGCGAGAAAAAGAGATTGAAGAAAGGGTATATACGTGTATAGGAGAATCGAGAGAGCACAAAGCGGCAGCAAGAAGCGTGTGTGAAATCGAGCGGAAACGCGTTTGACCGGAGAGCCTGCTGTGTAGCTACACACACACGCGACTTCCGTTTTTTCCTCTTCGCCACTTATACTGAGCTTCTATAACACTGCGGCCGTTTTCTTCAAAGAGTTTTTCGAGCCGAGAATTTTGAGCTACAAGGCTTTCTCATTTATCTCTAGTCTTATGTGTGTGTGTGTGTGTGTCTATACACAGCCCCTTTCGGCTTTTTCCACCTATACTTCTATTCCCTCGCAGAGTATAAGCTCATCATCTCGGCGGGCCAATCACTTTCCTCTCGCTTCTCTCTGATGCCTCTTTGTTCGCGACCGCGAAGAGATCGTTTTTCGCGCAGCCTTCAGCTCTTCTCGTAAATTGTTCTGGTCTATAGTATAGATGTTTTGCACTTTCTCTCGCGAAGAAGCGCGCGAACTTTTCGAAAAATCTTCAGGGCCGCGACGACGTTTTCAGTGTCAAAGTTCAAATAAACAACGTCTCTATATACTGTTAGCCGGTGCAAACACACTAACCTCCTTACAATGCAACGTAAACAACGAGTTTCTCGTCGCTCTAAATTGCCTATAGCTCTGTATGTACAATTTTTTTTCCCCGTGAGCTGCGTGTGTTTTTGTTCCTTCGCGGGTCGACGCACTCTGTCGCGCGCGGCACTTGCGCAATTTTTATTTCGAGCGCTGCGGCGCTAATAATACGCCAGTTTATGGCTCTACTTTTAACCCGCGGAAATGCGAACTATATACGCACGGGATTACGAAATTCTTATATATATATATATAGTCGCGAATTGAAACGTTTCAGTGAAAAAGCCCTTTCACACCTGTGAGTGCGAGGCGTGTATATATATATGTGTAACGCGACAAGAAAGAAGGGACCCTCTCGAATAAATCACCTTATCTACGGCGCAAAAAAGCCGGATTCCCAGCCGACGTCCACCTATTTCAATTAACTCCGGCATCCTCGCGCGTTTGCTCCCCAACTATATATATATTCCAGGCCGCAAAGAAAGGGGAGATTTAAGACTTGCTCTCGCGTGGAATAAAACTGTCAGCTGCCGCTCGTCGCCTACTTTATTAGCGAGCCGTAGTGTGCGATGCAGGTGAGAGAAGGAGACCTATACGCCTACGCGATTTTTTTCGCAATTTTCGCCCCTTGATGGCTGTGCTCTGGAATGCTTGCGCTGCTTTTAAAATGAAGCGCGACGAAGAGAGAGAGAGAGAGAGAGAGAGAGAGAGAGAGAGAGAGAAGAATTTGAGATACGAGCTAGCGAGAGAGTTTACGATTGCATTCCTTCGAACAATCAACCGCACGATGCACTACTACTGCTTATCTCTTCGCTTTCTATGATAGGAGCTGCTTAAGGTGCGATGTACTGTAGTTAGTCGCAGAGCGGGAAAAGTGAAATTTCGAGCGTTAATGCGTGTGAAAGTTGCACCTGTGTATAGTGCGTGGATGAAAATTAAAGAGACGCATATCCCTGCTGGCCTCAATTCTTCGCTTATCGAATATTTCCGTTTTGGAAAGAATTATCTATACACAAATATATCGGTTCCCATCTGCAAGCTCGCGAAAAAGCACATATACAGACAAAGCGTGCGCGGCGTGAGCTCGGAAGACAAAAAGATAGAAGACAAGAGCCGCTCGATTGGCTTTTTTCTCTCTTGAGAGAGTCACGCTTTCATGTTCGCGAGCCGAAGAGGGCGAGGAAGGAAGTGTGTCCGTGGCGATCGTTAAGTGGAATTCCCACACATGGCCGCGATGAGGAAGGAGCTTTATGTTTTTATCGGGGATGTGTATCTGCGATTCACGTGTGTGTGTGTGTGTGTGTGTGTGTGGGACGGGGTTATAAGACCGGCGGCGACCGCCAGTGTATTTATGGACTGTATCACGGGGATGTGTATGTATATACGGCGCTTTATGGGGACGAGGAGATCGTTATACGATGGATACTGTAATGCCGTGAGAGCATACGTAGATAAAGGAAATGAGCTTCGTGCGGGGAGTATTTCGTAGGCTCGATTCAAGTGGCTGGACATGTTTTTGTATAGGGAGGTCGATTTACGAGTCATCCTAAATTGACGTTTTAATTTTCAACATGATACCGAGTCGATGTTGATGCAAAACGTAAAAGAAGCAAAAGTAAATAAGCACCGAATTTCCTGTTTTTATTTTCACTCGTTCATCCAGCAGAGGTGACTAATTATTTTGATATGATCAATTGTATTTCAATATACTCGTGCCGCGGATACACTTTTATCAATCCACACGTTTCCTGGATGTAGGACGCGTCAAAATCACGCGCAGATACACACACATGTATGTATTTTTTTCAGCTGTCCCAAAGAGTAAAAGTTGCGTTCTAAATCGAGTTAGTTGCATTTCATTTGTCAGATATCCGTAATTTACGATTCGGGCGCAGCTCTCGGATACTAGTTTAAAACCTGTTGGATTCAGGACAATTACTTAACAACGTATCCACACGGCCTTTCCAGAGCTTTCCAATTGCGTCGCCTCCGAATTCGGCTCTTTTATTATACTTTTTATGCGTCTTCACAGAAAAGTATCGGCAGAATAAATCCACGAAGATACTGACTCTCGAAAAGTGTTTTACTGGTCTGCGACGACGTGAAACTACGCATTGACACTAAATCGAAACGAGGAAAAGTCAAGTTCGAAACAATAATCGCATCTCGTTGCCTTAAAAAATAAAAATTTTCAAAAATCAGCCTTGGTAAAGCCCAAAAGCCAACTCCACATTATACACAATTAGCCTCGAGAGACAATTCCGTCAATGACTCGCGCTTTGCTCCAGATGCTGCGATGCGGGACGGGTCAACGATGTCGGGTCAACTGTAGATCTCTGTGTATAACGCCTAATTCGATTACATCGATACTCTCCTCTTCTATTATACTCGCGTGCGATGTTTACCACCGAGAGAGAACTTGGCTTTAATTATTTATACGGGGGTGTAAGGTCGTTAATCTCGTGCACACGACGTTGCTCACGTGCTCATCTTGACTTTTGGATATTTTTCCTGGCGGGAGATGTTTGTGCTTTGTCAGTTGGCCGGAGATGATTCTATTCCCTGTTTGTTGTCGGAGCGCGATGGAGATGGAACGATCTTCGGAGAGCCTATTTATACGAGCGTACTTGGCCGCGAAACGTACTCGACTCTTGTACGAGTTTTTATTGTAAAAATATACATTATAATATACGGTAATTCGATCGAGAAGCAGATCTAATTGTTGTGATGACGTCGCACGACATTATCGCTGCAGCGCGACGTGACATATTCTATGTGGAAACTCGCCGCAGTGAAGATACTGTTTATTGTAACGATGCGCTCGTCGATGATTTTGCAATGAAATTGTACGCGGAGCTGATGTTTGTCATAACATCGATGTAATGCGTGTAACGATACGATGTGTATATAGCCTTCGATTATACACGCATCGGAAAAATATCTGTACACTGTTGTGCTCGTCGCTTAATTATCGTGAATGTAATGAGTTATCGCTGACAGTTTCAATTATTAACGACTATTCTATACTCATGCCTGTGTGTGTGTGTCGGTCTTTCTATACTGATTTTCCTCGATTATTTCTTCTTCGTTGCAGAAATTCGCAACTACAAGTATCAATTATTTTACAAACAATACACCCGATATGCATATTTCCCAATGTTTATTCAACTCGCGAAACTATAAACAAGGAAGTCTCGCTCTTGTGAGAGTTTGTTTTACTTTGCGCTTCTCTACGTGCAAACACACGTGTATGAATGAAACGCGGAAGCTCGTAAAAAAAAAACCGCTGAACACTAGCATTCAAATCCCTCGAATATCGAATCCCATCAAAGCACACAGCTCATGAGAATCACACGACGCGACACCGGCGCATCTCGTCCAAGTGGCTCTTGTATGATATACCAGCGCACGACTCAATGAAGAAAAAGCGGCTTCGTCGTTCAGTGAGGAGGGAAAAAATACTCGAGAGTGAAAGCTCGCGCACTCGATACACGTATATAAAAGAAGCTTTAAAAAAGCGCGGCAAAATACATGAATTTCAATCGAGGCTCTGTCGGCCGCTCGGCCGCGTTGCACAAGAGGTTCGTCTCCTCGAGTTTCGCGAATTCGCTCTTGGCTCTCTCTCTCTCTCTCTCTCTCTCTCTCTCTCTCTCTCTCTCTGCGGGACGCTTGCGACAGAAAAGTTTGCGCAGGAAAAAAGAAAAATTAGTTATTATAAAGTCGAGAGCTTGCGAAAGCTCCATCAATCTCGAAAAGCTCTACAATAATAAGCTCCATTCTAATCCTCCATCTTGTCCGCTCTCTCTCTCGGTTCGCTATTAGAGCTCTCTCGCTCTCGAGCAAACTAAATTTACTCCCTCGTCAGGGCTCCTCGGCGTCGCGGCGGCTGTTTATCATAGCGCAAATGAGCCGGCAACTGCAGCAGCGCGCGCGGCTCTCAAAGTGTCGCTCTTCGCGTTCCTCTTCCCGCCGCCGCGAGCCACTACTGCATCAGTAGCCTACTCTTGAAAACGCTCGCCTCGCCTCGCTCGTGTGCATGTGTATATATATGTATACATTGGCGGCGCCAGTGCCCACTTCAAAAGGCGAAGCTTCTCGCGCCCTTATGCAACGTCGCCGGCGATCTCTGATGTGTCAGTGCAGAGCTTATACTATTGCACAAGAGCTGCGCTGTGTGCTCTTTTTTTTCTGTGCTACTAGTGCGATGCTCGAGTGTACGCAGAAATTAGCGCTCGATGCATTTGAAGAGGCTCTTATTATTTTCTTTTGAATAAAGAAAAAATTCAAAAGCTCGAGCGATGGAGACAAGAGTATAATGATCACCGAAAATCGTGTGTGCGTTATTGTGTTACATTATAGAGTATAACGGCGTCGGCGGTTCGAGTTTGCGTGGGAGAGGAAGATATATGAGAGAGCGGATGGATGGGAGAGAGCAGATTGAAAAATAACACGAGGGATTGAGAAAGAGATTGGGGGAAAATGTGCCGCCACTGCCGCCGAGTCTCTGTGTTATTGTTGAGTTAGAGAGAGAGAGAGAGAGAGAGAGACTATAATATGACTGCGTAACTCTCGTCGTCGCGTTTTAATTTTTACAGCCGAGGGGATAATCGAGAGTCGAGCGAATCGTGTACTACAGCTGTGACGGGAGTTCATTTTTATCGATGCGATTAGAAAATAGAACGGAGTGTATATCGCTTGCGAAAAAGTCGTTTGGCGCTATCTAATCACTTTTTTCGATTAATGAATTCTCGTATACACGTAATTTTTATCGTTTCTTCTCGAGCTTCTACATGCGCGTTCATTATGATTCTGTGCGTACATTTTTCATAACCTTTATTGCAAATAAGGAAATTTGAACATGAGAGATAAGATTAATTCTAAATTTGGATATTTTCAAAAAACATCGTCGCCCACTAGGTATCGGAAAGATCAGATCTGAAAGTGAAGGTATTAAAAAGTGATCAGCTGAGAAAAAGAAGGCCGAGAAAAACGCTTTGAAGTGAAGGTAAAGGAGCGTAGCTGAAAACGCATTGAAAGGCACAAACAAGGGAAAACACTTAAGATAGATATCGCGTGGCAAGTAAAACGAGTTAGAATCACATATATATAAACGCACACGTATATACGTATAACAGAGCTTGAACTATCATTTTAATTTAAAACGTGAACCATCACTCCGTGTGTGGAAAACTTACACGCTATATATAGCATCGAGCTGTTCCGCTCATTTGCATAAACGAAAAATTACATTATTCCTTCGAAAAGTCGTCGTCGCCCGTAAATAATCTCACCGCTTATGCAAATACCGGTATATATAAGGGAAAAAAAAATTAACAAACATTCCCGTAAAAAGTATATACAGCAGCAAACTTCCCAAACGCGATGCGCCACAGTATATAGCGTCGGCCCGCGGCGCAAACTATTCGCGCGATCGCGTTCAAAACTCAAAGGAACGTCTATGCTCTCCACAGAACCGGAAGTTTGCGTTTACGCTTACTCCCTCCCTCCCTCTCTCTCTCTCTCTCTCTCTCTCCCTCTCGGGTGGCATAAGTGAGAGTCGGGGGAGCCGTTTAAAGCTCATCTTGTAGCTAAGTAACCGCCCCGGCGATTTTGGAGCCAGGCCAGAACTTTCCAGACAGTTCGGCGCACATTTCTGCTGCATCGCCGACGAGATCCAGCCCGAGGACTATGCGCGTATTAGCTACGCGAAGAGAAGCAGATGCTTTTGTGTTTGCGCGAAAGCGCGGTAATGAGATTGGCATTGCGCGCGGTGTTGGCTATATGGAGAACGCGAGGGGGATATATTATGGAATGGTGCGTTGATGTGGCTGTTGAATTGGTTCTTTATTTTGTTTTGATAGGGGGCAAGGTGAAAGTGTGTAAATGAATTTTGGCGTCAAAATTTAAAGATTGATTCGATTGAAAATAAAACGATCTCAGATCCTATCCAAGCTCCGAATAACAGAACAGAAAGAAGAAAGAATTCCCAACCCGCGTATAAATCATCCGTCTGCAGACAAGAGCAAGGAATTAAGAAGACGCAGCGCAGATTGGACGCGGAAAATCTATTGCGTCTCGTCATATTCCCAGATAGAAAAGCATGTGTGCATCAGCGCTTTGAGCTTGCAGCCGCGCGCTCGAATACACACACATATACACGTTTCTCTCTCTCTCTCTCTCTCTCTCTCTCACTGTTCAATCTCAATGTCGGCCCCTTCCTCTAATCGTAACGTACGTCTATAGCTCCATAAATATTATTCCCTTTCGAGAACGGGAGAGACGCCGCTGCTCTGGCTGTTATTGGATCATTCAATCGGCTACTCTTCCTTCTAGAATAACAACGGAAAGATTGAACGCGAAAATCCCTTGTTTTGCGTCTTATATTGCGTATATGCGCGAAGCGCGTCTGTAAGCTCTAGATTTATAAGCATGCGAGCGCGGAATATTCCAAAAGTTTAAATTTCCCGCGCAAAGCGCGACGCTAAATCAAGCGGGTAATATCCAACCACGCGCGTGGCGATTATTTATCCTTTACCTGCCCCCGGTAAACTTTCCTCGGCGTGTGTTTCTTCTCTAACGCAAAACATCGATAAATCGCAGGAGAGAAACTGTATGTATGCGATATTTTTTCTCCGCCAGGATTTATGTCAGATTGAGTGTCCTTAGTATTAATAATCTAAGATTTCGGGGAAAAACGCGGAGAATAGAGAGAGTTGGATAAAGAAAGGAGCGCATCTCGCTGGACTTTGATTTACAAAGCGGGATTTACGTCGGAATACTCTGTCTCTCCCGAGCTTTCGAAAACAAACGGTTTCGCACTAGTTTCAAGGTCTGGGATCGGTTATTTTCATTTTCGACGTCACGTGTGTACACGCGAGGGAGGATAACTTTGAGCAAGCCGCAGCTGCGGTGGCTTTATGAGAGATGAGTAATTCTCGCGGGGAAGAGACACACGGCTTCCTGTCGGAGCTTTTGTTTAGTTTATGCTTTTTTTATATTTTTCCTCGCGGGAGATCATATAGAGAATTATACAAAAAAAAAAACTCGGAGTTAATTAAACTAAAACAGAGGGGTATCTGTACTGTACAGCGTGTTGCAACGGGTGTACGTAATTACGTAAAAGGCATATAAAACGTCGAGAAAACGGATCGAAAAGGCCTGCAAACGAAACGGGAAGTTGGGCAAAAAGCACAAAGCCCCTCCCCAACTTCATTGGCTGGTCGTTATATTCCATCCCCGAAAGCATACACATACACACGCATAATCGCCGCGTCGACTACTTTACGGCCAATATTCCGCGGCCGCATAAAGCTTCTTTTCCTATACACAGCAACGCGCCTCGGATTTTTTTATTGTGTGCATAAACTGTGTGCGCCCGGAAAAAATCAACTCTCTCTCTCTCTCTCCACGGCCTTTGTTGCTCCACATAAAAGTGTTATTTAGGTCTGCCGGGCATAAATCTGCAATTATAATCGCGAGCCGTCGCAAATTGGAAAAGTTTTGCGGGCGATTTTTTTTTGCGGGCAGGAGGGCGAGAGCTATTTTGTTTTCGCGGAAAGGAACTTTGTGTGTGAGAGAGAGGGTGAAAGAGGAGGCTGAATGAGGATTGCGAGGTTCAAAAGACTGGTGAATGCGCAGCGCCCGGGGATTTATAGAGGAGTTTTGCGGGGATCGAACGCTTGCATTGATGGATTTTGAGGAAAAGTTGATTGGGATTTGAAAGAGAGGAATTTTTTGGAGCGGATCGGTTTCTCTTTTTTTCTGGGAAAAGGCTGCGGGCTTTCGTTATTTTTTTTTAAAACCGCGAGGATCATCCCATGCGGTATTTTTGGGATTTGGATTCCTATTAAATCATTTTTTTTTCAATACTTTAAAAGGTCCTGTAATCTATTTCGTTTTCAGGTTTAAACCAAAGATTTTACTTGATAAGTAATCAATGCATAACTTTCTCAAACACAATCGACGATCCAAACAACAGCAGTTCCAATTCGTTTCTCTCTCCACCTATATACCCCCTCTGAAAAAGTAAACCCCGAGAGAGATCCACGCATCAGCAGATACGATAAGTTATAAACCAGTGTGCGACTTTCTTTTCACTCGAAAGCTCCTCCCCCGCGATCCAATCGAACTTTAGCGCGAAAATCCCGAAAACTTTCCGTTACAGCGAACGTGACGAAGTGGTTCCGAAAGTATATATTGCACACAAGGTGGCCGACTTGGTACGACGATAATAAAGCGCGAAAATGTCGAGCACCGCGCTCGTTCGATGAACTTTGTGCTGGCGATGATTGTTAGGCGGCTTTTCTTTCCTGAAAGTTTTTTCGATTCACTTTTTGCCCTTTAGAATTGACTTTCTCGCGAGTTACCGGTAAATCCTTTTTTTTTTCTTTCAAGAAAGTACCTACTATAAATGGAAAATATAGGTCGACGCTAAATTTTTATACGAACAATCATTATTCCTGTTATTAAAAACCGCGTAATATTCCTTATACACTGTATACACGCAGCTTTTTTCTCTCTCACGTACACGCCTTATCAGGTCGTTTAATTTTCCCGCGCAACGACACAACTTGTTTACAATGAGATTTCGCGCCCCGGGAAACCGTCGAAGCGTGAATGGTAATTTTAACGAGGGAATTAGAATAAATTAAAAAACTCGACGCTGTTCTCTCTCTTGCATTTGCTCGCGTAAAAAGAAAAAAAAATAATAAGCGAGAGCCGAGAGAAGAAAAAAAAAATGTATACAGCGAGTGAGGGACGCCGTTATTAGACTTCTTCGCACAACGCAAGAGAGAGTATAGCGCGCGGTTATTAATGCTTTCCCGTAAATCACGGCAAATTGTTTTTTCTGCCCCGCATCGGGGAGGATTAATTTATCGATCGGCTTTTTATGCGCGCGAGCGAGCCTGGAAAATTGAAAATTTGTATCTTTTTTTTTCCTCAATCTCATATACCCTCTTCGCCCTCTCTCTAGAAGATGAAATTTTACAAGTTAATTTCGCGCTGTGAAGGAATGCTGGACGAGGTATTAAATAATCTCTTGAAAGGTCGATCGCCGGAGGTTTAGGAGTCATAAAGCTTATGCGCAATTAATTTGTTGCGTTATTAACGTCTGTTGTGACTGCATTACAAAGCGTTACATCACGCGCATATATATGGATTTCAAAAAGCGTTTGAAAATCAAAGTCATTAAGAAAAAAAATGAACCGAGCAAGCATATATATTTATCGAGGGACGGGGGCAATTAGCTGCACTAATTGGACCCTGGATTTTCATTATTCCCGCGCGCAGCCGATTTCTGATGCTGTATAGCGCTGCGCCAGAGGCGAAAATCATTAGGCTAATTTTCGCGGAATGCGTTACTGGAACAAGGTCTGACACACATGCATACATATACAGTTACAGCGAAGGATGCAGGCCATTGTTTATATTTGGAGTCGAAATATTGCGAAAATCACTCGCTGCGCGCTGTGTGCCAGATTGAGCTCGTTTGATTTCCAATATGTCGTGGATTTTCGGATATTTGCGGTGGTACCGTAATTTCGAATTTTCGAGAAAACACAAATGATTCTGTGAATATAAATAGGTACATCGAGAATGTGGGTTGTCACAAAGTTCACGAACTTTTTAAGTACGAGGCATTGAAGATGATAAAATTCAAGTACAAATGCGTACATTTTTTTCTCTTCATAAAAACGTTGTATTTATACTGTCTCAAGAGAACAAAGATAAAACGCTACAGTGTCATCGCAAAGCAAAAAAAAAAAAAAAAAAAAAAGTCTCACAAATTCCATCAATGCTCGGAGTCCTCATCAAGCATCATTACCATAATTCAACTTCGCACCGACGGCAGACACGCCGATACATCCTTAGACACGAATATACACTGCATCGTGACTATCTCCGCACTATAGCGCAGCATCAGCACCGGAAGCGCAGCTCCTCTCGGTCTCTCCTATCGCTGAATTGATTACGCGTTCATATAACTTTTCTCGTTGCGCAAAACTTCTCTCTCTCTCTCTCTCATTCTCCCACGAGAAATTCGCTGCTCTTGATTTTTTTTTCTCGCAGGAGCTGAGAGAGCCTAGATCGTTAGCGCGACAATGTCGGGCTTTATGCACCAGGAGCCAGGCGACTAACTTTTTTAAAATTACGCGCGCACTTCTTGACTCTCTCTCTCTCTCGGCTCTGGCGCTGCAACGTCGAGAGGTCACTGCCCCCTTCGCCCTCTCGGGAAAGACTTTAAGTCGACGAGGAGGAGGAGGAGGAGGAGGAGGTGATGCTTAGGGAGAGATTCTGGGATGTCTGAGTGCGAGGACTCGCGCGCGCTTTTTGCGCGCGAAGGGTATAAACAGATGTTCTCTCCGATTTTTTTTTTTTAATTCGAGTGCCTACCAAGAATCGTTGTAAGACATTGTTTAAACATGGTTTTATTTTCGTACGGCGTAATCGGGATTCGCGGAATAATCCGTACATTTTTCAAGCAATCATGATATGAAGCTTCATGATATGAAGCGCTCGCATGATTAGAATAATAAAAGGCATATATTATAGTTTATGTTTTCCCACAGTGAAAATGTCACGTCGAGATAACGATTTTATTGCCGTTCACGCACGAATGTTGGGACGTATATATATTGTATGAAAAAAATCACGGGAAGCTCCGATAAAAATAATCTCGTGTCAAGGTTGCGCTGGAGCGAGACGCGAGTCGTTATATTTTTTTTGTTATCTATACTCCGCGAGCTTAGAAACGCGCTCGTGTAGGCTTAAAAAAAAAAAAAAAAAAATTCGACGATCCCTTTTTTGTTTATACCGGGAAATAAGTAACGGCACATGTGACTGCAATCCGCACGTTACACACCTCCCACGTGCTCTTCCCGAGCATGTGTGTTTACATATGCGCGCGCGTTCACAGCCGACTACGCGCGCGCCATTCAATTGTCGCGACCCTCGTGTGTGTAATTGCACTTTGCTTCTGTGCTATTGCTTCTTCTTATTCTTCTTCTTCGTATGTGAAGCGTTTGAACGCGCGGCTATTCTGGTTAACGGTAAAGTGTGTAGCTTGATGGGTTTTCGCGATTTTAAGAAATTTGAATAAGTAAATAACTGTGTGACTAATAATTATTTTCTTCTCTTCTGTTTTAGGTGAGTGTACGCGATCGACTTCAATTAGTAAATATTATTCCGAGAGCGATGCGCATATATACTGCTGCATCCGCAACAAGTGCAGTGAGTACTCATGCCAAAAGTCCAAAGTTTGAGTTAAAATTACATTATATGCACTTTGGTTCCTTATCTCCGAGACCTTTGCATATTAATCGATTAACCTTTTTTTTTATTAACCAAGCGATACTACAAATACTCCGCGAAAAAAAGAAGCGATAACGCAGTGCAGACGAAAATTCTCGCGTCGCACACATGATACACAGAAAACACGAGACACGTCAGCGCCTTGTAAACACCGCTGCTATATTATCCACAAAATTCTTCAAAGGTTTTTCACTCCTCCCTCTCTCTCTCTCTCTGTTTCTCTCGGTCTCGAAAGAGAAGAAAATAAAAACGGCGCGAAGAAAGGGATGCCGCTGCTGATGCTCTAATCTCCGGCACAGCTCGCGCCGCCGACACACACAAAGCGGTGGTCATAGTCGTGGAATGTTGTAAATCGCCCGAGAAAAGGCCTTAAACCTCTTTCACTTTCGAAAAGTCTTTATAACAGCTCGCAGCGCCTCGAAGGAAAAATACACCAAGCTCTTCTTTCTTCTCTTTTGGGATGAGACGCGCTTTTATTGAGATTAACGCGGGGAAATGCCTTGCACTTCACTTCCAAGCGGGGATATATATGTTATACACCCGTTACAGATTTAACGAGGTTATTGAATCGGTGATTATTCGGACGATCTTGTATGAGAAAGTCAATCCGGTTCTTTTTTTCTAACGCGTCCGAATTCAAGGTGAATGAGCCGACTCGTTTGGCGAATCACGGAAAATTTTCCGTTCATTTTTAATGACCCGCATATATAGAAAGCGTTAGAATGTGTCGATATAGAGTTGGATATACATAATACGCGCGTGTCGCTGTTATATGGACGTCGGGTCTATCAGAGCGTGTCGCGCGAGCCTGGGATTTATATTCCGAACCGCAGATTCTATTATCTACCGGTGATTTGAGAAAAAAGAAGGAGGTGTATTATATTCTATACAGCGTATGAGGAAAATGTGAGGAAAAAAGTGTGTGGTGTCATGCGCTAGGTATTGTTATAACGAGAGAACGATATTGTCTTCTAGAAAACTTAACATCAGTGCAGTGAATTTCAAAATTGAAACGAAAAGTAGAATTTCCAAAAACCTACAGCGAAACCCATGTCTACGTAGAAACAAACAACACCAGTAACTCACACGATGCATTTATTTATAGCATTCACTTGCAGCAGCGGCCGATAAATAATTTCCCCTGTAAAACCACATTCAGAGACCTATTCCCTCTCTCTCGCGCTCTCTCTCTCTTTCTCTCTTCGCTCCCGATACACACGTATACACACATACACACACAGACGTATAAAGCGAATTTCGCTAAAACACACCAGCGGAATTTTCATCTCCGCGCGCGAGGAATTCGACGAATGCAGATTAAAAAGCGACTATTACACAGCTGCAACGCGGCGCAGAGTTGTAAAGCTCAAGGAATGAAAGAAGGAAAAAAAGGACACACAAAGTGGAAAAGCGCAATCGAGAGACGGACTTTTCGAGATTCGATAGACGGCGACGACTATACGTTTGATTTTTTTGGAGAACAATATTACGTTTTACTTTAATCAACAAAGAAACTTTCTGCTTCTAATTGCTTCGCAGAAACAATAACGTAATCGCGATGATTTTTTACGGCCGATCGATAGACGTTTTTAATAGCATTGCAATAAATTCAGAGCGTCAGCGCAGCGGCGGTGCACACCGCCTCGGGAGTATTTACATAAAGAAAAGTTGTACACACCGGCGCGTTACAACAAACGGCCAGTATCTATATTGAGCTATTACACAAACTCGGCCTCTCTCGACGCGCGCCTTTTATTCGATGCTCGTTAATCGGCGCTCGTTTCGATCTCTCGGAAAAGCGAATATACTTTCCCAACTATATATATGCATATATACAAGCATGATGGTTATTTCAATTACGTCTCGTGCACTTAAGGCGTTACTACGGCTCGTAATCTTCTTTGTGAACGAATCGGCCTTGGTTATACGGCAATGCATTATTGATCAAAAACACTAGCGACCTGATCAGAAGCTAAACTTATACGGTCTAGATTAAAAGTATAGCGAAAACGCCGGTATCTCGATAATCTTGTAAGAGAAAACCTCGTCAAGGTGCAGCGTCGTGCCGATATGCAGACAAGAGAGTGATACAGACGGCTGGAATGTTTTTGTACTCGGATAGACCTCCTTTCGACGAAAATTACGTTTAATCCCGCCCCTGCGCTCATTATTTCCAGTGATTTTTCACCTTCGCTCTATATTATATGTGGATAACTGTATATACATCATTGAAAATTACAGGCGTTCGAAAATCCAACTGATGTGGGATACGATTATAATACGCACCCGATTATCTTTTTCTTCAATCAGAAAATCCTTCCGAGAACACGGACATGCTATTTTTACACCGAGATGAGCTTTCTCTTTGTTATATAAACCGCTCTCGCGCTGATGATGGGAGCATCTATAAACAAATATTTTTTCACCGTCGCGACGACAACGACGACGTTATTTGTTGCTTCGGCTTATGTATAATATGTATTTATAATGCGGCTATCGCGCGACTCTTTCCACAGACGACAGTAGACAGTGCGCGAGGTGGATAGAATTACGTTCCTTTTATTATAAAGAAGAAACTGCGCACTGTCGCGCTTGGCTGACGCGAAAAGAGTCGGCTTTTTGGAACGGTTCCAAAAACAAGACGTTTTTTTTCGAATATCTCGTAAAACTGATATAAAGCAAGCAACGGGAAGGAGAAGATATGAGTGCGTGTAAATAAACGGGAGATCGACCGACTAAATGATTCGATGTGTGTGTGTAAGGAGCGATTAACGCGATTTATGAGATCGGTATTCGCCAATACGGAAGTCCTTTTCTCTCTCTTTCTTTCTCGGGGGAGATTATTATCGGATCATCTTGGCCGACAGTTGATGCCGATAAATCAGGTTAACGCGCGCACGAGAGTAGAGAGAGAGCGTATTTTCCACTCGCGAGTAGGCGTAATCGATGGCTTTGATTTCTCGATAAATTCGAGGAGAAGGCTTGATATTAGGTTTTCTAGAATTATAAACGCGTTGAAATTCGTTAAAAATTGCAATTCTTTTTCGCAAAATTAAACCGATTACCTAAAATCGAAATTGTTAAGTAACGCGCGCACGGCTCGGTCGAAAAACTCGAAAATCGTGGAAACAAGTTATTATTGGTCAATATTTATATAACGGCCCAACCACACCCCATTTTTAAAAAAATCGGACGTTACATTGCCATTCCCAAAACCGTTCAATCTTATTGACACGTCTATTAAAAAAATTCGCCGCCTACTATATATAACACATATACATACATCACGGATATACAAGCTCGTCACATGTCTCCAATACACACGCATATAGCTTCTTTCGAGCCTTGGGCTTCGTTCGTGGATCGATAGACCGAATTGAATTATTTCGCATTACCGACTCTCGAAATAACGGCGCAGCGCTTAGCGACAAGTCTCTCCTTCTGGCTCGCAACGGGAGAGAGCGAACGACGGGTTTTCAATTTTCCATAGGGTCGAGGGATTTTTTCCGCGGTTTATCCGATTAGTGTCTCACGACTGCTCTTGATTGGCTATTCATACTCTCTCTCTCTCTCTCTTCAGCGTCGTTTAATATACATCGATCGGATTCCGTGATACGTATAGAGTTTGATTATATGGGCTGAGAGAAGACGTTTTAAAGATTGGTTTGCTCGAAAATCGTAAATATATATGCATATAGAAAATAAAGAGATTTCCCGTACCCGTAACGCTTTCAAGGTCAAGTGTTAATGGCACAGAAATCGAAAACCAGATGACGAGCTCGGGCTGTCCGCTTTACGAAGGTGAAAACTCTCGAGAAAGGTTTATTGGCGCCACACGTGTGACCAGTGCAGCTACTTCACGCACACGCTCTTCTCTCAAGGCTCTCTCTTTCTCTCTCTCTCTCTCTTTCTTTCTATTTGAATATACAGCTCCTTTTTCTCGTCTTTCAGAAAAGGATTAATCTCTCTCGTCGCGCGTTCGTCATTCGTTTTTCTCCTGGCGGCGGCGACGCACGACTTGTAAAAAAGCAGAAGCCGACTGGCGTCGCCGGCGTCAAAATATTATATACAGGTTTAGAAAGGAGATTTATACTCTATCGCTTCGAGTCATCTGCCTATACGAACCGCTATGGAATTCGTGCAGCTTTTCAACAATAAATGTCATCAAAGCTTATTAATAATACGAATATAATTAACGACGCGAGTTCAAAGTTCACTAGACCTCCTTTCGACGATAAGCAAACACCCGATTATTGTACCCACACATCTCTTCGCAGCAGATGCCCGGGCTGCAGCATTGGCGCCACACCGACACTTCTTCTCCCCAAAAAAAGCGTCAAAAAGATAAAGAAAAAAGCTCTCCACACACACGCGCGCGCGCGCGGGTTTTTCGACCGCCTATTTATAGCATCCGCGCGCCGGGATAAGGGAATACAAATTCAGAAGTGTGCATCCATATAGGCAGTAGCCTGGCGCGAGAGAGCTTTACGATAGGCGCGTTTTGAGTTATTGGCGCCTATAATACTCTCGTGCGCGCGCGCGCGAACGCACTGACTTCTTGGCGCCCGGGGGCGTGCATAAAAACGAACGTTTTGCGCCTCGTGAGATTTATCGCGATTGTTATCGCGCAACGGAGGAAAGAGAGAGAGAACAGGGATTGAATGGAACGGTTATAAGGAATCATTTCGAGGTATGCGTGTGTGTGTGTGTGTGTGCTGGTTTATCGGAGGAGAATGATTTTTTTTTGTTTGTTTTTTGAGGAAGATTTCTCGGCGGATTTCGGTATCTCGGTAGCTCGCTGTTTTGTCTTGGATATTTATTCAGGCGTGCAGAAGCTCGAGTGTATCGTTAAATTACGTATGATAATACGCGTTATAAAATCTTCTTCTGAATGAGTTTTTACTTTTGAATATCCAAAAAAGGTAATTTTTTTTATCGGATAAATTCAATTGCGACAAATTTACGCTCGAAAAAAAGAGGTGACGGATAGGGGCGGGTCTCTCAGGTCTGCATACACACATGCACAACTGGAAGCCTTTCGAATATCTCGCTATGTGCCACCGACAACACACTGCAGAGACTCTAAGCGCATTCCGCAGGCTCTCTCTCTCGCGCGCGCGCGCGCGCGCGGGGATTGTAATTGCGGCCGTTTTGCGGCTGATTATACTCGCGCGCGAGCTGTGTTATATATATGGCGCTCCAGTTCATGTGCCGACCGCGAAATTCCAGATGCTTTGATCGACGCTGCTTCAATATATTTAAAAAAAGTAACGTCGACTTTAAATAATATTATACTTTATTACTCCGAGAGAGTCGCGAGAAATATGCTTATTTTCGTTTCTTTGAGCGAGCTCTGCCAAAACAGCGCAAGTATAGAACGTTAAAATAGGTTGGTACATCTTACAAAAAGCCGCGCGTTAAAAAGAGCGCCCATGAACCGGTAAGTGAACTTTCGCGACGATGAAGACGTGTGTCCGCCCAAACGACATTGAACTCGACTGTATAGTGCCGAAACGATGTGCAATTTACCGTCTCATCAAATACGCATTCGTCGAGATTTCGATCGTAAATAACCCGTTTCTCTCGATAAACATTCGCGCGATATAAATCAATTGCCGTATACGTCGCGCCGTCTTCATTATACACTTTATCTTCGGCGCATCTTGTGCCGAAGTGTGTCATGATCCGATGCTATATACCGATGCCCGTCGCGGTCAATTAACGTCGAGTAGTGTAGTATATATAGCTATATGTACAGTCGACGCCGCTGTGTAAAGGATGTTTTATACACTGTCGCGAGAGGCTATTTCCTTTTCGGGTGTCCGCAAGCTTCCGCTCGCGATTCCGACGCTCTGATATGTACTTGATTCTACTTGGAGGTAAGCGACGGAGGAAACGTGGGTTTATTTATTTTTTTTTTTTTACTTCTTCTCTTACACTCTGCTATCGGTGATACTCTTCGTTTTTGACACAGCGGGAGATAAATAAGGTTTGATTGTGATTTAATGCTTGAGGAAAAGTTTCAATTAATGCTGTCGTTCGAAAATCGATAGATTGCGACCACACCATAACGTTACATGAACAAACACGAGAAAAGAAAAAAAACACCTCCAGCATAAGTATAATGCAATCGCGTGCGTTGAATAAAAAAAGCTCTTCAGATCTTACAAGAGGAAGCCCCGCGGGGACGCCTCTGCACTGCGCACTTGTCCCTTGGTCTCTCTTTCTCTCTCTCCGCATCGAGGCGCTATCAGACGACGCGCCAAGCCCGTGACCTTTTTGGCGGCTCTATGCGGATGCCGTATGTAAGAAGCGCATATATACGTGTCATAAATAATTTCACTAGGAACAATATAGTACTTTTCAGTGAGACTCAATAATAGACCAACACACTGGCTACTGGAGACGTCTTAAATGTTTACACGGAGTCTGCCAAACATGTTTTTTTTTTCTCTATCTTCGAATCAATTAAAGCTCTCGCCTGTGTGTGTATAGTCTTCGGAGATTATTGCCCAAGTCGTTATGACAGATCGAGATGAAAGAGAGGAGGTTGCTATTTTATTGCTACGTTGTGTTTATAGTATAGTATATATATAGGGGGAGTAGTGGAAAAAATTACCAAGAGGCGCCGAATGTCGTTACGCAAACGAGAGCGTCGGCGAAACGAGACGAAGATTCTAGCGCTCGCGATAAAAATTAATTCTTATATACATATATACGTTCTTTATTCGAAGATCGAGCGCGAAACAAAAAGAAGCTATGGATTAAATAAATTACTACCGATAAAAATACACACTCATTGTATATGAGTGTATGGCGGTTCTAAGAATCCGACAATAGTAGCCCTCATTTAATATCCCCGGACTACAATGAATCCAATCCGCGCCTATCATTACCCGCCGGCGCACCGACTCTCTCGATCAATGGCTCGCTCTCTCTCTCTCTCTCTCTCTCTCTCTCTCTCTCTCTCTCTCTCTCTCTCTCAAGTGTATATTACATGCAATGTGTTATTTCGCGCGTGAACGGGGTTACGAAATCGAATAGCGATAATCTACTCACGGCCGGAGCGGGGTTAAAGCGTGAAAATCGCCTCGTGCGTAGTCGAATTACGAATAAATTAGCGGCTGTCAGAATGGCCTGCACGATAACTGCATATAACACTTGCATAGTTTCTCATATAGTTGCCACCGCAGGATGTCGCCGCGCACGATTTTCGTATCTTTCTCCGATGCGCGTGATCGCAAGCGATCCCGACGTTTCGATTCCACAGCATTCGTCGAATGCCAGTTGGTCGCGCGGGATATAATTGGAGCATGGCATATGCTGTTGAGAGATTCTATTATCTTTATATCATACGGGGATTCTGAATGCTCAAATGTCCTCTTGAATGGGCATGTGGGTTGCGGTTTCTATGGCGTACTCTGCTGATTCAGTTTTTTTACGAGACGTGATCTCAAATTTACAGTCCTTTTGAGTCATGCTAATGTTTGCGCGGGGCCTAGCGTGGTGGCTGTCTTCTAATTGCGGCCTTCGTTGTAAAGTTTTTAGGGTTAGCTATAACTTCAGTTTACGATTCGATAAATCGCTACCAATCAAGATTATCCCACTGCAATGTAAAAAAAAACTCCCCTAAAAGAAAGAACATCCGACACTCCTCCGCAATGTTCCCCGCCTGCTCCAGACTGAGAGATGAGCGTGAGAGGAAGGAGAGAAGGAGAGTAGAGAGAGAGAGGACGTGAGACGAAGGAGCCGCACTCCTTGTGATTTAGCTCCGGCGCTGTTAACTTTGCAACTTCAAACACAGCATCAAGCGCAGGGAAACCAACAACAACACACACACACAAGCTGGACTCCAACGATGCAATCTGACCTCCTTCCAGCCGGCTTGATCTGCGCCTCTACCGTTCGTCGCGACTCGTCCTCCCGGCGCATTTAAATATCCCGATCCGAGAGCGTGACCGTGATCGCGCGCCGCGCGCGTGCCACGAGAAAAGCAAAAGATCGAGCTCCCGACGGCCGTTATGACACACTATACACAGCAATTCTGCCCTGCGCGCGCACGGTGCAAAACGGTCGCCGCTCTTCTGCTACATCTTCTTTCTCGACTGCTGTGGTTGCGCGATTGAGCGAAGTGTCGTACATAATATAGGATTACGTGAACCGGTACTGTGCGCGACGGCCTGTACTAGGTAGTGCGATCTGTCGGGTGTTGCAAGACAATCGAGAGAAGTCTGCTTCTGTTATCTGTTCGAGTTAACGTGCGTTCAATCTAGCTGCCGTTCACGTTCTTCCTCTGCACCTGCGACAGAGTTTGATATCGCCGTCATGAAAAAGGTATAGCCACTTCTCGTACCCTCTCTCTCTCTACGCGCACTAGTATACGCACGCTGTCGTTATTCTTTAGGTCTGCCATGTAATAATTCCAGTCCGCGTAGCTCAAAATTTATTGCACTTATACTGAGCGATAAAGTCAAGCGATATTAATTTTTATCGTGAATTCATTACACGCTCGCCGCGCGCTATAGGATAGAGGTAATGTGTGTTTGTGCTAATTTTGCTTCATCCATACTAATTTTCTAGCGCGAGGCAGCTTGCTTATGTGAAAAAAAGAAGGTGACACGCGTCTAATCGAAATTCAGAATCGATAATATCTCTAGGTTAAAGGGAGGTAATAGATACTCGTCCGCCATTTTTTTCTCAAGACTGCATCCTTGGCACTTCTCTCTTAGTCGTCTTGGAAGACACCAATTAGAATTTCAGTTCCTCAATTAGACTTTGCTGTTTGCGAAAAGCTGTACGATGAACGATGGCCTCGGAGGGGAAGACTTTCATGTTAAACGAGGCGCTTCGGTGTCGGGAAAGTGAATCGCGACTCATCTCATTACTCAACTCGTATATTATACACTCTCGAATAAAATACGGTTGTCATTCAACAATTTTCAAGAAAATCGCGACCATGCCAATATACATCTCTTGTGCAATTTGCTCTGTGCAATATCGACGCGGACAAAAGCGAGCCGATGACGATGGCCCGATATTATCGGGCAGTGTTCTGTCGCGTTTTTGATCAAGTCTATCTTCAAGGGACTCGTACGCCGCTCGCGCAAGAGCCACGTTGTGTCGCATAAAGAATTGCTTTTTCGCGAGGATATTCGGACTTTCGGCTGGCGTGGAGTTTACAATGGAATGAATTGTATATCCGTAGAGTCTGGGCAGTTCAAAGAGAGCTGATAAGCCTCGCTACTCTTTTTTTTACATGTGCGAGCGAATCGTTATTATTAAGTGAGATTAACATTATTCGGCGATTAAACCGTCTAATAACACTTATCGCATTCATTAACGCGAAGCAAATAATCACGTTATGGAATTCGTTTGTGAATTAAACAACGTTATTAACACAGTGTAAATTACATTCTGATATTATTACCGCACTTAAAACTCTCTCATAATAGATTATTTTCCCAAGTACTCCGTTACGTACGCAATTTCTATCTCCACCAAACAACCCACCGCGTTTTTCCATGCCGAGATTCAATTCTTAGCCCGTTCTCCGAGATCAGCAAGCACAATTACACTCGATGTCTCGGTATAATTTCCCGGTACACAGACATCGGCCTGCCGAACCGTCTCCATTTATATAGCGACCAATCTTTTTCTTTTTTTTTTTTGGTTTAAGAGCTTGGAGATGGGGTTTGATTAATTTGCTTGATTGTTTAAGTTGAGATTGCTCGTATGGCTAATGCGCGTAGTAATATGAGCGTGTGAAAGATTTTTATTGTACGAGAATGTGAGAGTTTTTAACAAATAGTAAAATTGCGTATTGTTCTTCTGTAATTACACTTAGTTATATAAATTACAATATTATTATCTCAAACCAACGGAAAATTCGTTCCCCACCATATAATCGCACTTTTGGCTCTCGGCTAAAATCCATCGAATCGCATTCATCTCGTGTACAACATATCCAGTCTCTACTCGCGCGCGTGCGCGCATTGTTCCCCGCACGCGCGCGAAACGGTACCGCGCGTTCCCGCGTAGATCGCAGGCTGCATATCAAAAAGATAAGCCTGCCGTGTGTATATATATGTGTGTGTTCGCGGAAAGCGTGCGCGCGCGCGCGAGAGCGAGATTTTCGGCGGTGTATATTCCCTTGTTCTCTTTTGCTTTGTATATATGTGTATGGGCTATTGTGGAAGAGTTGAGAGAACTGGTCGCTGACCTCAGGTGAGGACGCGCCAAACGGGTTTGTTTGTCATGCTGCAGCTCGCTGCGCCAACTTTTCGGGGTGGCGTTATCGAAACGGCGCGAGATTCAACACGCGTCGCAGGTGTATACTATTTTGATTCGTTTGTGTGCGCGCGTGTGTGTGTGTATCAGTAAAAAGGGAAAAAGGTTCGCCTTTCGATGTGTTTGTTCCGCAAAGAGCTTTGCCTCGAAAATGGAATTCGAGTGTACGGAATACACGCGAAAGAAGGAACAAAAGCGTGTAGGTATATATGCGGCAAGAAAGTGAAAGAGAGGGAAAAAAAACGACAGTGGAAAGAGACGAGCGATAAGGATACATATACGTGACGGGAATTCCAAACTTGAATCGCGAAGCGAGCTGTACTTGCGTATATAATATCAGACGAATTCCTATTCGAGAGCATGAAACATGTTCCGTATTTCACGCATATTAGATTTGTCACGTTAGAGTCCCCTCAAGAGTGAGTCGACGCTTTTTTTTATTAAACGTTGGATGCAATACCTATTTAATTTTGTATGTGGACTGCTTAACGTAACGGTCGAATTACCATGTGCTCTTATACAGTTTATATTTATGTAAGTCGATTACTTTAATTCCAGCTCTTCACTCGATCGTTGCGTAACCTCGTCTCTTCGGTCACCATATAAAACAAACCACCCTCGGATCAATCCCCAGCCTCGCCGAATAATCCAGAAGAAGCTTAGCCTCCATAGCAGCAAAAATGCGAAGGGTGCATACACATCCGTACATATATACTTGGCTGCGAGCCAAGGAGGTTGCACTCTCACGGGGTATCTGCCTGTGTGTATATAAAAGTCGCGAAAATCGCGGCCATATAGCCGGCGTCTGGCCCGTCGCGTCGCGTCTTTGGCTCGTCTCCATCGTGCGTCGCAAGGATAACGCGTGCCCTTAAATCATTGCCACCTGCTCTCGTGAGACTAATGGCTTCGTATCTCTAGCTCGACGCGACGCTGCGTTCGACGAGTGAGAGTTGGCTATATGAACTTTGCGTGCCAAGTGAATTTTGTTGTTTTTTTTCTTTCGATTCAGTGCGGAATAATTTCTTAAGAGTAGGTGAAAAATTATGTAAAATTAAAAGCGTAATTTTGTAAGAGAGAGAGGGAGAGTTTTGCAAGAGGCTCTTAGCCCGTGATTGCCTGCTTTTAATTTTCTCGCGATGCTTAAAATACTTCCTCATTTGTAACCGCTCCTTTTAAAGTAGAAATGTGTTTCAGCGGTAGGTTTATCTCGAGAAGCTTGTATATCGATGCAGTTAATGAAAAGCTGGAAATCTCGATAAATTGATCAGGCATCCAAATTCATAACTTTTGACACTCGTTTATGCGCATCTGAACGGAAATAAAAACCGTCCAAGAATGTCGTTACTAAACAATATTTCAAAAGCTAATTGCCGCGTAATGGCATTTCTCATTTTAGCGGTAATTGCCGGCGTAATGCCACGTTCTATTATTCGCACAAAAAAATCTCACTAGCTCGCACTCGCGCTTAGCAATTGCCGCGATAAAACACAGCCAGCGCGAACAAATTGAAGCTAGTGCTATGCCTTTTAATGTCCCTCACTGGAAGCTAAAAATTTAATACGCATTCTTCCGTCGCACTTCTAAGAAGCATGTTTACCGGACGTTCGTTCGCTTTTTTTTTTGTTGCTGATAATGCACAGGTGCGTATTGCGCTGTCGAATTATCGCTCGCATTTCTTTTTCACGTGAAAAAACTTTGTTGTCTTAGCTCGAAAATTGCAACAGCCGGTATTCGGAAAACACTACGCGTATATTGTTGAATCGAAAGCTGACCTATAGAGCTGTTGTTTAAAATCAATCGGCAAGGTCCGCGGGAAACTTTCGGTGAATTCGTATGTTCCCCTCGTCCATCTAAGGCCAAGGTGTATATACACTTGGAATCGTTATTTCGCGCGTGAACCGGTTACGAATCGAATAGCGATAACGAAACTGACGGCGCCGCAGCGCGTTTAAACTTGGGAAAAATCGCTCGTCGTACAGATGTACAATAAATTACGGCTTCGAATGCTGCACGATAACTGCATATACACTTGCAATAAGTTTCTCGAGAGATGACACCGCGATGTCGCGACGACGATTCTCGGGAACCTTGATTCTCCCGATCCTTGAGCTTCCAAGGATCCGACGTTCGATTCCACAGACATTCGTCGAATGCAGTGTCGCCGGGGATTATAATTGGAGATGCAGTATGCGTTGAGAGATTCTAGTTATTATTATATCATACCGGGAATTCTATATGTTTCTTCAAATGCTCCTCGTGAATGAGGATGTTGTTGGCTTTTATGCGACTCTGTGATCTAGTTTTTTTTTTTTTTAACGAGACGGAGACGTTCCTCTTATGCAATTTTTCATATTTTTTATACGAGTCCTTGTATGCTATTTGCGCGGGATTACGTGATGTTTCGAATTGCGGCTTCCGAGTTGTAAAGTTTAGGTAGTAAACTTTCAGTTACGATTCGAATAAAATCGTACCAATCCAAGATTATCCCACTGCAAAATTAAAAAAAAAAACTCCCCTAAAAGAAAGAAATCCGACCTCTCGCGCAAATGTTCCCGCCTCCAGAGAGAGAGAGAGAGAGAGAGAGAGAGAGAGAGAGAGAGAGAGAGAGAGAGAGAGCGCACTCTTGCTGATTTACTCCCGGCGCTAATTGCAATTTCCAAACACACATAACGCGAGAAACCAACAACAACAACACACACACAAACTGGACGCCAACCGATGCAATCTACCTCCTCAGCCGGCTTTAATCTGCGCCTCGTAATCGCGCGACTCGTCCCTCCCGGCGCATTAAATCCATCCCCGAGAGCGTGACCGGGATCCGCGCGCGCGCGCGTGCACGAGAAAAGCAAAAAGATCGAGCGCGACCGGCTCTATACACACTATACACAGCCGATCTCCTGGCGCCACGGTGAACGTCGCCGCTTGTACATCTCTCTCTCCTGCGTGGTGCGGATTAAAGTTCGTACATATATAGATATACATAAAAACTTACCTGTGCGAGGCCTGTATAGAGTCGATCTGTCGGGTGTGAAAAAATCGAAGAGAAGTTGCTTCTTTGTCTCGAGTTAAGGTCAATCTGCGTACGTTCTTCCTCTGCACCTGCGACAGATTGAATTTCGGTACATGAAAAAGGTATAACATTCTCTCCCTCTCTCTCTCACGCGCGCGTAGTACACGCTCGTATTCTTTAGGCTGCATGAATAATTCAGGCGCTATACTCACAAATTTATTTGACTATAAGTGAGCGATAAATCAAGCGCTATTAATTTTATCGTGAATTATTACACGCTCGCCGCGCGTATAGCTATAGAGCGTAATGTGTGTTTCGTGTAATTTGCTTCATCCATCTATTTTCTAGCGCGAGCGCAGTGGTTTATTGAAAAAAAAAGGTGACACGCGTCTAATCGAAAATTCAGAATCGATAATATCTCTATGTAAAGGGAGGTTAATAATAATGTGATTTCTCAAACTGCATCCTTTGCACTTCTCTCTATACGTCGTCTTGGAAGACACCAATTAGAAATTCAAATTCCCATCAATTAGACTTTGCTTTTCGAAAAGCTGTAACGATGAACGATGGCTCGGAGGGAAATTTTCATGTAAAACGAGGCGCTTCGGTGTCAAAAAGTGAAATCGGACTGATCTCTTACTCAACTCGTATAATCTCCTTATACACTCTCGAATAAAAATACGTTTGTCATTCAAATTTTCCAAGAAAAATCGCGACCATGCCAATAATACACTCTTGTGCAATTTGCTCCTGCATACAATATCGAACCGGACAAAAGCGAGCCGATGACGATGGCGATATTATCGGCAGGTCTAGCTCGCGTTTTGTCAAACGTTTCTTTCAGAGACTCGACGCGCTGCGCAAGAGCCACGTGTGTCGATAAAAGAAATTGCATTTTTCGCGAGATATCGGACTTTCGGCTGGCGAGTTGTACAATGGGAATGAATTGTATATCCGAGAGACTGTGGCGAGTTCAAAGAGAGCTGATAACGCTCGGCTAATTATTTTTTGTACTGGCGAGCGAATGTTTATAAGAGATTAACATTATTCGGCGATAAGCGTCTAAATGAACACTTATCGCATTCATTAACGAAGCAAATAACACGTATGAGAATTCGTGTTGAATTAAACAACCGTTAAATTAAACAGTGTAAATTACATTCTATAATATTACCGCACTTGAAACTCTCTCTAAAAGATTATTTTACCCAACTCGTTACGTACGCAATTTCTAATCCTCACACCAAACAACCCACGCGTTTTTCCAGCCGAATTCAATTGCATTAGCCCGTCTCTCCTGAATCAGCAAGCACAATACACTCGATGTCTCGTATAATTTCCCGGTACACAGACATACGGCCTCCGAACCGTTAGATTTATACGACCGATCTTTTCTCTCTCTCTCTCTCTCTCTCTCTCTCTCTCTCTCTCTCTCTCTCTCTCTCTCTCTCTCTATCCTTTCGAGGGGATAAACAATCCGACCACTACTTTTTTCTTCGCTCTCTTTCTGCAAACCAGATAAGCTCCGCGGGCGATATGTATATACACACTCGCGTGACGTTCTTTTTTCCCTCCTCGTTTCCGCCATGGTTTCGACGATTTTTTTTGCAGCGTAGTGTTATCATTTTTCAGCAATGCGACGACTTGTTGTTCGCTGCGTTGGTGAATTTTTTCCCCTGGTGGCTTATCTCCCTCTCTGTGGTTTATTATTTTTTATTTTCGTTTAGGAAGGCGAATTCTCTTCGGCTAATCGGGGTGACCGCAAGTTTTTTTAGATTGATTAGACCGATTAGATTCGAGATACGGGGCGTCGTGCGATCTTTTTTGTTTGACGTTTTACACACACATTTCAATTTCGAAATAGGGAACAGACATGGTTTTGCTATATACATATAAATACTTATATACAGTAGAAAATAGCATAAGAATACGTTATGTGTATGAATTTTTTGCTGATTTAGTACCTCTAGGCCCTAATATGATTCTATTAGGGCCTAGATTCTATTAAGAATTATAAATTCATATGTTTAATTGAATAGTTTTTAAAACGGCAGCTCTCAAATATGGTGGCTCGAAGGATAAAGACCTAACCTAACGTACGAGCATTTGAGTACATAAATTCAGTCATCATTAATCCATTTTGATTTTGAAGTATTATCACTCATCTCTATTATGATTTTTGAGAAAACAATAGGGTTATTTTATGTATTAGAATTTACATGCGTTTATACATCTATATATATTTTCATCCTTCGCGCCGCCATATTTGATCACGTGAGCTCTCAGTCGTTTAAACGTATCATTAGCAAACTGAATTTTGAAAACAATATTACTTGACAAATATTGCTGTAAAAATCGTAACTCTTGTATAACTTTTGTGTAAGATTTAACCTTAACTTTATTTTAAAAAAGGTTTTAAAAATCATGTCTGTTCCCTATATTGAACGATATTTTGTCGTTGTATGTATATATTAGAAGAATCGAGCGTTTACAAGTATACTTCCATTTACAGTCGCGAAACTAGTTTCCCCTCCGCGTCGTATATACACATTCGCAGAAACAGGTTGCAGCCACGCGTTTACATAACAGATCAGCAAAATCGAGATAATAAAGGACAATTAAAAAGCTCTCAGCATGTCAAAACACATATCCCATCCGCGCGAACGAAACGTCAGATTATGCTATACCTAAATTCTTTGCAGCGTCTTTGCACACTTACAGAGCGTCTTCGGAAAATCCACTGCTTTCCGCGCATCGATTTTCTTTCGCACCAGAGCTCAGCTATACTACACACAGAGAGTACACACAACAGGCAAACCTGTCCGTCCGACTCTCCTTCTATTTATTCGCGAGTCTCTCGACTCGGTTCGACTCGGTGTTTTCCTCGAGAGAGACGCCGGCGACCAGTCATTTCACTCGGTTCTCGATCCTCTCACTCGAGAGCAACGTGCAGAGCGATGATCGCGGCTTTTAAACACGTTTTAATACGGCCGATTAAGCTACACACGACGCTGTGTACCGTGTCCTTCGCGTCTGATGTATGGCGCTGATCTCGAAGAGTAGACAGAGAGAGAGAGAGAGAGAGAGAGAGAGAGAGAGAGAGAGAGAGAGAGAGAGAGAGAAACGAATGTCGACTTCTCTCCCGATTAATATACATCGCGTCCTGATTTAATATTACGCCTGCTACTGCTCCGCTGATTTTTCTATTAGAGAATAATCGAAGCTTACACTTCTGAAGCGTATAATCGTACGGATAAATGTAACGAGTTCATTTGTGCGATTCTTCATGTATATATAAACGTACAGACAGATCTACCTGAGTGTGCACTTTGCGATCTGGAATCTCGAACGCCGCTCTCTTTCCCTCCTCTCTCTCTCTCTCTCTCTCTCTCTCTCTCTCTCTCTCTCTTCTCTTCGCGTCTCTCTCTCCCCTTCACCAATACACAGCATCGGCACCGCAGCGACTTTCAATTTTAAGGCGCGAGCAAACTACTCGCTCCTTGCGGCTGTGGTAGTCTGCATCGGCTTGCTCTTTCGATCGATTCGACGAGTCAATTCGCGTCAGCCGCGATGAAAGGAGAGCTGCATCGCGGACGAAATCGCTCTTCTTCTCTCGTCCGTTTGCTTTTTTTGATGTACGTCTGTGTACAATACAATACAGTACAGATGAAAAATTCGAGAGGTTTGATAGGAAATAAATTCCATTGAGGGGGGTATAGAGAGATGGAGGAATGCTCCAGCTCTTCGCGGAATGCAAACAGAGCACTGCGATTCAGCTACACGCGGAGAGGAGCTCTCCTAATCCTTTTAATGCCCTGTGCGAGATGAATGCTTTCCGTGAGATTAATACCGTGCTCTTCTCTCGCTTTCACTCGACCATTCCGCTCTTTCTTTCTTTCAGTCGCATTCCTTCCCTGTTTTTCCTCCTGGCTCTCGGAGGTTAACACTTTCCTTCGCGGCGAGGGATGCGTGTATATGTACCGGCGCCTTTGCATTACATTCCTCGCAGCTGATTTACGACTGCGGCTCTCCTTCTTCTCCTACTCCGATGCTACTGTGTGTGCATTTCCTTCCTCGCGTTAGCGATGCCTTTTCTCTGTTTTGAATTATTGCGCGATCGGTAGACTTTGGCATGATGATATAGGTACATATGATTTTGGCTGTGTTACTAATGGACTCGTGTTTGGTTCTGTTGACAGGCATCAGCGATGCATCAATCGTCGAAGGACAGGTGACGCGTGAGAAGCAACCTCGAGACAAGGAACACGAAGCGCGTTGACGCCCGCGAAGACAGCAGGATAACCCGAAGCTCTCTGCATCCCAGGATGTCGTGCAAGGGGTCGTCGATTCTCAGCCTCGCGATCTTCCTGATCGCTCTGTCGATTGGCTTCTGCAGGTCCACCGCTGATGGCTTTGGCTCGTCCTCCGATAGTTTCTCATCGTCGCAGCCGAGGAAGACGCTCGACCAGGAGATCGGTTCGCCCTCGGAGCTTGCCTGGCAAGCCTGGCTCCTAGTCGAGAACAAGAACGGTGGCCAGTCGCCCCTGGACTCGTCCAACATTCTCCGCAGAATTACGCCGAAAAGCATCTTCATTGCTCCCGAGTTGATCGCCTGCCCCAGTGGCTACTCGTCCGACGGCAAGGGGGTCTGCAAGCCGGACCCTATCAAGATCGACGAGGACGCGCAGCGTGAGTTCTTCCTCAAGCGACTGAACGCCCTCTACGACAAGTTCGGCAGCAACAGGAAGAAGCCCGAGGCGCAGGGACCGCTGCAGATTAACATACCGATCTCTCTGCCCCCGAAACCCAAGCCCCAGCCACCGCAGCAACCGGAGCAGAAGCAACCGATTGTCACGGAAAATCGGTTGGCCATACCGGTCATCATATCGCAACAGCCGCCGGTGCAGGAGAACCAGGAGGCTGTGAGAGTGGTCGTCTACAAGGTGGCCAACGAGACGAAGAAACCCGACGAGGAGAAACCCAGCACTACCGCCTTCTACCTTGGGCACTCGAATTCCTCGGATCCCAAGAAGAACGCGGCGCAGACCGGTCAGGTGGTCCAGGTGGCCGAGATCGTGGACGAAATGAACCAGACCTACTCCGGCGTGGTCGACTACAAGATACCGATCAGCCTCAAACCGATTTTCAACCGATCGGACGCCTACGACGAGCCGAAGACGACCGGTGACGCTGGCCTGAACGATCGTCAGACGGAGAAGAAGGTCGAGGGGCAGGATTCCTCGGAGGACTCGTCCCCCACAATGGTGTTGCTCCTGTCCCCGACCAAACTGCCCAGCGTCAGGTCGACCACCGAGAGAGAGGTGGAAACCGAGGCTACGGACGACGACCAGACGGTTCAGACGACGGAGGACGACAGGCGAACCGACACGACGATACAGACCGTCGCTCCTCTAGATGGAAGCAGCACTCTTAGGAGCACAAGCACCGAGAGGAGCTTCACGCAGGACGACGAGACGGTTTATGCCGACGAGGAGAGCCAGACCCAGGACTCCGAGGACCACGAGGACTACGACGACACGACGGCCGAGGACGAGTTCGCCGAAGGCGAGGACGAGCTGCTGAAGCCCAGCGAGGCTGGCATGATGATACCCAGCAAGAACCAGGAACTGGTCAGGTCCAAGACGCAGAAGCAGCAACCGTCGACGCTGCCGGACGAGCCCGCGTCGACGACCTTCGTCGACACCACCACGATCACAACCTTCCCCACGGACTCGTTCGAGAGCACCTTCAAGACCGGCGCAACGGAGGAGCTGCCCAGCACTTACACGACCGAGATCCCCAGCACGATCGTCACCACCACGGAGTCCGGTGTGAAGGAGACCACGCTGTACGTCACTACTCCGCTGAGGGTCAGGTTACCGATCAAGACCACGCAGCCCACGCCGGCACCCATGACGACCATCAGCGACGAGATCAGGGTCGACGAGACTTTCGAGACCGAGAGGGACCTGGTGACCGAGCCGGAAGTGATCTTCTCGACGCAGCAGAACAATTACGGCCGCAAGCGACCGATGCATCCGATCCGAGTGGCCGAGACGCCGGCCTACACCTCGGGACTCTTCGAGGAGCCGATCGCGCGGACGGAGCTGCCCCCGGTGACGGCGGTCGACTTCCACCGACGGCAGAAACCCACGATGACCGTGAACAACGAGCCGATCCTCTTTAAGAACGACCGCGACATCCCGTCGGACTTCAAGGACCAGATGGCCGAGTCCTCCAAGCCGTCCGCTCAGGACTTTAAGCGCGTCATTCCCAGTTTCGGCAGCAGCGGCAACGACGAGCCGTCCTCCACCTACGTGAGGTTCCCGGAGCAGACCCCCGCGTCCAGATCCCAGTTCGGCTACGTGAGGTTCCCGTCGGACGACGTCAACAGCATCCACAGTCCCGACGGCTACAAGGACCACCTGCTCTCCCCTTACCGATCTCGCGACGGCGACTACTCGGCGACGAGCACCAAGTCCAGCGTCCCGGCTCGGCAGAAGTCCCCCTCGACGAACTGGCGTCTGCCACCCCCAGGTGTCCGGATGGACCGCCAGCATCAGCAGCAGCAGCAGCGCCAGCAGAAGCAGAAGCCTATGCTGCTGAGGTTTTGGGCCCGTATGCCTCTGGTCCGCGACCTGAGCTTCTACCCGACGACGAGTCACGGCTCGCACAACGAGCCGATCGGAGGCAGCGAACCAGAGACAGCTCGACTCAACAGCAGGTTCTCCACGGCTCAGCCAAGGCGAGTCAACTACTACAAGGAGATGTCGTCTCACGACGTCAACAGGCTTCTGGCCCAGCAACTGGGCCAGCCTGCGATCGGCGGTTAAACGGACAAGTCCGTTTACACTCGCCACACGAATTATAACATATTGTATTAAGAGTAATACTCGGAACAGTACGTGCCAAATAATAAGCTTTGCGCCGAGAGAGAAAAAGCCAGAAGGGAAGGATTCAGTGTGTCGGTAGAGCTATGATTATTGTAGCGATGGTTTTACGCCGATTGACGAAAAATCCGCGAAGACGGTGTTTTCTATACACGCCGCAACCTATAGTACGTTTTCCACCGGGCTATATAACGTACAATCGAGAACCGATCGGTGTATATATATATATACACACACAACACACGCGACCTCGTCGTATACTCTCCCGTTTTTCCCTCATCATTTCTTTCTTTCGCTTTTTTTTACACTCGACTTTCAATGAAGTGGACCGGTTCTCTCTTCTTATCGATTATTCACGGAGAGTCACTGGTTTACACACGCACAGACACGTATATGTCTATCGTCGTTCAGGAGAGAGAGAGAGAAAGAGAGAGAGAGAGAAAGCGTATAGGAAAGTGTCTCGAGCGAGTTGCACAATGCATCTGTCTCTGACGCGCGCCAGGGAATGCGGATGTCCTTCCGTGCGCACGTATATTACGTTACATACTTGCGCGAAATTTAACGTAATAACGTTCGTTTTTTTTTCGTTCTGCTATTGCTAGACTATGATCTTCAGCGGATTCTCTGAATTGTATATTATTTCTCATTGTTTTTGCGAGTGAGTTGTGAATGTATGTAAATATTAGAGTGAGAGTAGTGTGCAGGAGACTCGACCGGGATTTCCAGTGGAAATTCTTTTGGCCGAAGCCTCCTCTCCGATTTGTCTTTCTTTACTTTCTGACTATATTATCACGGGGAGAGGAAGCGTCGAAATTCGATTGTTCGTCTTATTTTGTTCGACTTTGAAGACTGCACTGGCTTCAATCTTGAATAAGATCGATTCAATCGCCACGATCATTATTGCGATGATAAGCGCACAAATTTGTATTACATAATATTGTAGTCTCGTCGGGAGGATCATAATACTCACCGGAAGGAAGCTTTTCTATGCGTTTTCTCAACGCTATAATCTCACTGAATAAATACAGGAGTCGAACCAATAATTGAAAATCAAGTGCGAAAATTCCTTACAATCACCAAACAGACTGATCAAGTCTCTATCGAATGATGAGTTTTATCAAGCCCGAGGGGAAGGACGCTTTTCGATGCATTTTTTATGCTATACACTTACTATATTATCCGCGCGTGTGTTTCTATAATATACGGGACGCGTTTTTTTTTCGCGCGATGAAGCGTCGTCGTTTTTACGAATCACAAAATTAATCCAATTAATCATTGTATGCGCTCTCGCGCGAAAGCGCTCTTCCGAATTTTGTAATATACATATAATATACGAGCATAATGTATCATCCCATAACATTTAACGTTAGATAATATTATTATTATTATTATTATTATTATTATATTATATTGTAAAAGCAAAAAGTCATATCGCTGTTGTGTGGTAACATCGAGATATTGTTACTCTTTAAATAATTCTAGAAAGTCGAATCTTCGTACGTCGGTGTGTGCGTGTGTATGTCTGTTGTTTCCTTATCCAATTTTTGCATTATAAAAGAATTGTTGTCTATTAAACGTATAGAATTATTATTATTATTATTGTACACAAAGGCGAAGTATATATTATATATATTATATTATATTATATTATAGATGAAAATACCGACTTGAGATTAGTCAAAACCGTATTATTAAAGAAAAAAAATAAATAAACGTCCTCGTCGACGCACTTTTTTACACTCGCATAATAATTGTAAACGATATACTCATATATAATGGAAGGAAAAAAGCGTATGTCAGAATAGAAATGCCGAATGTAAGTCGATCCGCACGCGCGCTCGCGCGTCGATCGATTCGTTTTGTTATAAGCGTAACACAAAAGCATTTAAAAAAAAAACTGTTGTTATATATAAAGTAGAGAGATAGAAGCTGTTTAGTGAAATCTAAAAAAAATCAAATTTTTGCGACCTATACACTATATAGGTATGAATATTATATTCGAGAGAATTAAGGCGAAGCACTTATACACACAGGACGATGTTGCACGCATTTCATGGAAATTTTTCAAATCGAGTCTCCAACGCTATTGTATAACGGTATACACCACGTATAATATTATGTAGGAAAAGTTAATCGTACGATAAAAATTACAAAAAATCCACGTATATAAGAGTCCGCGGCTCTCGCGTGAGCTCAAGGCAAAAGCGAACCGATTACGGGCCATATGCAATCGATACTGCGTTTATTATTTTCGTTCTGTTCTCGTGTATACGATGAAAGCTTAAATATAAAAATTGTGTAATATATAATTTGTGTTCGATAATCATGTTTTTAGTTGTATAGGTGATGCGTAAAGCTCAAATTGTACATATACATATTTTTTGTTGATTAAAATTTTTTTTTTCTGCGTGTGTCAATAAACGCAATACATAATTTTCGTGCAAATTGCCAAGGCGAATAATGAAAATGTATAATCTTTCGATTTTATTTTGGTATCAGTGCGATACCGGTGGTCGGTAATTGGGACATTTCGATTTGAGCGCCAGAGATAGCCGGGCAAAACAGGTGAATAATATATCAGTATATGCGCATACGCACATGAACGAGAGGCGAGATTATATTTAATAATTGACATTGCGGCCAGTAAACGTGTACTCTGCATCTCTTTATATTCATTTTCTTCTCGATGTGCTGTGTTATGTCTCAACGTATGAATGTCAATTCGTGTAAATATTAATTAATTTTATTATCTATACCAATAGGATGATGTGAGAGGGCGATGCATAAACGCGCAGATTGTATATATACAGCGTAACGATATAAGTGTTAACTCTATCGTAAAGATGTATTAAATGTAACTGTATTAAACATTATTGTATTATTTATAGCGAAATATATATTGATGTATATTGCGTAACAAATTGAGCGTTTATACTTTTCATTTATATAGCGACGCCTCAAAATAGTCCACTACACCTTGATCCCTAATGGCTCTAACTTTTTTTTCATTCATTTTTGCTGATTTTGTCTGAGTCCAACTTGACAATAGCACAAAAACTGTAACTTTATTGTATATTTAATTAAAAGAAACGGGAAAATGAAAGAAAGTAAATGAGATCTTAACAAAAATGTATATATTTACAGTAGAACTTATTTACAAGTAAAGCTACAATTCATAGTTTCACAGATCTGCTGTTGTCCTCAGACCTTTGAAACCACGAGCAATGATGAATTTTTCTGAAGATTCATCTCTTGTGGCTTCGGGTCTTGCTATTTTGACATGCCTGTAAAACCTAGCAAGGTCTTCTTCCAATTTTGGGGATTTGTATCCATCCCATACTTTGACAACAAATGTTCCTTCGTAACAAGATACTTCTATAGCAAATTTGAATGCCATGTATGCCAACTTGATGATATTTTCATGATCTAAATCTTTGACCCCCGAAGCATTGGGTGCCATATCTGACAAAACTACCTCTACGTACTTTCCATCTAAAGCTCCTTTTAATACCTCTTGTGCCTTTTCAGTGGTAAAGTCAAGATTTCCATAAACAGTCGCTCCTTCTATAGGATGCATTGGTAATTTGTCAATTGCAATAACTTTTCCAACTTGTTCACCCAACATTTTTCCATTGGCATTAGTCAATTGTGTGGCAACTTGTGTCCAACTCCCTGGAGCTGCACCACAATCGACTACATGAAGACCTGGTGATAAAATTCTGTGCTTTCTATTTATCTCAAGCAGTTTGAAGGCACTCCTACAACGATAGTTTTCTTGTCTTGCCTTTTCTACATAAGGATCTTTAAACTGTCTTGATAGCCATTGCTGTGAACTGTGTTTCTTCCCCTTTAGATTGGTTGGTTTTTCTTTTAACAAAGCCCGAAATGTGTGAAAACTTCTTAAAAACTGTTTACTACTTTCGAACATTCTGAAAATTAAATAGCTGTATTATTTTTGGTTTTGAAACAATAATAAAATAAATTGCATCAAACTATTAATTAAATTCTCTTTAATAATTTAAGCCGTGTTTACAAATTAATATTAAAATTGTTCAGCAGTGTGATTCTATAGTTTTGATATTATTTTTATGACTATCATGCAAATTTGATAGAAACAAATTGGTATTTTTTAAATTTGCTTGAATCAATTTTATAGGTTAAGTTTCGCAGTTAAGAAGTAACTATTTTTTATTGATTTAAAAAAAAGAACAAACAAATAATTACCTGCTCGTTGAAGTTCAGAAAAATTAGATACAGTTTTAACTATTTGTTCTAAGTGTTAATATTATTTGTTATTAATATACACAGTTTTTATCACATGTTCTTGGAGCAACTTCTTTAAAGACTTAAGACATGCATTCACTGTAGGTCTGTTCCATTAAACTTGGCGGGGAAGAGCAACCAGTAAGATTGATAGTTGGCGACAATGCCTATCTAGTGTTGCTTTATGTTTCCAGATTTAAAATTCAACAAGACATTCAATTGTTTTCTTAAAAAATGATGCTTTGAGCGCGATTATTTGTAAAACCTTTGTAAGATAATCATAGTTTTTTGTGAGATTGTCAAGTGATCCCAATAGTTTGTGCTATTAGAGCTTATCCTTCTAGATTTATTCAAACGGTGATTACAATAGAATGAAACAAAGTACTAAAAACCGTTGATACTTGGCGATTCCACGAAATTGACAAAACGCATTTTTGGTTTGTTGGTTAGAATCGTGTTAATCCCAATATATCGCATTCTACACCTCAAATATACGTTACAACATCCTTTTTACCGCCGTATCAATCCAAACTGATCTCCTGGACACATTAGTTGGTGATTTTGCCAAAAAATCCATTCAATCCAAGCCCAATATCCTCTGCACAACCCGAAAAGCACTAACCCGCGCAAACACCTCGTCGAACGCAACGCACTACAATTATACTTACTGCACAACAATACCATCAACCGAGTCGTTTCTCTCTCTCTCTCTCTCGCGCGAGAAACCGTCGGCTATCAGCTGACCGCGAGTCTACTTATAACCAACTTATAACTCGGCGACTGCGCGGGCGCGAGACGAGAGTGTGGAGCGGACGCAAAAATCCTGTGTACACGACCAAGCCACACGACGGGCATATACATACCTATATATATATATATATATCTATCTCTCTGCGAGGACTGCACATACCGATGCACACAGTTTTCTCTTTCCGTGAGTATACTTGCACACACAGATCATATCGTCCGGACACGCGAATAACCCATCCGCGAGGAAGAAGACCGACTGGAAAAGCGATGAGACTGGAGTTGGGCTGAGGCAGAAAACCAGTTGAATTTATCAGGAGTTTTCAAGAGCTAAAAGGCGAAATTTGCTCGAGAAGGAGAGGATGAATCTTAGCTCGGGAAATCCTAACGGCAACGGCCTCCTCTATGCCGGCTTCAATCAGGATCAGGGTATGTTTTCTGTTTTTCTCGACTCTGTTTACGCTGACGAGCGACTGGCTCGAGTTACCCTTTAAACTGGCGAATTCGTGTACCTACGAGATTTTCAACGAGGGTGAAAAAAAAGGGCTTTCGAGACTTATGCTCCTTTTTCGCGTGTGGAGATACCCCATTGATCTATAGATTCTCATATAAGTATGCACGACATAATTGAAATTACGTTCGATCTAGTTTGCTTTGGGAGAAGTCGGAAAATTCGTGTCGAAGTTGATCCGTGGGCGGGAAATTGGGTTTTGCTGTTCTGAACGGTATCAAGGCAGCTGTTCCATTTTCCTTGTAAACTAACCTCGTCGGCGACTTGGCTTTCTTATCAGGCAGCTTTCTAATACAATTCTTGTTTCTGTTGTGTTTTAACTTGTAGAGTTTCACCTTACGGCGCATGAAACTTCATGTAACAGTTTGATTTTTCATTCACGAATACAAGAATACATGATTGAGTCTGTTGCGAGTTGATTTACTTAATTTATTATTTAAATGCTTTTAATTAGAGATCTTTAATGATTTTTTACTTTGAAATGTTGAAAAATTGGACATTTTGAATTGCCCTTTGAATACTTGTTGTGTGGCCTAAATTCAGAGGTGCTCTCATTTCTTGCAGTATTTCATGTGACCTAATTCTGTGATTGGTGTCAAGTAGTTGATAATTTGCTTCTAGATACTTTGAACAGTTTGTATATTATCTCAACTTATCAAAAATAAAACAAAAGTTTCTGTTTTAATTAATTTATTACTGCAACATACTTCAGTAAAAAAAGAATTCACTATATCATCAGAAATAACAAATATAGTTCAAGAACTAAGGAGCATGCTTCACTCACGTGTTATTCCAATGTTTCGATAAGCCAATTAAATTTAAAGATTAATTAGTGAATGAGAATCATGCCAGAACATATCTCATTCAAGTATATCGGGAGCTTTAAAAAAAAGAGCAAGAGTTGAACTCGTAATAAACAGATAAAGCTATCCGGGTAGAAACATGCTTAAGTATATATTGTTCAACTGTGCAGGATGTTTTGCTTGTGGAATGGAAAATGGCTACAGAGTTTACAATTGTGACCCACTTAAGGAGAAGGAACGGCATGATTTTGCAGAGGGTGGCTTAGGCTACGTAGAGATGCTGTTTAGATGTAACTACTTAGCATTGGTTGGCGGTGGAAAGAATCCAATGTACCCTACAAACAGAGGTAATTTGCTCATATAGATTATTTAAATGTTGTATTTATAAAATATCTGATATGATGAAAAAAAAAAAGATAATCTAAAGGAATAAACTGAATTTATTATGTGCAGTCATTATATGGGATGATCTCAAAAAGTCACCAGCTATTACATTAGAATTTAATGCACCAGTTAAAGGAGTGAAATTGAGAAGAGATCGAATAGTTATAGTCTTAGAAGGAGTAATCAAAGTTTACACATTTACACAAAATCCACAACAATTGCATGTCTTTGAAACGAATCCAAATCCAAGAGGCCTGTGTGTCCTCTGTCCAAACAGTAATAACTCTTTGCTAGCTTTTCCTGGAAGAAAAAATGGGCATGTGCAAGGTAAACTTGATCTGACTTTTTACTTTTATAAATTTCATTTTCTTGTTAATGTTTTATGATTTTAATTTAAACAAAATGTATCCCATTTACAGTTATAGATTTAGCCAATACAGAGAAGCAACCATTGAATATAGAGGCACATGAAACACCTTTATCTTGTATAGCATTAAATTTGCAAGGCACAAGATTAGCTACAGCTTCTGAAAAGGGCACATTGATAAGGGTGTTTGATTCGCAAAGCGGTAACATGATTAACGAGCTACGACGCGGTACACATCACGCAAATATTTATTGGTAAGTAAAATTATAGAAAAATTTAAAAAATGCTTGTTAAGGGCAATGTAAAACAATTACAATTTTTTTTAGTATAAATTTCAATCATGACTCGACATGGCTATGTGTCGCAAGTGATCATGGAACTGTTCACGTATTCGCAGTCGAAGATCAAAAATTGAATCGTCAGTCTAGTTTAGCCTCAGCGACGTTTCTGCCAAAGTACTTCAGTTCAAGCTGGAGTTTCTGCAAATTTCAGGTACCAGATGGCCCCCAGTGTATGTGTGCGTTTGGCACAGATAATAACAGTATCATAGGTAATGAAGCTTAAAAACTAAATAAACATACGAATAATGTACTTTCATTTTCTATCTAACGTCTTTTATTTTTTAGTGGTATGTGCTGATGGTAGTTACTACAAGTTCGTATTTAACAACAAGGGTGAGTGTACGAGAGACGTCTATGAACAGTTCCTGGAGATGAGTGAAATGTGACTTTCGCCAGAAACTTCAAAAAAGAGAAAAGACTCTTGATTGCGTAAAAATCTGTGATCGTTGCGTGCATTGTCATATCCGTTCCGTGGCCGATCATTGACGCTAAACGTATCTTAGGAAAAGCGTATATTGCATATGTTATGAGAATCATTTCAGTGGTACCTGGTGAGCGCTGATAAGAAAAAGAAAACGAAAGCAACAACAAAAAAATGTTTATATTATGTGTTTTATTGCTGCCAGCCTTTAAAAATGGCTTAACGAACACGTTTAAGAGCGATCAAATGACGTGTCAAGTAAAGCTGCATAAACGTCTTGGGAAAAATTGATATGTTACAAAAGATTATATATGACAGAGTAATGATGTTTGTTAAACTCTGCGATATCGAGTTTATGTCAAAATTTTTAACGGGGTTTTATCGATCCATATGAGGGTATACGAATTAAAGTTAACGTCAACTCTAGTCTTTTGTGAGTAATTAAAACAAAAATAGAGGGAAATTATAAGGGATATATCAGATTAATCATGAAGTAAATAATTTTGTTGACTTATTGCCAAAAATATTGACTTTAAGAACTTGTAATTGCGTGAATACTACTCTCAACTTAACTGGATATACTTTTCAGCTTTATAATTCATTTGATAAATCAACTTCTAAATTTTACGTATTAAATAAATAAGTATCGTTTTGTCTCGATTATTGAGTGAACATTAAAAGCTTAAAAATTCTAGTCTACATCTATGATTATTGTAATATGCATTTGTTAATAATATATTTCGTTTATACTGAATTACATTTATTTATATAATAATATAAATTAGACAAGACTGTTGACGTTAATTTTATAAGAACAGTTAGCAACAGTACCATTCAAGATACAGTGCTTGCCTATATTATGATGAAAGCAGAAATGGGCAACATCAATGTTGCAAATTTCATTTGTGATAAGTAATGGGCTTTTAAGTTACAGCCTATATTCGGAACTTCACATTTGTCAATCATTTATAATTACGTTTCTATCGTTAGTTACATTAATTTAAGTTGTATATATTTCATTCTATTAGTGCATATGTTGCACGTAATAACAAAAACATGAAATTTTCTGTTGATGGACGATAAAAATTAGAATTAGAATTTCTCTTGTAATAATTTTATAGTTATTATATTAGATTAATTCTAAGAACAAGAATGTTGTATAGCAATTAATTGTTTCATATCTTTTGTCATATAATATTGCTACTACTTATTTCGCCGACTTTCTATTACGCGACAGTATGAAATACTTTTTATTATATTTATTATAAATCTACTCTGGACTGTTTAACGATGAATTCAAATTCTGTAATGATTTTTATAAAAGTATGAATAAATATTAAATAAAAAAATATAATAATGCACAATTTTTTATCCTTTTAAATATAACTTTGTAATTAAAAACAAATTGTATATCATTTGTGTGTTGAACTGATAAGACATAAACTTTATTTAACATTTTTAATTTCTTTCAATAATACAAAGGTTTACCGCTTTTTTAATAAAAATATGAAAATACACTATAACTATTTTACATGTTCCATGATATGGTACTATAATATTCTCCGCAAACAGGACAACATTGTGAATTATATTCTTCAGCACACTCATCGCAAATACAGGTGTCATTGCAGGGTTCAAATCGTTTTAAAAAGTTTTTTTTATGACATGTTAGACATAATCCAATATTTGTATCAGTACAATCGTCTGAAACAAGTATTTTGCGCATATTAAATAATGTTATTATATTATTTTGTAGTATAATATCATAAATTATATGATATGTACCTGTCTCTATCTTCTTTGTATTAGTTTCCTTTATAGATAGTTTCTTAACCAAAGACAACAGCTCTAAATCTTTTTCATCATCTGACTTTGGCACAGGCTTGAAATTTAATAAGTTTTTTCGACATTATTGTTGACAAAAGTCAGATAAATTTAAAAAATTACTTTAAAACTCTTACGGAAACATGATTGTTTTCTGCTTCAGCAAAGCTCATATCTATAGCTAGCTGAAGATCATCGTCTGCTTCAAGATAATCGTCTTGCTGAATTAGACAATTTTTATATTTATGTGAAATAATATAATTTATACATATAAAATCAAGTATAAATTACTTACACCAATAAGAGGTTCATTTTCCATTTGACTTAACAAAATGGCCTGCCTTAATTGCTCTTCTTCTTCATTTACTCCTTTTGTTAACAGTTTCTATTTAAATTAATTTATACACATTTATAAAATAATTTTTAAATCTTTTAGCAATCAAGAAATTGTAAATTATTTTGGATCTTAAACAAACCTTTTCTAAAGTACTTGTTGAATCTGGCCTAATGCTAAAAATTGATATATAACTTTATACAAATCATTTTTTATATTTTATTGATATTAAAAACATTACATTTTTTAATCCCACACTTGTACATTAATGTATATAAAAAGATTTAAGAAATAAGGATTACCCTGTATCAGTCTTATGACCATAGTAAGCTTGTTTTTTCGATTTTTTGTAATTTTCAAAATCGTTTTTGAGCTTTTCCTTACTTTCTTTGATTTTTCTTATTTCTAAAGGCCAACGTTTGAATACTACAGTTTCTTCAGGTTCGTCTTTTTTTTTATACCTGCAATATTTTCGGTGCATTAAATATAAAATATCATAATAAAAAAAATGACAATAATTCAATAAATAATTTACTTTTTACAATGTTCACAATTGCTATTTTGGCATTGACCAAATTCTACAGAATTATTGCCACAATCCTCTAGGAAACTTTGGTGTTTGGTGTTTCTGACTGCTTGAGCTTCTGCATTGAGACGATGTCTTTGTTTTTTAATGTTTTCTAAATCTTTTGGTAATTTGTGAGATCTACACTACAATAAATAATTACAAAAAATGTATACAAAATTTAATAACGTATAATGTCAGTTTAATATATAGTGTCAATTTATTTTTATATACCTTGTCTTGGCATCCATTCATGCTGGAAGCACAAGCTTGTTCACTAAAATATTTTACAAAGTTTGAATAAACAAAAATTAATGTATAAACCATATTTTTAAAGTTGTACTTACCTTTTCACAGCTGCATTATCTTCTTCATCTGAAGATGTGGGCATTCCTTTAGATTTTAAGAATCGTTTATACTCTTGTTTTTTTTTTGCTTTATATTCAAACATTGCTGATTTAAATGCTCTTTCTTTTTCATCCAAAGTTGTGTCAGTCGTTGTTTCTGAACTCATATCATCGTCACTTAATTTTCTTGTACCAGTCATAACTGTGCTTGAACAATTGTCTGATTGGAGTCCATAATTCTAAGTATAAAATATTTAATTAATATTTTTTGTAACATATGATCTTTAAAATGTTGCTCAACAAACCTTTCTAAACTGCTCTATTCTTGAATTCCGATTATTATTTTGCCCATTATTAGTTAAACCATCTGTATTAGATCTCAATGTCTCAAGTAATCTCTGCATAAAGATATAACAATTTAATTTTGATAAACTGTAAATCATAAACAAATAAGATGAAGGTATCTTACCTGTGGCTCAGAATACTGTGGAAAATACTTGAACAAATCCGCCCACCTTTCCAATAACTGTAGAATTTTATCTTTCACTGATTCGTGTTCTGTTGATTTTATAATGTCCTTCAACAGGTCCATATACTCTGGTGTGCAAATCACTTTGTGGATAATACTTCCACACTTGAGAAACACAACTTCCAGAACCTTTAAACCGTGTTAAGTATAGTTATCATTAGTACTCACACATATGCATACAAATGCATTGATTTATAGGTATGAAGATCATACCTTGAGTGCAAACAAAACAGTCTGGGGATTTTCATCGATTATTTTGCAATGTATGGCTTGCACTGCATTCTCTGGTCTGATTATAAAACCAAGATATTTCAATAAGACAAACAATAGCATAACGCATATTTCAACAATCAAAATCGATAATACAAACTGTTACCTTATTTTTTCGTCATCGATCATCTCACATAAACGAATAATTGCATCGTGATTCGGCTCGAATTGCTCCGGTTCTGTTGCTTTGTCTATAACATATACAAACAGAAATCATGCGAAGGTTATAAGACTATATTGATAAATCCAGCAATCAAACAAGATAATTATCTCAACTAGTATAGTACGATTATTTAGTAACCGCCCTTATCAATCTCAATCTCAAACACTCACCCAAAAATCCGTTGAAATCTGATACGATCGACATTTTCGGCAGGTAAATGCAATCAGCAATAACAATCCTTATCCTTCCTCGTCCGATCGTCGACTATTTGACTCTCCTCCCGAAGTGGTTCCCCGAACTAACTACACCAGAGCACAACTACCACAACTACTCGCCGACGGCGCTGACTAGTGGATGACACGTCTATGGAGGGTAGAGACTAGATTATAATAATTAATGTATGTGCAAATACATACATGTAATGTATTGTAATTTTAGATAAAATGCTTTGTTATGTCGTCTGTGACTATGGCAGTGATACTTTTACCATATAATATAGATCAGCAAAGATAACAAAAATTTTTATGCAATGTAATTTTTTTATTATAACTGTAACTATATATTGCATTATTGATTTTAAAATATAAATTTGTTGTAGAAGAATCCAGAAGATGTATAAATTCTGAAAATGTATATAATTTTAATATTTTTTAAATTATAATTAAGTTACTGCAAACATTTAAGAGGCTATCTTTGTCGTTTTTATACAATAAAATAACGAGATATGAGTCTTAACAGTAGGAAATAAGAACAGCAACGCCTCTACCGGAATTTTTCTCGTTACTAACACCACCGTGAAAAGGCCTGCCAGCAGTAGGCAGTTTACTCTCCTTCTCTCTACCCTCCATACTTACGTCAAAAGCTGACCGGCTCCGCGTCGAACCACCACACAATTCGCCTTGTCGATGATGTATTATACTTTTCGCGCCCATAATACATATGCTAATAAAACTAAGTTCGTTCGTTTATTCGTCCTAAGAACGTGTAATACGTTCGATTTGAGTAACGTGACTTTATAATTAATTAAATTCGAATAAATAAATAAATAACACTTCCTCTCTGCGTTTTCTCGGGCTTGAGACCGTCAATAGGCCGCATTAAAAGTGCTTGAAACTTAAAAAATCTCGCGCAAGAAAATCCGTGCGTTGATCATTTCCACGTCTGGAGACCGACTGCATTCTGCTGTTATGCCCGTTGCAGTCCTGCGTCTCTCTCCTCCCTCGGTCCCTTTTTTTTAACAAAGCTTAGCTTGTTCTAGAAAACACATGTTGCGACGCGTACTCTCTCTCCCCGGAAAAACACTTGGAAAGCAGTTAAATTCCAGAGTCCCGAATCACGTAGAACAAAGCTTCATTCTTTCAGCTTACTCAATGCATTTTCTAAAATCGTATAGCTTCTAAACCGAATATTTCACTTCCAAGTTTATATTTTGAGAATTCATATTTAAAAATTATTATTTATTTAAATATTCGCGCATAAAGATACGTAACGTATATTATTACGTTACATCGAAGGCACACTAGCGCCAAATCACTATAAATATATGGGAGAATATCCTAATTATTTATTATTGATCCATTTTTCGCCACCTCATTTGATTTAGCATTGGTGATTTGGCGCTAGTGTGCCCTCGACAAGGCGAATTCACAATCAAAACAGCCCATCGCATGAGCACCACTGCACCAATCACTAGAGCCTTTGACGCGCATGCGCAAGTCGACCAACGCGCTACGTAGCGCATGCGGGCATGCGGCCAAACACCGAGGGAGTATCATTTTTGGCCGTTTGGGTTTGGCGCAGTCCGTCGCTGCCCGCAGCCCCGCAACGCATCGCGTAGGTTGTTTTGATGTAACAATGGAGTCGCTTGTTGTGTCTTGAAGGTTAATAATCGTCAAGCGAGAATAACTCCGGACGCAAGTGTTTTCTTCTGGAAAGAGACAAATGGCCGAGAAAATGTGGGATCAGACCTGCAGGACCTGCCTGGCCACTTGTGGCGAGCTGGTGCCGATATTCTCCAATGACTACTACGTTCGCAACCTGCCCGATAAGCTCTTTCACACCACCAGGATTGAGGTTAGGAAGTGTTTAATTCGCATTTTGTTTACTTAAAATTCGTTCGTGGCCTACTGTGCTCGTGATTTTTCAATTATTTTGGGGGGTTTCATTGTTGCTGCGTTTTAATTTTTGTGAAGTGAACATTTTTTTTCAGCGGAAGATGATTTTAGAGCCACGGTTGGCATCACGATTTCAGTTCTGAGTGGTCTCGTTTTCACGAAGTTTTTATACTAGCTGTTCTCGTGCATTGTGCACGTACTGTAATGTTTGTTGGATATGAGTGTCTATAATCATGGAATCGTTTTTTTAGATTGAGTCACACGTGATTTTTTTTTCAACGAATGTTTTTTTTATAATGTCTTGTAGCCCTGTAACTAAAATGATTCAATCTGATTTTTTAGGTTTTGAAAAACGACAATCTACCTAAAATGATGTGCAAGAAATGCATATTCCTTGTGGATTCCTTATATTGTTTTAAGGATCAGTGTGAAATGGCAGAGATAAAACTTAAAAAGTCATTAAAAGGAGCTGCTGATGGTGATCGGACTTATGATTCTTACATCTTAGGTAAAGGTAACTTACTGTAACAAGCACACTGATCATTTTTATTCTTTTCATACATTTTCCAACCAGCTCGTGATTGATTTCCATGCTGTTTAGCATTAAATAACTAATTTTTTTATATCTAGCTACGGATTATTCAGATGCCGTAACCTCCAGTGATGAAGAATACCATATTGAGTATGCATCGGAAGAAGCAAGATTAGAAGTAGAAAAGGCCAGGAAACGAAATCGCACCCCAAAGAGTAGGCTCAGCCGAAATTCAGGTGTTAAAGTGAAATCTGTTGAAGTTTTACCAGCAGAATCAAATTCAGAATCTTACAAGAATGTAGATGATGCTGGATCATCATACCAATTCCAGTTTTCAGAAATTGAGGTATGTAAAATACATTTTATTTGAAAAGATTGCATTAAGTTTTTGAATCAATTAAATAATTTGTTCTTCTACTTTTCGTTTTTTTTTTAGGATGTAAATGTATCTGACAACGATTCTTTGTATGTGTCAGAAGAATCAAAAAGATCCGCAATGAATAGTATAAATAATTATGACGAACCAAAGTATGCGACTTCAGAAAAGATGCAATTTTTCAAAAACCAAAAGCAAAATCAATTTCAAGATAAATCGGAATCAATGAAGCCTGGACTCAAAAGGAAGATAGACAGTGATAATAACTATAATCAGTTAACAAAAGTACCAAAAAAAGTTATGTTCAAAGATACCGAAGAAGATTTCCAATACATAGAAGTATCTGAAAATCAAGACAGAATACAGGATAATTCTCCATTAAGAGGAGCTAATGACGAGAGTAGTACAGTTGTACAAATTAATGTCATTGAAAATAGTACAGGAAAAATTGTTCAAAATTATGATATTCCGATCAGTAAAGAAACTCCAGTCAAAAATTCATCAGATTCTATAACGACTTTTGAGTTCACGAAAAAATCGCCTGATGAGAATATAAGAAAAATCTTGGAAACCCGCATGAAAAGTTTAATACGTCAGGTAATTCTTGACATTCCAGAAGTCTGTGAGATGTGCTCGGAATATTTTGATTCATACCAAGATGTCGTGAAACATAAAGCCACGGTACATATGAATATGAACGAGCAATATTTATATTGTCCTATATGTCAAGATAAATTCTTTTCAAACGCTGATCTTCTGACGCACATAGACAAACATAAAGATGCTCACTCTTACATTTGCAGCCTGTGTACATGCTCATTACACACTGAAGATACTATGAGGTGAGTCGTAAGATTTGTAACATTTTTGTTCAACTTAATTTTATTTGGTTAACACTCAAAACTTGATAATTTAATTCGCGAAAAATTATAGGTCACATCTACTGTCGCACATAAATCTACGTGAACTCAAGTGCGAGATCTGTACCAGGAAGTTCCAGCGAATTCAGACACTGCTGAATCACTGCGATACGCATTTGCATACCAAGCAGCTGACCTGCGTTTTTTGTTCAAGAATATTTAACAACAAAGAATCGCTGCAGAAACATATAAATGAAGATCATAAGAGGCCACCAACCGATGTTGAATCCAACTGCGAGATTTGTGGGTTGCGATTACTAGAGTCGGAAAAAGAAGAACACGCAAAAACTCACAAGACTTATCCCTGCCCATACTGCGAGCGGAGTTTCTCTGTGAAGGCGAATCTTAGGTTTGTTTTATTCCATACATGTCTTGTAATTATTTACCAATCATTTACTAATTGTAAGAAATTAATTAAATGCTTTTTATTCACAACAGGGACCATATGTATATGCACTTGGGCTTACAGCCTTTTACCTGTCTAGTCTGCGAAAAGTCGTTTAACTCTAAAGAGGAACGTACACAGCACATGCAGGAACACATGAAACCTCTACAGAAACCGCAACTGCAAAAGGGCGGCGACCAAAAGAAGTTTAGGTGTCGAGTGTGTCACGAGATACTTGTATCACGTGCTGCTTACAGCCAACACCTGAAGGAGAAACATATAAATTCTAAAGAGACGAACGAAATCCTCAGAGAACTCTCCGAATCCTCTATGAATGAAAAATTGAATGAAACGTTAACTAACGATTCTAGTTACACATGAGAATCAGATATTAGTTCAAGCAAACTCGATTAGAATGAACCGACAAGTGATTTTTTAAGATTTTTCAAGAAATAAATACTTTCTTGTGAAACAAAAATCTAAACTTTGGACCAAAATCGGTTTTATTCTTGAAGATTATCAATAGTCCACTGTTAAGTTAAATCTTAATTTGACAAATTGATAAAGTCATATTGTGTAATATTCAACTCTACATGCATTAATTGAGTAAAGCGTGCGTACCCTTTCCTAATTTATGTTGAAAGGTTGATATAACACGTTCTATTCATTTGATATCTAGAAATGAATCAGTTGTACAAGTATCATTAATTAGTGGATTGAGAGTCATGAAGTTTCTATTGTAAGTTATATTGATTATCATCGTTTCATAATCAAATGTGTGTTTAACAAAATAACTGACTTTTGTCAGTATATTATGAGTTATAATCAATAGAATTCGAATTATTAATACTTACTTATTTTGTATTAAACCGCCTGAGAAGCAAATTTTTTTAGAATCGTATCTTAAGACTTTTAGACTTTGATAATTTGGAAAATCTCCTGTAGATTTATTCATTTAAAAAAATTGAATTTCTAGGAAAAGTAAAACATTGAAAAATTTTGCAGTATTGAAAAGTTGTTTGTCATACTAGAGTTGTACTATTTTGTAATTTATATACAAAGCGGAAGTATCTTCGATACAATGAAAATAATTAAAAGAATACTTTTCAGAAAGTAGTTTGTGTCTACATGATGATTTTTGCCTAGATTATCGCTTTTTTCAAATGAATTGATGTAGTTTGTCATCAATATGAGGTGCTAATAAAATTTTATAAATCCGAAAAATACACAAGATAGTGTATACAATAAATGATGTTATGTGCATGCTTTACGACTAAGAAAGACAAATATCGTAGACAGTTGAGAGCGGTGAAAAACGATATACTACTGTACAAAGATATTTAAAATTTATCGATGTCTTTTATATTAAAGAAAATGTATAAATCAAATATTAAAAAGTTAAAATCTGGTATAAGAGTGATGTTGTAATTAGTATATATCCAATGACATTTGTGTAAATTTTGCAGGGATAAGTTCAAAACAATTGCCTAAACAGTGAATAAATTATTTATGGATCTCTGTATTTTTTCATTATATTGCATAGGCAATAAATAGAATACTTTAACGCTCGTAGCTAGTTTACGTAATAACTTTGCAGCATCACAATTTAAACTACCTTTGATTCAATTATCAAATGAATTTTGTTCAGGTTAACCATATCGTAAGCTTACGATTGCTTTACCCAAGTTCTTATGTACGGAGATCGATGTAGAATAATTTTGCGTCAATCATGTACAAAATGTAGCGCATAACAAGAAACTATTGTAAAAACACGTATCTCGTGCAAAGAGAAAAATTAACAATACTTGGACGATCAATAATTTAACTCACGACTGGTAGTCGGGTGTGATTTTTTATACGAAACCTACGAAAAAAACTTTGAAAAAATGCGCATTACTGCCTCGTGCCTTAGTTGAAATGTGATAACGCATTCAATCGTACAAAATTTGTATTTAATCAAAATCATGTATAGACACCTATATGCACCAGTCCAGCTTGGAATTACTGATCGTCCAGTGAGTCTAACGTAAGAAGATATTTTCACACTGTAAATTTTACGGAATATTTTTACTGTATAGCTTATTTACATGGTATATAAATATTATATAGCAGTGAATTTTTTCTTGTAGTTTTATGTGTTTACTGCATGAAATAAACCACGTTTTATTTTACCACCATAGCGCACGATTTGTCATTCGACTACACCTTTGCAAATAATCGCACTTGACCTATATATGACTTCGACGAAAGCCTTGACCAAGTTGAGCTGTTCTTATTTACTTTTCGTATCGCTCATCTGAAAAGATACAGCGTAATGAGAAGAGCGAAAAAAGGGGGGCAGGTTTATTTCAGTTTAGGAAAAACGAATTAGAAGCGAAGCTTCATTATATGACGCGAGAGAGGGGGGGAGGGACTGCGTAATCGCCCTCTGCTCTTTCTTTAGCTTGACTGCAATTTATCTGCGCGGAAGTCATTCGTTTTTTCGCCTTGCAGGCCGGGGGAGAGATAAATTAAGGGAGTCGCTTGCGGGGAACAAGGTCGCGACGACTTGCTTCGATGTAATGCCTCGAGATGCGATGAACTTTTTGCGGTAGAGACTCTAATGTGTAGGGTCGTCCCGATGCCTAATCGCAACTGCTTTGTACTTAATAAATCTTTGTATATACGACGAAAAAAAGATTCGAAGCGGTTTTCGCCATAATCGCAGTAGAAAACCGCATGGTATGGTCAGACGCAAGGGGTGTAGCTAATACTTCTCTTTTCAAATGAATCAAGTTGTATCCACATCTCCGTTACTGTATACCTAATGACCAACCAAGCCTCGAGTCGCGTGCGGCAAATGAAATTCTTTTACAATCTTCCTTTGCGAACGGGCTATTGTTCTCTTTCTCGGGTTTCGTCGAGGGATGAATTTTTGAAAATATTCCATGCGGCGTGCGTGTAACGTCTTCGGCTGCGCTTTTGTATGAGCGACGACTTGAGCTCTTTTCTTTTTGTTTTTTGTTTTTTTGCCTCAAAGCGGAACGAGATGAAAGGAGTCGCTACTGTTTTTGTAAGAGGGAAACGCGAGTTTTCTCGGAGAGCTACGGTGTACCTTATATGTAGGATAGTACTTAGGTGCGGAGGGTGAGCGAGAGGGTTTTGTGTCGGCTCGAGTAAATGGCCGTAGAACGTGATGTATTTCAGAATTGCAAAATGAATTTCGCTTTGTAAAGCGTGTTGCAGCTGTACGAGCTGTGTATAGTTTGATGGTCTGCAAAACGCTGATGTTGCTTTGATGACCCGATTACACGATATAAAAATGCGAATGTAAAGTTGAGTGATTGAATTTTTTACAGTTGTGTATTTACAATAAAAAAAGATTAAAATAGGGATTTAAATTAGTGAGTTTATGGAGTGAAAAAAGCGATGCTTTGAGTTTTCGTAGGTAACATACAAGAAAAATTAAGAAATATTTAAGTAAAAGCATTATTTTTAAAACTCAATTTCTTAAACGTATTGAAAGCTCCCGCGATGAAAAAGTAGCTACATATAGTTTCGCCTTAAGTAGAGGCGCCTTTTCACCGATTCCCCATAATCGTCCAGTTTAGTGAGATGAGTTACAACTACAAAGTACAACTACATCAGAATATCAGATCAGCGTCGACGCCGGTAGCAACAGCTCGTCTCAACTCTCGATCCAGTGGTCTTTTTTGTTTGCTTCAGCAAGTTCTGTAATTTTATAATCATCGCTTCAGCGAGTTCAAGGTTTCTAATTGAGAAAAGGGTTTGATCATCTGAACAAGAATCGTGAGTATTAGAATTCATCATACCTACAGAAAATGGATATTGCGCATCACGTTCGAGAACTTTACGATTTGCGTTTTGTATGTGCAGATGAGCGGAGAAAGCATCAAGGAGTACTTTGCCAAAGGCAGTTATCCTAATAAGTATGAAAAAGAAGTCATGAATAAGGCTAATTACGGTGTGCTGGATGACGTTGTTAGAAAAGGGGCTGAACGGCTGCAGGATGCGTCGCAGTCGGGCTCGGGACAGAATCGAAATCAAGTGCTCCGCGAAGTTGTGAGAGATGTCGACAAGCATTACCATGCTCAGAATAAGGGAAAGTGAAAAATAAATCCCGAAGTATCAAAGTGTGAACATGGTGCATTCAATAAAAGGCATGCTTGCCTAGTTCAATTTCATTTCAAACATTTGTGTGTTGCGTTCTTTATTCTCCTTTGTCTCTTCCTCCTCCTTTGTAAACAAGATGGCGGTTTGATTCTGTGGGTGTAGAAACGGAAATTCGCGGGAAATTTTGCACTTTCTTAAAGGTTACAACAAATTATTAATATGTAAAATTACTTCCTTAACTGAAACTTTTCTCTTTGTTACGTGAACGGCAATTGAACGGATCAACTTACTTCTGACATTTGAAACTTCTCTGCTTCTTCTGATCAGATTACGTCCGCGCATTTTTTTCAATTTATAATCGTAATCCATACTGGACTGCCTGTAGTGCAGTTTATTTTATTTATATTGATGATACTCAAATTCAAACTCTAAAAACCGTTAAATAATAAAAGTATTCGAAACGCCCGCAATGCAGGAAAAATAGCCTGCACTTTTAAATATTATAGTTCCGCCATGCCCGAGTAGAGGCGCTCTTACTTACCCCTACCAAAAACTGCCCCGTGAGATCGCGAGTCGTCCATTATTATGTTTGAAACTTTGAAGGCGAGTGAGGCGAGTCACAACCACATCGTCGACGCCGGTAGCAACACGCAAGAGTTCAGAGCTCATCAATCTGTACCCGTAGCGTCTTTTGTTTGGCAGTTGCATCAGTAGCCAGTTCCGATCGCCGCTTCAGCGAGTTTACCATCCTTGAGAGAAAAGTCAAAAGGTCCACCTTAAAAAAAATCGTGAGTATACAGCTCTTTGTTCGTAACGAAAATGGAAAATGGTTATTGCGCATCACGTTCGAGAACTTCACGATTTGCATTGTGTATGTGCAGATGGCTGATTTTCCAAGCATCAAGGAATACTTCCAAGATTATCCCAACAAATACGAATGGGAAGTTATGGATAAGGCTAATTACGGCGTGTGTGATGACGTCGTCAGAAGCTGTGCCGAGCGATTGAAGGATGCGTCCCAGCCGGGCTCGGGACAAAATCGAGATCAGGTGCTGCGCGGCATTGTGAAGGAGGTTAACCAACACCTCAAAGCTCAAAATAAGCAATACGCAGCCGAACAAAAGGCTGCCAAGCAGGGAAAGAAGAAGTGATGCTGCTGAGCGTCAAGGTGTGAACATGGTTTATCTAATAAAAGGAATACTTGTCTAGTTCAATTTCATTTGCGTTCTTCTTCTTTGTGTGTCATTGTGTGTCTTTTCGCGTAGTCAACATGGCGGTTGGGTTGATTTTGTATAGGATGTAGAAACAAAAATTCGCGAGAGGTTTTGCACTTTCTTACAAGGATTAAGTACAACGAATTTTCATGCAACAATCATATTTTTGAAACGTGTTCTTATTATGATTGATTAAATTCGTATAAAAATACAAATATCTGCAGATACATATAACTCGAGAGAGTATAATACGCGGTCTAACCTATCATGAGTACCGGTTATAGGTATACGGTAGTTCATGCTAGTGATGATGACAGTCACTATTATTATTTGTAAACACGTACAAGATATTCGTAGGTAGTAAAGTCATAAGCACAATATTTCTTATTTTGTAGTAAAAAAGTAGTCAAGCAAATGCTGAAATATTCTTAAGATTATTTTTAAGCAATGAACAGTAATATTGAAATATTTCAAATAATATGTTTTTATAGCTGTTCGAGACAAGCTATAACAACAAACATCCCTCCATAAACTCTCGATTCGATGCATTTTCAAGACCTACGTACAGAGAACTGTTCGAAAAAGTCTCTTTAAAACCGAAAACTTCTCAACACAACAGCCATCGAAACTTCAATAATACCTGCGTATAGTCTCATATCTCGAAACTTCGCAGACCAAACTCGAAAACAGAAGGTACCTATATGTATATATGTATACGCGTATAACACATCTCGTTGACGAATCCGCGAACTTTGTTTATCGTGGACTTGAGATCGACTCTGCAGTTGCAGTATATACTTATGTAGTGCGCACGGCTCCTCGAGACTTATTTTCTCCGGGTCTGTTAACTTTTTTTCTCCCACCGAAGGGATATCGGGATAGATTACGGATAGTTGGGAGATCCAGTTAAGACTTTACCATTCAATTTCCTGCCTCGCCGGATTCGACGCCGCTATACCTACAGACCTATACTAATACTGGTCTATAATATGGTCCCGGGAGCAAATCGATTTTTGCGCGCGCGTGAGATGAGCAGTGGGGCCACTGCATCTGATGCAGTCCTAATGTTTTCGTGAGTGGGATATGAAATCGTGCTCGTGATTCGTTTTTTTAATTTGATCTTATATTATTTTTGTAATTAATTACACCGAAATTTATTATGTTGATTGTTACAGTACATGGAAATTACACTGCGCTATGATGCTGTACAGTTAACTCCAAGTTGAGCAGTTCATATCCATCTCCACCTTTGCAAGTACTTCGGCACCGGAACTATTAACTATATACAGGTACCAGCTTGTAACTTTTCGAGCTATACACACGTGCCCATCGTATCGTCTTCCGCACTGCACTGACCCGTGTGCAGCTATATAATAAGGCTACCCCATATGCAATAAGTTTGCGTTAGTCGAGGCTATTGGAAGTAACTTCCGCTGCCTTAAGCAGTAACCATTATTCCGAGTTAGCTCGACGACCATATTGTATCAGAAACGCACGATCATCGTCTTTACCGAAGGTATTTATGGGAACTAGAACCTGCGATAAGTGTACATTCGTTATACGTATCCCTTATTTTTACTCTCAATTGTGAGGGTTGGTGTCAAGCCTCAAACGCATTATTCATTATTCAATAATATGACACATTTTAATGCCTGTTATATCCGAAAATTCGATACAGCGTTTGTTCGAAGTGCGAATAAACACGCGAGATGATTCAGATTAATTAATTTATTCGATCCCCAATGAAACTCATTATTTATTCAATTAAATTCATGAAGCATTTATCGAATTACCGAAATTAGCGTTATATTTATCAGTAGCGCTGTACCTTCTCTTCGTGTCGGCATACAATGAGAAATTAATCGACTTTCATTTTTCAGACCAAACTGGGAAGTGCATCTCCGAAGATAGTGCGCGGAAAAGTGAAATAATTTCCGGAGCGACGTCGTGGACGTCCTCCGCCGAAGGCATTTGTCTCACCGACCTGTTCCACCTGAAATATAGGATTCTCTTCTACAAAGTGAGTCCTTTTTCATTGATTTGCTTTTTATTTGTATCATAATATCTATAACGTATCTATAATATAGAATTAACTTTTTTAACTGCGTGCGTCAGAACATACAGATAATACATAGAAAAGCGACGAATTTTTATACCAAAATCACGTTAAACATTATAAGATAAATATAGGCCGCGTAAAAAATACGGAAAAGTAATTCTCTGTGTTTTTTATAATTAAACACCAATTGAGAGAAGAGCCAGAACTTTTTCACTGCGCGCGCTATCTCTCCATTCGCTCCGTCGCTGCTCTTTAAACTGGAGATTTTCTATCTCTCATCCTTTTAAATGTCTCGCTTTTTCGCAGCTCTTCTTTTTTTCCATTCCTTCTTTCATCAAAAGTAGTTAAACTTTTCTCTGCGTAGCTTAGTTTTCTTTTTTTTTTACCCAACACTCCGACGGATGTAGCTGCAGTGTCAGTGTGTACACTGTACAGTCCGATTACGTCAAAACAGCTACTGTTTCTTTACTACTGCAGCTGCTATATATACATGAAGTTGCACCTACCTCGTAAAGTTCTTTCTTCCCCTGCAATTTTAACGCCGCTTATCAGCGCTATTGTGGATTTTTATCTCGTAAACTCAAATTCCCATTTACTTCCATTCCTTCAACCGTCGCGAATAATAATAATACTCGCCGACCATATCCGATTGAAAAAAATGTCCGATGCCTATTTACATTTGGCCAGCGTCGACCAACTTTTCGTTGCAGCAGCGGTGACGGCAGCGTTGCGAAGTGAAACAAGCCAGTTTTCCGCGTCCAATGCGCGCGACACGGGCCATCGACCCCGAAATATATTGTCCTCCAGGTTCTCTCTTCCACGACAGCGCAGTACAGCGGAAGATTCTTTAACTCAGACGAGGCTTTTATGCGCCAAAAGGCTATCGGTTCTCGATGCGAGAGATCCTTGTATGCCGCATATGTGTGTGCGCACTTGTGGGGAATATAGACAAGAACGAAAAGGAGGATTTTACGAGCTGGACGTTGAAAGTCGATCAGTTGTGTATGCTGTGAGTAGTGGTGTGTGTACAGTGATCGAATAATCCGTCTCTTATTGAACTCTTTTTCAGTTGTACTATGAGATATAAAGAGTGAGCTTTTTTTGGAATTGAAGGGATTCGAATTAATTTAGCAAATGTATATTATGTAATTGTTTGATTGTAGGAGATAGAATACCGAGCGTATATTATTACACAAACAGTATATCATTAAAATTAACTACACACGTGTAATTAATCCATATCACACACACACATATTTACGTATGTTATAAATTAATCTCTGAAACTGACAGGGCTCGCTCTATAGTTAATTATAAACCCATTGCCTCTTGTACAACAATTATTACGTCGAGTTTAGTTACCAATAATTTCCCTTTGTGCTGAACGCACAATAGCTACCGTATTCCGCACATTATTTAAAATTAAATTTTTCCCAATTCTATCGTTAAATATCAATTACAGTTCAAAATGATACACGCTCGAATCCTGTGTAATTTTCTCTCTGCAGCTTATAACCGAAAAAATCACCACCAAATTATCTCAGCCAGCGACACTGCTGCCCAAAAAGCAACCAACGCGAGCTCACGACAAATCGGCACAATTAGAGCGACATTAGCAATAAAGCCGAGCGATAAACATTGCGCCGCCGCCCAAGGAGCTGAGCAAACACCCGCTTGAATACGTTCCGCGGTCCAGCCCGGCAATACAATAACGCGACATACTTAATCATGCCTCTGTATACATCCTTAATACCCGATGAAGCAGAGGCTGCCGGAGTCGCCTCTCAGGTACATAATACGCTCGCCTCCAGGGGCTGTAAGTCGAGCATTCGAGTGTCGCCGTCGGGGCTATTGTGCGCGTGAGCCGGTTGTTGAAGGATGTATAATAGACTCTCGGGTGAGGGCCATTCTTCGTCCTGTCGTTGACGCTTGGGAGGGTATGAAGTTTTGCGGATTTTTGCCTTTGAATTTCGAGGGTTTTTTTTTTCAGAAGTAATCGATGAATCTAATTATCTATTGACTTATTATCAGTGTACGAAGTCCTTTTTCAAAGTTCGTATAATATAATTAGCTGAGAAACTTAACTTAGTTTAACGAGACTGTTCGAGGACTATTTACAGCAGCATAGTTTTTTTTTCCAAGCATAACCCTTTAAAGTTTATAATGACTCGCAGCAACTTTGCGACGACAGCATTCTTTATTCTTCCAAACTGCTTGGATATTTGATTTTTATCCCTCATAAAGTAAACATCACATACTATAAACCATCTCAATTAAGAAACGTCAACAGCACTTACACCTAATCACCTCATCCCTCACCACACAACAAAAGCTCCTCCCATTGCACCCTTTCGATCAAGCATCACGGGCAATCCCCAGAAAAATTATCGAGAACCTCGGCCTCATCAATCCTCCCTCACAATAATCGCGAGATATACGTATATATATATAATAACGAGAGCGTATTCCCAAGATCTACACCGAGCAATAACAGCGCCGAGCGCATCTTCTCCGCCACTTCTTCTTCCCGCGACTGTAAGCGCGGAGTTAGACGACCTATAGCGCGCGAAGATTTAACGTCGCAGTGCAGAGAGTAGCATCTCTCTCTCTCTCTCTCTCTCTCTCTCTCTCTCTCTCTCTCTCTCTCTCTTTCGCGCGCGCTAATGTCGTTGCGCCGGGGGTGATTAACACCTTGCAGATATTACGCAATAACGCCGCGACATCTGCAGCGGAGCGTCGCTCCCGATATTAACTCAGATTTTGCCGGCTGCAGCGGAGAAACATTATGGCTGAATGTGTGTGTATGCGTGTATGTCTGTATAGTCGGGGATATAGAAAGTTCGGAGAGGAGGGGATGTGTATGAGAGTAATGAGGGGGTGGGTTGCTCGCTGCATACGTTTTTGGTGACGATTTTTTTTACACAGTTTTTTTTTAAACTGTATTTTGACCGTCGATAATCTATTTTCGTTAAGGATATTCGAATGAATTCAGTAGAACGAGTGACGTATTAGTCAACCATATGTTTAAGTTTATGCTGCTTGTAGTTTATCATGCACAAAGTACATCGCAAATACAGTTCCAAAGTAATTCTCGCTCAAGATTATTTTCAAAATTTTTTCGTAATATATATAGTACTCTTTAATGATATTCTGTTTTGAAATGTAAATGAATTCAAGAGTAATATTAACAAATGAAACGAATGAAAAGATGCGACAACCAAGCTCTCTTTATTACAAATATTTTTAGAAATACACATCCTAATGTTTACTTGCTTGAATAAAATTCAAATAACACATTTCTTAAGAATGCGTTGTCGTGATCGATCCAATAAACCGTCAATCGTGAGATAAATACCCCGCAAGATAAAAATAGTGCATCAGCTCAGGCACATTCTGTTATTAGACAAAAAATGCGCGGAATAAAAGATAAGTGCCTCTTATTTATTATTGTTCGATTTCATAATATCGATCGATTTTGAGTGTTGACCAAAGACAAGCGATGCACACGTATATGAAACGTTTTCATGCGATAACGAAGGATAAGATTCTGTCCCTCCGGTCTATCCACATTTCACTCGCTGAACACTAAAACCTGGTGTATTTAAGCGAGATACGAGTTGCGAAGTGTATTCGTCGCAGCGACTGCGAATTGCATGCAACTTACACAGGATTACTCGAAAGTGTGTCTCAAACGAAAGCAACATGAGAAGATCCTTTTTTCTTGTCTTTTTGGTAGTTGCAGTTGTTGCAGGTATGTACGCCACCCTGTTGTTCTTTGGAGCAGCAAACTTGCTTAATTTCCTGGAGAACGACAAATTAATTTGAACGAAAACTTCCAGCGAAGAGCCTTGAAGAAAATGCAAATGTCAACGATGTCGATACCGCTAAAATTCGTAAGTTTTGTTTATTATTCTGATATATAATATACTGTAAAAACATTTCACATAGTGTAAAACTTTTTCTATTTTTAGAGTCATTCTGCCAACCCGGTAAACAATTTAAGCTAGAGGACTCCAGCAGTTGCGTTTGCAACGCCGACGGCTCGGACTTTACCTGCACGAGAATACACGACAAAGCTGGAAACAATGGCAGTCCATCTGGAAAATCTGTCTGCGATCCTTGTACCTGCACTTGTACCTGTCCACCTGGAAGAAATGAAATATTCCAAATGGACAGAAAATTGAAATGGCTATGAGAATAAATAGTTAGGAACAAGCTTGCGATATAAAACTTTATCTCACATGTTGTATGAGCATTTGACGAAATAAACTGCATAAACCCAAAACCATTATATTTTGTTTACTTCTTGTATTGCACACTAAATACTAAGACAAATACATCAAAAATCTTACTTGTTGCGGGGAAAGCGCTCTCACCTCCTCTTAAGTAAACTGTCTTTCTTTTTTACCGAATATTATTTCAAATCGTGTAGATTACTCAGACAGAGTCCGTTCTCATTTTTCCTAGAGAAAGCTTTCTAATATAGTTTAACGTTGATTTTCCTTAAAACGTCATAGATACGTTGGTTTGGAGTCTGGTTCTATTGTTATAACGTCATTAATAATCTATATCTTTGACAACAAACATCATACATTATACCGCACGAAAAAAAAATAAATTAGCAGCCAGCCTATTCTATTTTTAGAAAAAATGTCGCAATAGGATAAGCGCCTCTCAGACATTATTATTCCACTGCATAATATTGATAAACATCGAGTGTTGATCAAAGATATGACATGCGATTAGCCCCTATATCCGTATAGGACATTTTGCTGATAGCGGTGAGTAAGCGGAGCACTAAAAATTGGCATATTTAAGCGAGAATACAAGTTACGGGGTACATTCGACAAAGCCATTGCGAATTAGATGCAACTTAGTCAAGATTACTAAAAAGCGTATGTGAAACGAAAGCGGCATAATGAAGTCTCTTTTTCTTGTCTTTTTGGCAATTTCAGCTATTACAGGTATGTACATTACTAGTTGTCTTATGAACTTTCTATTTCCACCTTGGAGATTTACATTGAAAGGAGTAACAAATATTGCTTAAAACCTGGTAAAGAGAAATAATTTCAAACGAAAATTTTCAGCAAAAAGTCTTGAAGGAAATGCAAATGACAACGATATCGATTTCGCTCAAGCACGTAAGTTTTGTATACGTATTTGATTTTCTATATTTTGTTTTAATAAGTTGAGTGAATCTTTTTTTATTCTATTTCCAGAGCCATTATGCGAACCCGGTAAGCGATTCAAGCTAGACGACTACGCCAAGTGCATTTGCAACGCTGATGGCTTGGCCTACACCTGCACGAGTATGCACGTCAAGGAGACCCGGAGTGACGGTTTTTTCAAAATCTCTGCTAATACTGGATACAACGTCGACCCACAAGAACAAGTTTACTGCGAGCCTTGCAACTGCAATTGTAACTGCCACAGACCCTAGTCACTACCCTTCATTAATTGAATGAATAGACGAATAGAAAGAGGGAAATAAAATTTGTTATCAAAGAAATTAAGGTTTTCAATACAATCGATCCAATTCAAAAAATGTCTGCCCAAGTTGTGCGATAAGTTGGAATTTTTTTTTTGTTTGTTTTACTTGATAGGAGAACATGTTTCACAATAGACGATTCTTTCAATGAGTAAACGATAAAAATAGCTTGATAAAATAAAAATTCATTTATCATACATATATTCCTTCCGATGCTTGTTGCAAAGTATAACAATGTTATGTAGCAAAATGCTAAATTGAAAAAAAAAATCTTTCTGATGTTTCTTATAAAAATAAACGCAATGAATACAGATGTTTCTCAGTAAACAAAAAAGGCAATGTGACTTCAATTGTACATCGACTTCAGTGTTTTGATTCGTCTACGACTGCTATTCGCTGACGTTTTACATTTAGTATAGCCGCTCTCAGGAATGATAGAGCCGATAGCATCTTCATAGTCTGACAAAAGACATTCGTAATCACAGTTCTCGACTTTGACGGTAATGAGCTCCTCGGATGAACCAGTCCAATAAAGCATCTGAAAATAAGACATTTTATTGCGAAAATTTGCACAAAATCTGTGTCAAACCACAATTGCAAAATACGTACTCTCAAATAAATTTGATCATCTGGTCCTCTTAATTTTTCCATAATCACAGCACTCCCGTATTCAGGATTCGGTGGAATACCCGTAAAGTTGTGAGCTCTATTAAAAATCCCAACGTTAAAATCGTGAGCGCTGTACAGGTAGAGTTTCTTCTCGTTGCTCTTTACGTTTTCCAACAATCGTTCGATGACAGGTCCAATCGCGATCTTTTTCATCAATTCGGTATGCGCCGTAAGATCGTAGCACAACGTTCGAATTTCTTGAAGTTTCTTGTAATGTTCCTCAGAACACCAGTCTGGCAAGGGCAGCCCTAGACCCACCTGGTAACAGAAGCAAGATGTAACCGCGTTGAGAAGTAAAATGTCGACGTTATTAAAAATAGAGAAATTTATCAGCCACTTACAACGCATTGTACATTCGAAGCTATCATGAAAACTGAGAAAATGTCCGCAGAAATTATTTGAGTTTTATCCTTGACGTACTCAAAAAAGTCTTGATACTTCACTATCTTTTTTATCATTTCGGGTGTCGTCGCAGCTTCTTCAACCAAACTCGTGTACCTGAAACATATATCGTACTCATGATACAACTTTTCCTTGAAAATAAATAGTATATCATACAATAGAATTACTTACTCTTCTGAACACTTTGCGTACATATCGAACGTTATGAAATCGGTTTCGTAAGGCTCGTAGTGCGTGGGTACCGGGAACCACTCGATATTTTCGCTCCATCGTGTTTTGGCGGTCGGAGGGTATAGGCCGTTCAAAACCAGCTGCAGAGACGTCTTTGAGCGGTCAAAGTCTGTACTGTAGGCGTAGATATGGTCGACGTTGTAATCACCGAGAAAATCATGATAATGTTGTCTTAGTATTTTGCCGAATTTGTGTTCACGTTGCATGCCAGCCTGTATCCAGATGCATATTTTTGTTAGTTTTTATAGCTTATCAGGAGAGCTTTGAAAAACTCACTTTTGTCAGCTGTCCATAACCATATTGTTCGTAGGCAACCGGATAGTAGGGATCGGTTTTGTAAATTTCGCCTATTTCCGGAGTCCTGTCTCCATGTCTGAACAACTGATGTGTATATCGATGAGATTTAAAATAACTGCTTCACCATATGGATTTGCATTTTTTACTTACCACTTGTACTAATTCTAACTTGAATCTATCTTTCGAAGGTTTTGTAAATACTAAATTACTATAAACTAAACAGAAGCTAATGATCAAAAAAGCTTTCATGACGTCGTCTTGAAGGAAGCACTGCAAGTCTGGATCCTTTTTAAGAACTGACTTGTGTGTAACACTCAATCTTCCTATAAAACTTCAAACGAACGCGTGTTTTGTATATTTATTATCTAATCTTGTATGCATGAGCCGCCATATATCAGTCTCATAATCTTTACATATAATATTTGCGCACAAAAGCAACCGAAACTTTGTAGTTTGTACCGCAGTATAATCACACGATTCACTTATCCACCCTTATTAGTCTAATTGATCTACTGAAATCTTAAAATCTAACTTGAACTAAATATGGCATAAAATGAGGCAAACTATCTCCGTAAACCTTGGTTGCATATGGAAATTCCAAATTTGTTTCCGTGTAGTCCAATTTATAGTCCTTCAATGTCGGACATAGCAACTTTATAGGCCACGAATGATTCGATCGATTGATACTCGTCGCACTTGAAAAAATCCGGGTCGTGTGTAGCTGTACGGAGATAAAGATGAAAGAGGCATCTTGGCATTGATACACATGTGAATTAGGGTGTTAAGAGGGCGTATTATTAACTTGGTGTTTCGAGAGCAAGTGGCAAAAAATAGTCGGCCCATATAAGAGATCTAATCGATAAGCTTTTTGTTCTATAACTGTTGCAAATATCACGATCAACAGAAAATAAAAGTCTTTTGAATAAAAGCAAAATGAAATTCCTTCGATATCTGCGGGAAAAAAAGTAACTTTACGATAGTCTATTTTTTCACACCGAAAAGCTGGGCCAGCTACAATAAAAATGCAGATTCGATTATACGCGCACACACCGAGGCGGCGACGGCAACCACGCGAAAAAAAAATCTTAATCTCCTCCGGCCATAAATCGGTGGTGGCCAACAATTTCCAAATTAATTTACCAAAATCCCCTAAAACCCTCTAGGAAAGAAAAATTCCGAACAAATGTTACGCGCCTGCTATATACATATCTCGTCCGCTGCGTCGGCGCGAAACCAAATATCCCGCGCACTCTACTCTCTATTTCCGACTGTCCCTCTCTACGAGGAAAAAAAAATGTTTTAAATAAAGTGCCGGCTTCTCCTCGCAAAAACACGATTTATACCTATAATATCAGAGCGCTCGTATTTTTCCCACTGGTACACCTCATAGCTCTGCTCGTATGCGTATAGGTCGATACTCTCTGGTAGCTGCATTAGCCAAGGCGCGAACGTCTCTGTATGGGTGTATGTATATAACCTTATACGCGTGTTCCAAATTGGAGTGGCAATATGCAAACTGATATATTGCGCTGTATATATTACGGCTGCGCGCAGGTGCGCCCGCGCATAGACGTTCGTAGATTATGCGAGTGCTGCGCGAGGACGTCTATAAAATTTTCCCGTTTCTGCGTTGTATCTGTATATATATAGCTCGGGCGAACAGATGGAATTTTCGTTTTTTTTTTTTGGACGTCTGTGCGGTGTGCGCGCGACTGTCATGCGATTCGAAGGGGATTTTATTTGGCAAGAATCACACGATTTATTATACGTTATTGGTGAGTCATATACTCTGTGTATAATTGGATTGGGTGGATTTCCGGGAGAACGTATTTTTTCGGGGATATGGGACGGTTTGTATTTTCAGCGATCCGCGGGTTATTTACGTTTGCCTGGACGGGATAATGAATATTGCTATGCGATGGCCGAGTTATAAAGCAGCTTCAATTCTGAGTATCTCGACGATAATATTTGGTGAAAATAGCGCGTATTGATTATTTTATCTGTCACAAAATAATAATTGGTATATTAAAAGAAATAATCTTTCAAAGACCTGTATTAGCTAATAGATACATGACTAAAATATGCCAGACCAAACGCGACCATTACTACTTAACCGACATCTCCACCCCAACTCTGCATCTGTCCATCTCGAAAAATCTCCAAGTAAATTGGCATATCGCAAGCCACTCGACAAAATATCGCACCAGCAACTCGCATAGAAAATGGCAAACGCCGTCGGGCTGCGACTGAAAGGTTTAATTTCACGGCGGATTATCGCGACTGCTCTCACCCGACGTACCTATACATATACTATCCTTATACACGCATACAGACACAATTCGAAAAGGGATGGTGTATATACACGGACACTCGCTCTGGCGCATCGGCCATTGATTGGCTTGACAATGCTGTTAACGCTGGTGTACGTTTGATTTTGCTGACGCGTCGCGCGTCGATTGAATTACGAGTCCTACGCGGGCGCAACTCCGTGTGATGGATTAATTTGACGGACGCGAGCGAGCGAGCGCATCATTATCGGCGTAAGTAATGCGAGTCCTGCTCGCGATAAACCCAGCAGAGCTGCGCATAGCACTGTTTATCGCTGGACCGCTTCGTTCGGCTCTCTCTCTCTCTCTCTCTCTCTCTCTCTCTCTCTCTCTCTCTCTCTGATGGTGTGTTGTACTGCGCTGCTGATCTTGATAGGCTGTCGGTCGTGCGTAGTAGTTGCTCGAATTTTATTGTTTCTTCGTTTATCACGATATACGTGAACTGAGCTTTTTGACGTGAGAAAGCTGTATTAATTGTGCGTATGAAAACCCAAAAAACACAAGCAATCCCATCAGCAAAATGAAAACGATGATAGCGCGCCGCCAGTCCTGTCGATGATAAATATGCAGATGCGCTTGATCACGTGTACGATCCGCGCAAGTGTATGGAGAAATTGAGTTCGCGCCGTAATTGCGAAAAAAAAATGATTAACCCCAGGCCATGGAATGAATCGTGCGGTTTCCTATGCATGAGATTATGATTGGGAAATCCTTGAAATTTGTAATGTAGATTGGACTCTACGCGATCAGCGCACCGCTACCTCGGGTATTAATGTTCGAAAGTCCCGGCTGCTGCTACTGGTGACTAATGGAAAAATTGTCGATTTTAAAGCCGATTTTATTAAAAGCAAGCGATATGCATCGTTGTTTTATACAAAAGATGAACAAAAATTGTACGTCGATACTGATGGTGATGTCACCAGAACTGACACCTCTTCACGGGGTTCATGGTTGAACCGACGGGACAGTTAAAGGCGGTGGCGAATTCTGGCATGTTCGATAGGGCTCCTTGAACGCGGAAATTGTTGAGGGTGTGGGATTCCGTCAGGAGGACCTGCATCCTATAGGCTAATGAATGTTTGCCGCAGAGGAAGTTGACAGAGGAGATCCAGAAGATCTGCTCGGGTGTGTACTTCAAACCAGGAAGCTTTTGCTCGTTTTGATCCTGCTTCGTCCAGGCCTTGTACGCGTTGTAAGACACCTTTATGCCTACGTTGTCGCCCTGGTTCTCGTTCCTGGTCATGATGCCATCCACCTGTGGATTAAATTTTGTATTAGTGTATTTCTTGATTTGAGGAAAAATTATAGTGGTTCAAGGCGTTACCTCTAAATTCAACTTTTCGTCCGTATAGTTGCTGTACTGGTCGATCAGACACTGAATTCTGTTCTCGTATTCCTTTCGCACTGGCTTCGTAAACCAGGGACGGTAACTGCCGGTTTCGTCGAACAGCACGTTAGAGGAGTCGTAAGCGTGCATTATCTCGTGAGCCAGTATCATACCAATGCTGCCGAACCTGGCATTGTACGGCCAGTTGTAGTTGAATATCGGAGGTTGCAGGAGACCAGCTAGTACAGCTGAAATAGTTCAAGGTAGATTTTGGAATTATAAGCATCTGCGTGGATTCGAATGTAGAACTTACTGAAAGCATTCTCGATGTTGATATAGTAGGCGTTGATCGTTGTTGCAGGTGATACAACAGTCCAAAACATAGCGTTACTAGGTTTCATCAAATTCTCTACTGAATATGTAAAGTGAAAACGATTCAAATTCAGGATGTTCTGCAAATGTGTGGTGGAGTTCATTTCCAAACTCCTAGTGTAATGGTCAAGTGTCGAATCGTTCAGCAGTTGATTGGGATAACCGATGATCTGCTTCATCAGTTCGATTTTCCTTATCGCAGTCTTTAACGACGAGCTGTCCATCCACGCAGACTGCAATGTAAATTGTACAAGTTGTAAAGTATCTCAAAAGATGTATATTTATTTGGTATCGATGAAAATACCTTGTTCACGAGTAATTTAAATTCGTCTACAATGGTGTTTAAAATCGGCTTGATCGCTTGCTTTGTGGCATTGTTGAAATATTTTCTGACGTAAAGAGTGCTCAGCCCTACCGGCAATCCGTATTTCTCTTCACTCAGCCAAGTTAGGCACTGCTTCCAGCGGATAATTTTAACTCCATTATTAGCAGACAGTCTTCTGAACCTCTTTTCAATTTTATTGATGCGGTTGGGCAAATGTGGAATAGTATCAGCGATGACCCTCCAGACTAGATAGTTTGCCAGGACTCGTTTGGGAGTACTGTGTAGAAATTGTCTGATTTTGAAAATATAATGGACATTTAGGAGTCGAATTACATTGTCAGTTTCGTTGATGTGAATTGTAGGCTCCGTCAAGCAGTTAACGTATTGGTTCCAGGGAACTTTGGGCATGATCTGTGATAGTTGTTCAGTCGAGTTGATTTTGATATTTTTAAACTTTTTGCTATTCATCGCCTGCAATTTAAATAATATGAATAAATGCGACATTATAATAAAGATTATGATGTAACAATGTCTCACGGGACATGTATCTTACTTCTGCAAGTTTGATCTCGAAATCAAGACTCTCTTTCAGCTCTACCGCTGCGCGATTAGAATTAGCGCCAAGAAATGTAGCTACTTCGATCATGTAATGGTAATAGTGCACAACAAGGGAGCTGCGATGCCCCTTACTCAAAGCTGCTGAATTGATGAACGGAATCATGCTATCGATCTGCAATGTGTACACACATTTATCGAGTGACTTCACAATGTCCCATTAATTACACAAAAAACGCTCTCTTACGTAAAACAAATTTCTGGTCGCATTGTAGACGTCGTTCCTGACGAACGTCTGGAAAATATACTTGGGCCTGTAGCCTAATTTTTGAAGTTTACAGTCGATATTGTGCCAGCTGAATTTGTCTTCGGCCCAAGTGTCTCCGGCCAGCACTGGCCAACCACCAAGATGTTCCAAAATATTCCAAAGAGGCTTCAACCCGTTATTTTCTATCGTGCCTGCGAGCGACGGTCACAAGTATTTTGTTAATGGAATTTGTTACAAACATTTACTTGGTATAGGTAAAATTTAGGCAAATAATGACGTAACGCCAGCAACTTACGTAAGTCCGTACAAGCTTGGTAAAACTTTTTTACCAAAGTAAACATTCGCGGTTCGTCTGGTTGAATCTTTTCCTCGAGGGCTTTTTTGACTTCGTTCATTACTTTGTCGCGTAGACGGAGCAAACGGGTATCAGAGTGCTTTTTCGGTGGGATCATCGCTTTTTTAATGAATCCACCGCAAGCAAAGTTGTAGAAATCATCACAAGGATCAGCTGACTCATCTATACTCCTACGAATTATTCGAGCTGCGTGTAAGCATCCCTTCGACATGCATATTTGTTGTTTTATAACTGTCCTATTATTGTTGTTTGTTGGACTTGCTTCATATTGAAAAACAAAATATAGTTAATGATGATTTTTATTCACGCATAAAAATGGCCTCTTGTTCCAAGAGGACGTAATCTTGAATTAGGACCCAAAATTAAAATTATTTGGTTTCAAATGGATATCTTTTGATTCAAGAAAAATCCTCTTGCTTCAATTTTTTTATTTTTAATAGCCAAAGGATTCTTCTTGAATTAAAAGGAATCCATTTGAAACAAAATGATTTTAATTTTGGGTCCTAATTCAAGATTACATTTTTGTGCGTGTTACTCTTTTCATAGACAATTAGAATTCATTGTTAATTGATACAACCTGTATGTTTGCAAAACACCCTTGAATTCAATGGTTTTAAAGCGTTTAATTTTTCAACGATATCTCATGATCTAGGTCGAGTATAGAACAACTACTTACATGAATTGTCATCTGGTAGAGCAGTTATTATTTCCATACATGCTTCAAGCAATAGTAAATTTAAAATAAGGATTATGTGTACACATATATCTTGTGAAAATGTAAATGTACATCTTGAATTTCTATAAAAGTCAATTTATTTGAAAATTTAAATAATCATGAGCATAAATTTAAAAAATACAATATTTTGAAATTAGCTGTCATTTTGTCAACGCTGTTTCATAATATTTAATTAAGTTATTTATTTATATTTAAAAGTATTTTATAAAAAATTCATCATTGCAAAGTTCAAAGCTTTTAGAACATACCTTGTATTATATGTCATTCTATATGACTACGACTTACAGTTTGTATTTTCACTGTAAATATGAAGCTCACTCGACTGCGCGTAGTCGTGTATTTTAAAGACATTTACTGTACATATATGCACGTGCTTTGAGTATAAAAGAACGTTATATGCGTTCGCGTCCAATTTTTAATGACTTTTAGGAATATTCAAAAATAAAATGTATCTTTTAAAATTTCATAAATAGCCCATTATTGCATTATGGATTTCAAATTGAAGAAAGATGTGCATAGATTAAAATGTACTATCTATATCATCCAAATAAAATTTCGTAACCAATATGTTTTCGTAATTGATTTGATACAACGTCTATCGTAATAATCATAATATTCCGTAATACAAAAATAGCGATTAAGCCTTTAAGGCCTTATTATTCGACTGCATAATGTTGATCAATCTCAAGTATTGACCAAATATGCAATAAGTGATTCGTACGTGTCCGTATGATATATTTGCAGGATAGCAAGTGATAAGATTCGGAATATCTGTCCTTTCTCCCCACTGTTCACTCAAGGAGAGGGTGAATCTCTGAAAATTAGTATATTTAAGCGAAATACGAATTGCCGGGTACATTCAAAAAAAAGTATCTGCGAGTTCTATGCAATTTACTCAAGATTACTCAAAAACGTGTGTGTTCAACGAAAGCGGCATGATGAAGTCTCTTTTCCTTGTCTTTTTGGCAATTGCAGTTGTTGCAGGTATGTATATCACTGTTTATTATAAGCAAAAACCAAAATAGTTCAATATCCAGAAAAGAGAAATAATTTCAAACGAAAATTTTCAGCGAAGAGTCTTGAACAAAATGTAAATATCGACGATATCATTGCCGCTCAAGAACGTAAGTTTTATCTATCACAAAAGTTTTGGTGTTGTAATTTTTTTTTTTTTAATACATGTAATATAATTCTTTTTTCATTCTATTTTCAGAGCAATTGTGCGAACCTGGCAAGCTGGATAGGTGCACCGGTTGTGTTTGCATCGCTGACGGTACGTCCTACACGTGCGAAAGAATTCAAAGCAACAATGTCCGCGAGTGGAGTGGTGTTCTCCGAATTCCCACCAAAGATGGAAACGATGTTGCTAATCCGGAAGCATTTTATCAGCCTTGCAGATGTAGATGCAAATGTAGTAACAATTGCAGTTGCACCGGACGCACATGCAATTGCAATAGTGCTTGCCAGTGCACTTGCGACTGCCAGTAATGTATTTAACAAAACAGTGTAGTTATATTGTCGTAGTCTTGTTTAGAAATAAAAGCTAAAGAATTGGTAAATGGAATCATGGTTTACTGAATGATTTGCCGACGTCCATAATTACGTATATAATTAAAGAGAATTTCTGGTCGCATTGTAGATGTGTCGCTCTTAACGAAGGTCTGAGATACACTCGAGCCTGAAGTTTAATTTTTGAAGTCTCCAACTCGCACTGTCAATCCACAAAGCTATTTGTAATTTCTCAAAGAGCTACACTCAGTAGTATTGTATTAATTACATTTACGTTCTTCTAACCTCAAAAACGCACTTTCGCCGGATGTTTTCGGCTAGAAGAACGTAAAATATCGTACGTACCTGTGCAAAAAAGTCTTTTAACGAAACGAGCTTACGGACCTCGCCTTCGGCTCGGTCCGCAAACTGCTCATTTCGTCAAAACACTTTTCCTGCACCAGGTACGTAATATACTATTTTTGTATTAATAGAAACTGTTGTAAGTATAACATTTTATGTATGTACAACGTGAGTGGAAACTTTTCTTTGGTATAGTTAAAATATTGACAAATATTACGAAACACCTGAAACTTGAGTGTATAACTTATAATCTCTTTGTATTTGGTAGAGAGTAATATAAAAGAAGTAAAATTAATATAATAGTTTGCGGTTATGTTTATTTTATTAAACTTTACAGCTCTCTACAATCAGACTGTTCGAAATATTCAATTGCAATTACAATTACAGTTGCAATTGGTATTGCAATTGCATTGGTTCCAATTGTTACAATTGCAAGTACTGCTGCAGCTGCATGAGCAGCTGCAAATTCGGTAAAAATTTGCTGGTATAGTTGCATTATTTCCAACTTGAGTGGGAATTTCAGGAACAATGGCTTCGTTCCCGACCTTCTTAACGTACATTCTCGTGCAGGTGTGGGCCGAGCCGTCAGCATTGCAAATACAACTGCTGCCGTCGGCTAGCTTGAATCGCTTACCGGGTTCGCATTGCGGCTCTGTAAATAGAATAAAAAAAAGTTCAATCCACGCATTAAAACAAAATATACAGCACCAAAACTGTAACAATAAACAAAACTTACGTGCTTGAGCGGTGTCGATATCGTTGACATTTGCATTTCCTACAAGGCTCGACTTTGCTGAAAATGTTCGTCTAAAATTATTTCTCTTTTCTGGATATTAAGTAATTTTTGTTTTTACTTACAACTGGTGTGTACATACCTGCAACAGCTGAAACTGTCAAAAAGACAAGAAAAAGAAACTTCATCATGCCGATTTCGTTTCAAACACACGCTTTCAAGTAATCGTGAGTAAGTTCTCCCAGACTTTGTCGCGAGCATCTTGCTATAATATATCGGTTTTCAATGCTCCTCGAATGAAAATTGTGAAAAAAGGACAAAAAATTCGAAGGCTAATCACTCGCTATCAAGAATGTCTGATACGGAAGAGATTTTAAAATCGATATTAACAAAGCAATATTATTGGAGACATAATACATTATATAAGAAGCTTTTAAGATATGCAATTGTTGAAAGATATCATGCTTCAATTGCATCAGCACGGGTAAACAAAAAATCGATGAAATGATAAGATTCAAATGTTTATTTCTGGTATAGTCTTACTTTTAAGATTCTCCAATAAAAATGGATAAATAATATTATTTCGATTCCGACAGTTCGACGTCATCGTTATCAATCCGATAACACCGTCGGTTATCCTGAGAATTTTCATATTCCATAAGAAAAATTCGATGTATAAAGCGTAAACCACGACGTATTCTATTTTCAAAAAAAGAAGTATCAATAAGATAAGTACCTTCTAAATATCATTTTTTGACTGCATAATATCATACGATCTTAAGTGTTGACCAAAGATGTTATCCGGGACTCATCGCACGTATTCGTATTACACATTTCCCTGATAACTAAGGATAATGCCCGGAATATTTTGTCCCCACGGCCCTTCCCACTCGCTGAACACTATAAAAATTGGTATATTTAGACGAGATACAAGTGGCGAGGCACAGTAGACAAAGTGACGGCGAATTGTATGCAACTTACGCAGAATTACTCAAAAGTGTGCCCGAAACGAGAGCAGCATGAAGAGATCCTTTTTCGTAGCCTTTCTGGTGGTTGCAGCTGTTGCTGGTATGTATACCACCCAGTAGCTTTTATGAGCAGAAGAAATTATTTTTTGTAATACAAGCACGATTTTCGCGTTTTTCTGACCTATTAAGCGGGACTAAAGTAACTTTTTTCAGACCGGCGGGCAAAAAAAATTGAAGAACGCCCGCTTCTCGAAGCAGCGGGCGTTTCTCTTTTTTTTTGTCCGGCGGGCGTTTTTCGGGAAATTTTCTATATATATACACACACACACACACACACACACACACNCAAGCTATTTTAGTCGGCAGTAAAGGCCAAAATTCAGAAAATCTCAATTTTTGATATTGCTATAACTTGGAACTGGGGGTACTTAGAGGTCTGAAAATTTTTTTGTGTTCCTTTGGGGAGTATACTGGACCAGTATATTATTTTTTGTAATACAAGCACGATTTTCGCGTTTTTCTGACCTATTAAGCGGGACTAAAGTAACTTTTTTCAGACCGGCGGGCAAAAAAAATTGAAGAACGCCCGCTTCTCGAAGCAGCGGGCGTTTCTCTTTTTTTTTGTCCGGCGGGCGTTTTTCGGGAAATTTTCTATATATATACACACACACACACACACACACACACACACACACACACACACACACACACACACACACACACACACACACACACACACACACACACACATATATTTATATATGGGTGGTTCTCTGTCAAATCGAAGATGAAAAAATTTTTTTTGGTTCAAACTTTATATATATGTTCTATAGGATGCCCGTGGCTCCCAAAAAAATTTTCAGCGCGATCCCTTCACTTGGCTTCAAGTTATAGCTGGTCAAAGTTGGTGTTTTAAGCGATTTTTGCATTTTTTGCCTATTTTCAATGATTTGTAGCTCATAATGGATGCATTTTTAACTAAAACTACCCTGATACTTTTTTTTGTTAAATTTCCTGAATTTTTCAATAAATTTACTTTTAAAGTCATATATACATGTTTAGGCTACCTTATTTGCATTTTAAACCTTAAAATGTGAAAATCTGAGGGTTCGATCCGGACTCTGACTACTTTTGTACAGTGAAAAAATACCTTTTTATAGTGCAAATGTACCTGTACAAGAGCCAGAATGGCAGAAGCCTTTGTTTTTTGTTTTCATGGTACACCAATAGTGAAAAACCCTCAGAATTGATTCAAATAACTCATAATAGCTGTGACAAAGGACGTCAGATTCCTTTTTACTAACATAAACAACCACTGTGATATTTTTATGATGGATACGTCCTTTGTCTACAGCTATTATTAGTTATTTGAATCATTTCTGAGGGTTTTTCACTACTAGTGTCCCATAAAAACAAAAAACAAAGGCCTCTGCCATTCTGGCTCTTGTACAGGTACTTTTGCACTATAAAAAGGTATCTTTTCACCGTACGAAAGTAGTCGGAGTCCGGATCAAACCCTTCGATTATCACATTTTAAGGTTTAAAATGCAAATAAGGTAGCTTAAACATGTATATATGACTTTAAAAGTAAATTTATTGAAAAATTTAGAAAATTTAACAAAAAAAAGTATCAGGGTAGTTTTAGTTAAAAATGCATTCATTATGAGCTACAAATCATTGAAAATAGGCAAAAGATGCAAAAATCGCTTAAAACACCAACTTTGACCAGCTATAACTTGAAGCCAAGTGAAGGGATCGCGCTGAAATTTTTTTTGGGAGCCACGGGCATCCTATAGAACATATATATAAAGTTTGGATCAAAAAAAATTTTTTCATCTTCGATTTGACAGAGAACCACCCATATATAAATTTAAAAATTAGTCTACTAAGAGTGTGGTCGCCGATTCTGAAAAAAGTTGCATCAGTCGCACTCAATATCTAAAAAAAAAACGCAAAAATCTGTACTTGAGCTACAAAAAATATGGTGTGCACCAAGGGCTAAGTGAGCTTTTTGGCCTCGTGTGGTTGCAGTACTCGTCTGCGGCTCATAAACGCCCTCGCCTTCGGCTCGGGCTAATTCACCTTGACTCGTACTGCACTCCACACTCGGCCTAAAAAAGCCCACTTTACGCCCTTGGCACACAATATACTATAATATTCTAAAGAAATAACTTAATTTTCTACAAAAATTTTCAGCGGAGAGCCTTGAAGGTAATGCAAATATCAACGGCGTCGATATCGCTGAAGCTCATTAAGTTTTCTTTTGAAAAAATTTTACCCTTTGCAAAAGGGAAAAATTATTATTTTTTTTTAATCATATTCTATTTTTAGAGCTATTGTGCGAACCCGGCAAATTATTCAAGCCAGACGACCGCATCAGTTGTATTTGCAGCGCTGATGGCTCGGCATACGCTTGCACGAAAACGCAGAACAAGGAGATCTGGAATAGAAACGGTTTCCTCCGAATCCTCGCCAAGGTCGAAAACAATGTCACTCTACCGGAACTATTAGACTGCAAGCCTTGCAGCTGCAATTGTAGCTGTAACAGTGCATTTAAACAGAAATATAAATCGACAGGAGGAAAATAAAATTCGTTAATTAGATGACGGAAGAGTAAGGTATCAGAGGAGTTGACATTTTTAATTTAGTAGATCCAACACAGCGACCAACCGAATCCTATAAAGGCTGCGCCATAAATATAAACTGCAGCGATCCGTCAAACGATTCTCAAAGCCGAAGGGAGTAAGCGCGTGCTCGCGGTAAATGCTCGATTCCCGGTAATTATTGGCCGTATGTACACGTCGCTGGACGTTAATCAGTCGTGGCTAATGTTGTGGCTTGCCTCTCTCTCTCTCTCTCTCTCTCTCTCTCTCTCTCTCTCTCTCTCTCTCTCTCACTCGCGCGCATATGTACACGTCTACGTCTATACATGCGCATAGAGACACGTCCACTGCCTTGACGTTTCATTATCCGGCGATGGCTTATACGAATGAGCGGGATTTGTATACCGCATCGAATTCGGCCCCGATGTTCGTGGCTCCGGAATAACGCGGACATCTCCGTGTCCTGATAGACCAGCTGGTGCCGTTGTTGGAGTAAAAGTATTTTTTTGGAGATCAGCTCCTTTAGTTCTTACTAAATGGTATTTCTTTAAAACGTTCGCCGAATAAAAACGATCAGAATTAAAAAAACAATCGAATCCAAGCAATCATTCACTCCAAAAACAAAGCTACAAAAATCCTCAGAGGACAGCCTCTCCGAGCTGCAGTCTGCGCGCGAAGCTTCGTCCTGACAACCCCCAGCGTACAAATCCGACTCCACCCCCGCTTTTTTCATCCTCGATCTCCGCTGTAGTAGCACTACTAGACGGCGTCGATCAAGTGCCAAACGCGTCGCGCGCAAAAATGTTCACCGCCGTGCACCTGTGCGACAGCTTTTCTCCGCCTTTGTATAACGCGCGCGAACGAATTGTTCCACGCTTCGACTCGCAAAGACGACGTGACGAAGGATTCGAGAGCTATAAGAGCGTGTCAAAAACGAAAATGTTTCGAGAGAAACAAAGCACGCGGGGTTTTACCCATCTGGGAAATGGAATTTTTGAGTGCTGACAATGCGTGGAAATGCATCGAGAGCTCTTGACGTGTTATTATTTTTGATTGTTCGTTTTCCAACTTTTACGTACTCAGAAGAGTTTCCGGTTATCTCGTGTTGTTATGTATAAGAGCGCGAGATAAGAGAATATTTTTGTATTTCTTGATTATCGCGCCAAAGAAGCGATAAAAAAAACGACGCTCGTGTCTATGCTATATCTTTATTGGACTTAATAAAAATCGACGAAAGGGTAATAAAATGTCTTGAATAATTTCCCTCGAAACTTCTATTACCCATAAAATCAATCCTGCTACACTGCGTATCTATACACGCGTGACTCTGTAACCTTCGCCGCAAACTGATTTTTTCTGCCTAAACATACACGGACAACGCATCGCAACCATAGTGAGGGATTACTTAACATCGTGCTCTACGCGTCGGCCCGCGGGCCTAATCCCGACAGTTTACAGAGATTACGATGAGTACGATGTGCCTTAATGTCGTGTAGTACACCTCGTAGCCGATCGCGAAAGCGACGTACGAGCCTGATCAATAACGCACGAATGCCGAGCGGTCGTAAATCCATCATCCTTTGTCAAACAATCGCTGATTCGGGAAAGCCTCTGGATGGCTCCTCATCAGCCCCTATACTCGCGTTAGTGATAAGGCTCGAGGCTGTGCATACACTTTGCGGGATTGCGTAGTAGCTGTATATGCTTGAGCTTTCCTTGGCCTCAGGCGACTATTCTGCTGATGTTCTCTGATGTCTCTGATTGGAACTGATCGACTTAATGAGCGATTGTATCGTTTTAATAAAAATAATGAGATTTCAGGTATCTGTATTAGATTTATTTTTTGTTCGAGCAATTTTGCGAGATAAAGCAGGTCGTCCTATATCCACTCTCGCAGAACAGACATAGAAACAGCGTGTGTTTGCACTGCAGAAACTATTGCTCTCTCGGATTTCAGTAGCTGAGCTCATAAAAACAGGCTCGGAGTTTACGAGATGCTGCTCTATTTGCACATGTATATACGTATGTGTGCGTACTTATTGTTTTTCCCTCGTTCTTCGACTCCCGCGGCAAAAGCAGGAATCTGATTGGATGCTGCTAACCCAGAATTCTACTGTTTCTCGCAAACAAAGAAAGAGAGCCGTCGATATAATGCCAAAGTCCGGACTTCGCTACTACTCTGTACATGCTTCGCTCTCTTTAGCTTTTGTTATCTGACTCGTTGTTGTGGAAATAATGTTTCACAGTTGCGTTTGTATTTTGTTGATAATTATTTTATGGAATTGAAGATCGAGGAGAAAAATATCGTTGCGCAGTGTACGCGGATCCTTGTACTTCATGGAGACCATAAAGTATAACGAAGCGCGAGCGACGCGGAAAAGTAGCATAAGACTGCATTGAAATATCCATTTATCACTCGAACTGTAGCCCAAGCGCCGGTAGAAGTTTACCCTGGGCGATCAATCAATGTTCCGTTTAATGAAAAAATCTTCGTCGCCTAATTCTCAGTGTCCTCAGCCAAACCAATACGTTTAGCTGTATTAGAACTTACCGGAAAATATTTTATGTAGTCGCGTGTCGTTATGGATGATTGTTTGTGATTCTCGTAGTAAACAAATCTATGTATAGAATAATCTTAATATCTGTAGAGAAGACATTGATGGAGGTAGCCTCTCGGTGACGATCACATGTGACTAAAGCCCGCCACATGTGAATCCACGCGGACGATGAAATTCACTATACATATGTTGCAGAAACGTGATTTTTTATGTGTACTAGAAATTGCACTTATACATATACAGTGAAGGAAAGCATTTGATTTACGACTTCACCAGCACGATTTTACATAGTATAAATTTGACCACATTCTGTGAGTAAGTATCAGTTAGCTCTATCTGTGTAAAACTATCCAAGATGTTCAGCAAAACTTTAATTTTCGTGCTTCTGCTTACGGGTATGCTTTATAAAAATATTACTATTTGTTATTCAAAAACTCTTCTTGTTTTTACTAAAAACATAACTATTTCTAAAGGTTCGTCGAGAACCCCACGGTGAAAAGGTAGCCGCTTGGTGGCACAATCTTGAAGACAAAGTATCTGACTTTGGCGAGAAAGTGAAGGACAAGTTCACCAGCTGGTGGGATAAAATCACTGGCAAAGCCGCATCCAAAGCCAAACAGGAAGAGTTACTCAGACTGCAGCGAGAATACGATGCCCTGAAAGAAGAGAGCGAGCGTGGTGTTCAAGCTAAGAAAGAGGCCTGGCAAAAAATCTTGGAGGAGAATGAGAGGAAGCTGTCTGAGCTCAGGTCTAAGGCTAATGCCGAGGTTGAGGGAGAAATCTCTACCTGGGACAATAAGTATGATCAATTACAAGAGAAAGCTGAGACCGTCATTAAATCTTGAGAATCATAAGACTGAATCAATGTAGATTTAACTAATATATCATTGTAAAGATTTTTAAAACTATGTAACTTTTGATAGTGCTGAAGAAAATAAGTACACATAAATGAATTTTGTGATATTTATTACTTTGCCCAACAGGTGTTTAAACGCAACAGATGATTTAACGATGTTAAACAATAGAAAAGGCTACATTAAATTATGAGAACAAAATGGACGTGTTGTTTTTCCAGAACATTATCTTGGAGCTTTGATTAGCGATTACCCGTGATCAAGATAAACAATTTCCTCAATCGTTCTTAGTACTGCACTATACGAGTGATGATTAATGATGATTTTTGCTTTTTATCCTGTAATCGATACACAAACGCTTAATTCCTGTGAAAATAGATCGACGGATAACAAATGCAGATAACGAACAGCTGTATATAATAGGGGTTTGTCCTGAAGGCTTCAGTAAACCATCAGAATGGCTTGTCAATCTATAACTTTCGTCGCATTATTGTGCGTTGCCATCTTCAGTTTGGCGCTTGTGACTTACGTCGAAGCTGAGTGTCGCTGGACAGGATGTCACGCTCATTCGGCAGGCGACTGGTGTAACGTCTTTGGACCAGGATGGAGAGTCGTCAAATGGCAACGTTGCAACGGAATTTTCGGCAAGCAAGAGTACTGCTGTAACTGAGGTAAGATAGTATTTCAAGACTGCGTTATAATGAAATTTTTCATAAACTAAGAGAACTGAAGTGAAGCTTTATTTTAAGATTTCGACATCACGAATTTTTCTAGAAAACTGAGATGCTGTAACTAAACTGAAGCAAAATTCATTTTCAAGATTGGACTGTAATGTGATTTTCGACCAGCAAAATTGCCGCTGTAACTGAAATATTAGAAATTAATTTCAAACTTACCAAAATAGCTGTTACTAACATTAATGATAAAATAAAGCAATTATAAATTAAAAATTTTGTACTTGAATTTTTTAACCAAGTTTTTCTTTCCTAAACTCTATTAACAAGTAGCAGCGAGTTTCTTACTTTTGTAAGTTTCATGTGAATATAAGTGATGTTTTAGACGTGACATTTCTTAAATCTTAGACAACAAAAATCAAAATCACAAATTTGGTTCATTTATATTTTATTTATCACTAACAAAGATTCAAAAGTAAAAAAAAAAAATACATAATGCATCATTGATTTAATTTACACAAAGTTTATCTCATAACTCCTAAAACTTGATAACAACCTCAGCTTTCTCTTGCAACTGATCAAACTTGCTGTCCCAGTTAGAGATCTCTCCCTCAACCTCGGATTCAGCTTGATTTCTAAGTTCAGCCAGCTTCTTCTCGTTCTCAGCCAAGACTTTCTGCCAAGCCTCTTTGTTGGCTTGAACGGTACGTTCACTCTCCTCTCTCAGTGCTTCATATTGTTCTTTTAGCTTAAGCAGCTCTTGCTCTTTCGCTTTGGATGCGGATCTACCGGTGATGTTGTCCCACCAGCTGGTGATTTTGTCCTTTACGTTCTGGCCAAAGTTGGATACTTTGTCTTCAAGGTTGTGCCACCAGGCAGCTACCTTTTCACCATGTGGTTCTCGGCGAACCTGTGGAAAAAGTTATTTTTTAATGAGAAAAATTGGCTTTATTACGATGGCTAGGGCGCAACCCAGAAGTACGAAAATTAAAACTTTGCTGAACATCTTGGACCGTTTGTCAATAATGCTGACGGATGTCTGTCCTCAGAATGTGGTGAAATTAATACTAAGTAAAGTCGTGCGTTTAATGTCTTAAAATATATAATGCACTTCCCTGATGGGTTTTCAAGGTGACCAAACGCATTAAAAAAATTATGATTTTGCACTTGTCCAAGTGCAACACGAACATTTTGAAACTTCAAAGCACGATGAATTGTAGTAGTACTAATATATTTAAACTAGCTCTTGAATTTAATGTACACTATTACTAGCTGTACTGGGACATTATAATCTAATAACGAAATTCAATATTCCTCGTGCACGCTTCCTTCTTTTTGCAACCTTTACCAGTTGAAATCGACATTGGAAACAGCGGATGAGGCTTTTTACGGTAGTTCTGATAACTATACTGCTCCCCAGTCGCCGCTGGCGGTGATGCTCGTCAGATACATCGAGAGTACGTAAATGTAACTTCTCGAATCTGGTACGCAGAAGGTAATTTTTTTAAAAGTTTATTAATAATCAATTATATCATATCGTTTATAATATACTAGGAAATCTAAGTGCGCTTCGCGCACCTCATATTATACCATCAATTATATCTTTTCAGAATGATTTTAAATTTGGCCGCCTGCTGAGCATTAACAGTTCAAAGCGTTTGTAGGTGATGTTGCGTTTCTAATTCGCGTTCCTTAATTCTTGTACCAGGCAATTGCACATCAATTAAATGCTTCATATCACTTTTTTAAGAGAGGAATAGTTTTTAAGTTTATTTTAAAAATATTCAATTTATCACAAAAATATTACATTTTTGTATTATACTAAGCTATTTGTAGAAATCCTTAAATACTTCCTTCTTCCTCGGAATCTCTATTATATTTCTGTCGCGAGATTTTTCATGCGACTTCAGGTACAGTTGCAAAGCAAGCGATGCATCCTTAGAAGTTTTAGCGCACATCCTATCCATAGTTAGTTATTGATTGTTACAGCAATACGTTGGGTCAACTCCAGATTTGACGGAAACGTTCTTCGACCCCAACTCCGGAGACTGCGAAATCTCGGATAAATGGTAAAAATAGTAGTTGAAGCAAATTTACCTCTATAAAGCGTTTGTAATATTTATCTCGGCATTCATATTGTCACTTTTTGTGAATAGGCTAATTTTATACTTGTGAAAATTATAGTTAAGAACGTATATGTAGCCATCAGATACCATTGCAATATATAGTTTGCAGAATATCAAAAAGGTTTAATTAAAATTAAAGGTTATGCGGCTTTGGAATCATAGATTTCTTATTGAGAAAAAAAACTTTTGAAATCATCAAATTTATGTATTAATATTTTATTTATTATCAACAACGATCACAAAGTAAAAAACCTATTTATATATTTTTATATACGACGTCATCGACTCAATCTGTACAAGCTTGTCTTATAATTCTTAAGACTTGATAACAACCTCAGCTTTCTCTTGTAACTGATCAAACTTGCTGTCCCAGCCGTTAATCTCTCCCTCGACCTCGGATTCAGCTTGTTTTCTAAGTTCAGCCAGCTTCTTCTCGTTCTCAGCCAAGACTTTCTGCCAAGCCTCTTTCTTGGCTTGAACAGCACGTTCGCTCTCCACTCTCAGGGCTTCATATTCTTCCTTCAGTTTAAGCATCTCTTGCTGTTTGGCTTTGTATGCGGCTCTGCCAGTAATTTTATCCCACCAGTTGGTGATTTTGTCTTTTACGTTTTGGGCAAACTTGGATACTTTGTGCTCAACGTTGTGCCACCAGGCTGCTACCTTTTCGCCATATGGTTCTCGACGAACCTTCAGAAAAAGTTATGTGTATTAATAAAAATGAAAAAAAGCTTTGCAATATAATATATAACGAACAGAAATATTAGTGTAAAGCTTATGTTACCCGTAACTTGGATTGGACTTCGGCAGCGGATGAACTCTGCACCTAAAAAAAGAATTGAAAATTATACAATAATTCTTACGATAATTACAAATGGTCTGTCGACGAATCGTTTCAAGATAAATCAAAAAGTTTTTCATGAAAAGTTATATTTTAACATTTAAAAGAATAATAATCAAGAAATAGAATTCAATATACTTACGAAGGCAAGGGCGCAACCCAGAAGTACAAAAATTAAAACTTTGCTGAACATTTTGGACAGTTTGTCAATGTTGACTGATGTCTGCTCACAGAATGTGGTGAAATTTATAGTAAGTAAGTCGTGCTTATAATGTTGTAAAATATTTCACATTCACAAAATTATGATTTTGCACTTTTTCAAGTGCAACACCGACATTTTGAAAATCACGTTGCTCACGAACATAGTTGGCATTGAAAATATATACCTACACCAAGTTTTAAAAGTAAAAATTGAACGATTTTAATTGCAGCTTGACTCCGAAATCGGCTGAGTTGAAAGTAGTACAATGTGTTAACACTGCAACAGCTGTATAGTTTTTTTTCACCCTCTACCTTCGATCAGCCGAGTCTCTAATTCATCTTATGCGAAAGCCGGTATATAGACAACTGATTTATAGATTCGTGGCGAAGAAGAGCCGCGCGTCGGTGCAGGGTCAGTCAGTCCTGTGGGAAATTCACGTCTCGGGACTTGCGGATGGGTGCAGTCATTATGAATTATTCAGTTCATATCTTCGGCCGATTGCAGTATGAGCCTTTCGTATGCGCTTTATCCGTTTCCACTGCTGCACATCTGCAGCGCTAGTTTCTTTGACTTTTATTTCTTCCCTTTTTGCAGCTCTCTCTGCGCGACTTGATTCTACACAGCCTTTCGTCAGTCTCGAGAGAAGAGAGCAATCCATCGTTTGCCAGACTTTATCGGATTTCGGATCTGCGTTTATTTTTCCTTAAAAATAACAACTTTTACACAGGTGACCATAATTTTTTCCCAACACAACCCACCCCATAATTCGCTTTTCCAGATCCTCTCGGAACAGCCAGAAAACGCAGATCTTACAAAATCCGCAATACCCCTTTAATGCGGCGATGCAGCAGCTTCCAAAACCACGAACGCATCGAAACGCCAGCGTCGGACCCTCGAAAACCTATGTACAAGCGCAGCGGTGTTAAGGAAAAAGCCACGATAGCAGCTTTTCTGGAGTTTGTACATATATACGTAAAGAGTAACAGTATATGTATAGGTATACATGTAAAGGGGGGTGAGTTGCGCATTCGTGTATTCGAAATCTCGACAACGATCGCGCAAGGAAGAAGTCGTAAGTGCAATGGCCTTTTATGCGGCCTGTGCCAAACGCATAAGGCTCCTGATTCACTTAGTTTAAGCCGAAACAAAGGGAGTGAGGAAGGACGCTGGTAGGAGAGCAGACGATTTGTAATGTAGCGAAGGGATTTCGTTTTACTCGCTTTTTATCGACGGTAAAAAAGTTGAAATTCAATTTGCTGTAATAAAATCTTATTTTTAATTGTCTTTAAACCGCAGATAAGAGTTTAAATCGGTGAAAAGGGTTCTAATTGCCGAACAACCGCAAATCAAGAGACGTGTTAGCGCGTCAATTTTTTAATGAGACAATACAACTGCTCTAACGAGACAAGTGTCAACGAACTATACAAAAGGTCGAGCTATTCTATTTTCCAGCCCATCTGCTCTCGTTTCGCAGCTCTTTCTTTCCCTCTATTACACTGTAGCGTCAGTTTTGTCAAAAGCCATTCGCTTTTTACACGTTGTGCTTCGCGCAAACGACGAAACAACAGCTTTGTGACATCAACGTCCGTTATGGTTTTCCTGACGCTCTTGCGTAAAGACTATAATGTTTTTTAACGTGAATTTTACAGATCCGTTACTCTTTTGATTGAGATTATTAAAAACGCAGCTTCCTTTATTCCTAAGACCATCACGTAATCCAATACGATCTACATTCCCTCTCGGTTTTCGGTACATCCACGACAGAGGTGTCAAAGCATATAAATTCGCGGTCGCATCCTTCAACGTGGCATATATAGAGTATTCCGTTTCAGCCTCGGGCTCATCGCGGTGCAACGTATAGCTTTCGATTTCACGGCCCCAACATATCCGCGCAATTTATTCACAAAGGCGAGCCGACTACCTTACGCGCTTTGCATTCTGCCTCATTACGAAAGAACGCATTCGTTAGCGCGTAGCGCGCGACGATAAATTGGCGCTGATGATGCGCCGCGTGCGCCTCAAAGAGAATCGCGCGCGCGCGGGAGAGAGAGAGAGAGAGAGAGAGAGAGAGAGAGGCGCGGAAGGGCGATAAATCGTACGCTGGAGCTGCGCGCGGTGTAGTTTAGGATTTATCGTCCCCCGAGCTCCCTCGGCGTCGATAGATAAAGGGAAATTAATTTTCTGCGGCTTCCTATTTTTCATAGCTGAGCTGCGCGAGTTTTGTTGCTGTAGAGTGAGAGAGAGAGAGAGAGAGAGAGAGAGGGGTATGACGCAGGTGGAGGGAGATCGTCATCTTTGATATTTGACTCGGCGGTGAAAGCTCGCTGTTGCAGCTTTGATTTTGGAAGGGTATTTATGGGTCTCGTGGGAATATCGTATCGATTTTTGCGGCGAAGAAGTTTATCCTCGATGACTTTAATGACGACTTATTGAAATTGTGACTGGTTCTGTTGGTGTGCATGAATGCCACTGCTAAATTAAAAAAACTAGTTTACCCACCCCTATAGGACAGTTTAATTAAAATTTCTTCAAATCTCGAGAGCAAGTACGTAAATACGCTCTTTTAATATTAACTTCACTGTTCATATACCTAAGAAGACATTTTTGATAATAGATACACAGCTTACGTACTTGCTCTCGAGATTTGAAGAAATTTTAATTAAACTGTCCTATAGGGGTGGGTAAACTAGTTTTTATTTTTAGCAGTGGCATTCTTGCACACCAGCAGAATCAGTCGCAATTTCATCTGAGTTACATCATAAAAAAGAATAATAACCACTCAAAAAATCGTTTCTTTAAAAAACGATCAAAATTTTATCTAGCGAATCACCCATTAAATACGGCGTACTCCGCAAACATCTAGTGTTCCAAGCACACAAGCGGAGCTTCCGCGCGTTTAACTAGATGCAAGTTCCTTCACCGGCGGCGCGTATAGCCATTCTCGTGCGCGGAGAATCGACATCGCGCGGAGCTGCATCGCCTAGCGACTAAGTTTTAATTAAACTTCGCGCATAGCCGCGGAGTAACGAGGGCCGTTTTCTTAATTACTCCTTATTACACATCGATCGCTCCTACACCCGCTGATTTATCTTTTTTACCGCGGATAACTGTGATTTCAAATTTTTGAACTTTGGGGTTTTCCGATGAGTAATGGGACATCGATGATTATCCTGATGAGGTTCTCGAGTCTTGAAATACTTACGAATAATGCGTACGTAAACATTTTAAGCTGAGATTGTATTCCATTTTACGAAGAGCTTCACTCGGCCGGAAGCACATCATCGTCGCGAGTATGAAATTTCCATTTGAATGGCAAAGCTTTATTTCCGTAAAATATCCACAATCCGTAGAAGCGTAGAGTAGCCGTGCGGAGGGAACTAGTCTTCTAAGTATCATTAATTCTTCTTATCGCGTAATCCGCGGGATTTACTCGGATCGATGTTCCTCGAAGTCGACGAAACACGAGTTCGGATAAGCCACACAATCCATTTGGAGATGCCTCTCGGCTAAAAAGTATAGTCGGCTGCATCAGCAACATGCCGCTGTAGCTTTTGAGAGAGATGCAATATAAAGCTTGTGGACGAACTTCCTCAACGACGCTTATTCAGTCGTGCGATTTTTCGAGGGGTTAATCTCTGCTGCTTTGCTTGCGTGCGTTGTCGTATCACACTGATTTTTCTCTCTATAGTGGGTATTTTTTCTGGCATTTCGTTTTTTTTTAATATGTTGGAGGTTACTCGCAACTAAATTGTATTCAATCAATCAAAGCATAAAAATACCAAACAATAGAAAACCGACATCGCAATCAAAAGCTTCGTCTCTAAAAACCAACCCAATTTTTCCGCTCACACACACACACACACGCCTTTTCTAAAACGTTCTACTGATCGAATTTGCAGTTACAGAGCAGCACAGCCCTGTGTATTTACGGCGCACGAGAGCTTATCGCGTGACAGCCGGTGCACTACACACACACACGCGTGCAGTGTTGCTGCAGTGCCTCCGGCGCTACCGAAAAGGTGAAATTCGCGCTCGACGAAGGCAGCAGCAGCAGCAGCAGCAGCAGCGACAGCAGAGAGCTTGCGCCGCAAGTTTGCGTTTTAGAGCTTTGTCGTGCAAGCTCCGTGTAAATTTCTGGAAGACCGTGTGGTAACGTGAGACTTCGTCGTTACTGATATCTCACTCGCATTCGGCTCTCTCGCCCGCCAAGTGTACATTATGTAGACCAAGAGCGTGTGTACCCGCGCCAGGAAGTTTATCGTCGCTAATTGTGATGCGCGCTATATACTGCGGTGAGAGCTTTGAAGTATGCGCTCGAGTGTGAAGCTCGGAAGGATTTGTGTTTGTATAATCAGAGAGAAATGTGGTGAAAAGATTTTATCGGCGAAATATTCATAAGCTCACCGAATCGAAAACAAAATTAATATTCTCGGAGCTTGCGAGCTTTTAAGCTCTTCGAACGATAATTAATACTCAGAATCTAATCAGGATAGGAGTAAGGTGTGTAGCAAAGCGTATTTCGGAAATCAATACAGAGAACGACGACGGAGGGATGCAGCTAGCCTTAAATATCCCAAGACTCGTGGAAATCCCGAAATGCAATACCGGTTTCTCGAAGGCACATCGACCGGCGGACGAGAGCCTTCTCCGCAGCCATGAATGCGTCAGAAGACATGCTTGCGGTGTGTTTGGATTGAGAGCAACGCTGCGATACTGCGGAACGATCGAAGCGAGCTTCGGGATACTGCACGTCCGGTATCTTTGACCGTAGAGTCCGGCAATCTTGTACTCTTGGAAATTACGTCTTATAATTCCGGGCTTTTGCTTTCCCCTTATCATTATTATTATTGTAGACGAATCGTAAAATAATCTTATTCTTCGAAGTACAAAAAAAAAAAAAAAAAATATCAACAAAAGCTTCGAGTAGCGATCAAAGCAACGACGATAGAGCAGAGAAAGCGATAATCGCGCGATTTTTTCCCAACTCCCCGATAAACAGCATAGCACTGCTAACAAAGTCCGGCGATTCGCAAAATTGAATGGGACTCGGCTTTCACGCGCGAGCAGAAGTAATAGCGCGATATGGCTTAATTTTAGCCGCTGCGCTTTTGGTCGTCGACGAACGTCAGCCGGTATAGAGCCAATTTTGACCGAAATTTCAACTGTGGAGCAGTGGGGTGGGGGGGGGGGGGTAGCAGTGTATGTGCACTGCATAAGCCGTGCGGTATAATACGCAGAGTCGGGCGATTGCGCCGCTGAGCGAATTTTACCCTCTCATTTCCACAATTTTCGACGCCGCAGCCGGCTAATGCAAAGTCCCGGAATTGTTCTCCCGTAGGCGGATATACACTTCGTGAATCGGAGGTGTCCGATTATAGTGGCCCGGAGGAAGATTAGGAGAGTTTGATGGTGTCTTTTTAGTTTCTCAGATCAGAACTTTATTTTACACTTTGTACACCAAAAGTTCGTAAAGTTGATCACAAATATCTTAATTATTTCAGCCGAAAGCTCCCGAGGGGGGGGGGGGAGCAGTCGAGCCATTAAATTAGGATAACCTCCGGGCCGTCGATTTTCACAGTCGCCGTTATCATTATTAGTCCATTTCCTGAAAATCTGATAATGGCCAAGGGGAAGAGAGAGAGAGAGAGAGAGAGAGAGAGAGAGAGAGAGAGAGAGAGAGAGAGAGAGAGAGGGCCGTATCGGATCCCAAAATGAAACGATTCGAGTGTACGACAATCGATTATCGATTCTCCCTCCCCTCCAGAGCTATACAGTCCATGGAAACCTTATTATTACACTTCCAATGATGCGCACAGTGTCACGAGAGGAAAAGAGGAGGTACTGGATATTGGAAAATCGGCGAATCTCGCGTGCGGTTTCCAAGGGGCCGAGGAAAAGAGCGCGCCGGGCGTCCATTTATAGAGAAATTTTATCTCTGAATTTCGTGATCGACGGCGATTGTCGGCCCGCCACGCGCGAAAGAGAAATTTTCCTTGGCTATTGCTTATGCATTCTGTGCGTCCAGAGCGGACGGGTGGGTGCCTATCACCACTACACGGCGCGTCCTCAGGTTGCGGATAGAGGAACGACCCCTGAGAAAGAGGTTAGCTGCGAATAAATCGAATAAGCAGCCGCGGACAGCCGATAGGCCCGGGCGTGGGTGTGATGAGCCCACACTGGCGATCGAACGCACTCATCTAGAAACACTACGCAAGCACCACAACAACGAACACTCAACAATATTTCTTATTTCACTTTCTCTTCCTACCTAACTATGTCTATAATCTATCTCTTTTAGCACACATTACAAAAATCCTGCTGTCGTGGAGAATGCGGGAGCGATGACAACTGCCCCGAAAGGGGATGTGTAGAATGATTCGCCACCTGGTCTTACACGGCAACGAAGCCAGCGTAGGCGCGCTGCCTTGCAGGGGGGCGTTAGGATACGAGCGTGATTCCGTAGTGTGTCCGACGATGAGCTGACTCCGTCCTTATCAAAGTCGGAAAGCTCTCATACTTAGTTCTAGAGAGGTATGGGAGTTATCACCTCTAGAACGGATGATTCACCTGCGATCGGAAACAGGATCCAAAACGCGT
>CM053171.1:45842860-45965929 GCA_012977825.3 Pteromalus puparum | reverse complement strand
CTAGACGCAGGTGGGAGGACAATGTAAAAGCGGACTTAACTGAAATCGGACGGGACGGCGCTAAATGGATAGGGTTAGCACAAAATAGGGATACATGGAAGGCTTGCGTAGATGAGGCGATGAACTTTCGAGTTCGAAATGCCACTTAAAAAAAAAAAAAAAAAAATTGCTTATGCATTGTCGTGATAGATTCGAGTCTGAAGAGCAGCTTCTTGTACAATCGATTTTCACAACGTATACTAATAATAATCGCAATAAGCTTTGAAGTTAACTCAAATATATCCTCTTTATATCACGAGAGCAGACGACGGCACTTAGCTGCGACGGATTTTATGGTCAAGTGCGTGTGTTATTTAAAAGCCGAAATAATATCGGATGCTATATAAGCTTAAATTAAAATGGTGGCTTTTACGATTTTGGCGGGACGCAACGCCAGTAGGGGGCGTTTATTTTATTTTCAAGGCGATGCGCGGCTGGGACACATAAACTGTGCTCTCGCTAAATCGCGCTGGGAACAAGTATCTTCCATTAACGTGATTCTTGGATTTTCGCAATTTTCCGCCGTCGCTTCGCGGCTCTGCACTTATGTATATGGAAGCTTTTGAAATAGATTTCGGCTCGCGCGCTGTCTACTTATTAAACGAAATCCGGATTTGGAATCGTCTTGTTTTGGTTCGAAATAAGATTGTAAATGCGTTATGCATTATATTTCGATGTTGTTTAATTTTTCGCTATTTTATAACTTTATTGTATATATAAACTATATAACTACAAAAAAACTCCAATAAGCATCAGCTATATAACTGCGTACAAAGGGAGCAGAGAGTGCGCTTGAAAAATGTGATTTTCGCAACGACAAATCTTGAAAAGTCGACAAGCGCAACATTGCAAGCTTCAATTTTCGCTTTTGCCTATTGCCCGCGGGGCAACGCGTCGCTGCAGCGGCTGGATATAAGCCCGCGCGCGAAAGGAATTCAAGAAGACCTGCGGCCGATTGATCGAAATGCCATTTGGTAGGCAAATATGCGCTTCTCTTGACGCCAGAGAAAGAGAGTTTTCCTCTGTTTTCTCTATAACTGTATATACGTGCGTTGATTTTTGCTGTCGCGTATTTACCGGAGAGTATGGAGAAAAAGAAAAAGACGCAGGAAACCGAATAAATGAGCTTTTGTCGATACGAGGGGAAAATGGATATGTGCTTTTGATGCGGAGGTAATTTGGAGGCAAATTTTTCCGGGTCTAGAGTGTGCCGGATATACCTGCTGCATACGTGCTTTTTATTTTGCACGCAGGTGACGTAAATAAAAGTATTGTATAGGTATGTCAGTGAAATTTGAAAGACTATAATACTTCTGCAGTAATAACGCAGAAGGTGAGCCGGAGAAAGGCAAAAGACACTTGAAAGCTCAGTCGCGGTAATAAAACACAGCTGCAGCGTAAAGGACTCGATATTATTTTTTCATGAAATATATATCGCAGAACTGAATTTATGCATCTCTCCCGAGGTCGCGCAGCAGTGCGTATTCTAATGTGCTCTCGCTCTTTTCGCGAGCACTTTATATTCTCTCGCGACCCGATTACCTTTCGTTTGACGCTCGAATCATAATTAAGTTTCCTCGGCATAAAGCGGCTTTGGCTATGCTTCCTCGAACTATATGCCACTGAAAGGGCTCTCACTCTCTGCTCGTCGCTCAAAATATAATCAATAATTCATATCGTCTTCTTTGCGCCGAAGAAACTTTTATTTAGAAGTGAATATTATATTGAAAATTTTAACGGGTGCGGACGATATCTTTTGGCTTGCAAGCTTTTTGATTGCTTGCCACGAAATGAAGTTCTTGGTGTCCTGCGAGTGGAAATGCCCGAGTTCGCTCGGACGTCACAAATTTTCAGTATTTTATTAGCGTTTCATGCAACGATAAAAATTATATAAAGTGCACAAGCCAGAATTAAAGTTTCATTCCACCTTAAAACAATAGAAAGGAAGAAAGAAGTTGAAAAAAGCTTCGCGACGAGTATAACGTTCCATTATGACCGACATCCCGACGTTTTTAGTGGAAGCCGCTTTTTACGGCCAAGTTACATCGACTAGCTCTTTACGACCATTTCCACTGCGCGAAAACAAAGAAGTCGAAATAATACTACAGCCAACGACAGCTATACCACCTAACATTCTTTCCCGCGAGCATTTATTAGGCTCAATCCGAATTTGAAGAATAATTACAATTTTCCCAACGAAAAACGAACATACCGCATCACGCGTGGCCCCTGCAAACTTATTACTATACATACATACATACATTTCATTTCGCCTCCTCGCTTGTCGATTATCGTCCCCGAGGCACATTCTTTCACGAAACAAAAAATACATGATTCTCTTCGTTTTTTCGAGCTCTGTAAGCCTATGTAGGTTAGATTAACCCTAGACCCCATCCGGGACATCGGAAAAGCCCGATGAGTGAGCCCCATATCGTTATAAAACTAAAGGTATTCAATGATTTATATATATATATATATATATATATATATTTATTTATTTTTTTTCACCATATACGTGCTCGGTATATAAAAGGAAGGACAACAAAGACTGTCCACATAATAGCAAAGGCAGCGTTGACACGCGAGGTCGCGGTTTACATTGTCAGCTCAAAGCGCGTGTATATGGTTTGGTTGCCTCGGAATCAACGGAGACTTTACACAAAGGAGCAGAGATCCACGGATACTGCCAGAGAAAAAGCGCGGAAAGGACAGGTGCATCGATGTCGATAGCACATTTTGCAGCAGCGATAAATGCCGGAAATTTAGTGCACGGAAAAAATCAATAAAACGGCAATTAAAATCTTAAGCTTCATCCGACCATCTCGTTAAGTTCAATCTTCCTGAGAAGACGTAACTTCAGAAATCCTGCCTCCTCTCGTAAACCTTTCGCTTTGTGTATACCGTCGCTTCAAAACGCGAGCAGCTTTATTTTCGCCTCTGCTCATTCGTACACGGTATATACCCTCAGTAACTTCGTTATCCACGTTATATTTATTCATGCGCAGCAGCTACGCTGAAGATTCCTGTAACGCGAATACATAGCTAGAAATGAAGGAACTGCTTGTTGAATAGAGTGCTTCGTAAACGTGGACGGGCGAGTGGCGCGAGATGTTAGAATTTTAATTAAAAGCGCGAGAGTTTTTACGCGGCCGGCGATGTTTGTGCGCGGTAAAATAGAGGAATGCGCGCTTGCGCGTCGGTGCGTTAAGCGTTTTCGTTATTATGGCCGAGTAGTGAATGTTTGAAGTGCGAGCCTGCGGATGATTTTCGAAAGTGCGGTTAAATATTCACGAGTCGAATGCGTTTATAAGCTCGTTAAACGGCGAATACTTTATGGCTGGAATGGAATTCACTTTAAATGCGCTCTAATAAGCTCTCGTCAATTCGGAAAAAGCTTACAACGATAACGTCGCATTACACACGCAGCGACTTTGATTCGCGTCGAAGTTTCGGGCTCGAGCCGCAAGCAGTAAAGATTAAGGAGTCGGCGTTTACGTCGCCGCCAGATGCAGGCTGGATTAGGTCCCTTGTTTTAACCCCCTTTCAAGCCATTGTTCTAGCCGGTGCCGTTTGTCGTCGCGACGACACTGGGATCCATTAATCCATTAGACGCTTGCGTTGCTAGAATTTCGCTCTGCGTTTGAGAGTGTTTGCAGTCGAGATAAGAACGAGCTGTCTTTTTTTCTGCTTTTCGGCTTTGATTTTGGTAAGGTTGGATTTAATTGAGAGCAAACTTAATACAAATAATTCGTGTTACAAACTATCAATCTGTATGCATCTCCATATATCTTACCAGAGACTAGCCACCTCAGTAATAGGATTTCCTGTGTAGCACAGCCGGCAAAGCGAAAGTGCGATTACCACGCTTAGGTCACAACATTTATGCAAATCGCTTTTGGAGAGCGCAGCAGAGAATTTGGTTATAGACCACCCTATGAAATAAATTACGCAACATACACCCAGGAAACTCAAACTGCTTGATCCTTACATCTACATTCATTTTAATCACTCAAAACTTCCCTGCACCTCGAAAAATACACGCGCTTTTAACAAAACTAAAATATTCACCATTACAAAGTTTTCCTCCGGGAGGAAGAAAAAAAAAGTAAACTCCTCTCGTGCGGGAAGACATTACGCAGCGTTTCTCCAAGCAGCAGCAGTGGGAATGTCAGATGCGCGTAAAGCATTTAAATGCTCCGAGTGTCTTATTCCACGGCTTGCGCACTGTACGCCGGGTTATATACGTTCACGGCTCGTGAGCTTGGCTTTATCACCCGACGACGTATATAATACAAGCCCGCTGTGCACACACAGAGACTTCTTTTTTTTTCTTCTTGTTATTTATATACACCTCGCGCAAAGCGCTCTTCACTCGTTTTCCGCTCGCTTGTTCTCCAAGCGCGACTCGCTGCGACTTGAAACAACGGGACGGGGGATATAAAGTTTCTATGGAGACGATGAAGCGGATAAATTAGAGCTGCTCGTGTGTGAGGAGTTCAGGCTATTGTCGAGATTTTAATATTGTTACACTTCGTTTGAATGCGTTTTTATTACACGGCTGAGGGGGTGTAAATATAATGACGTTAGGAAGACGTACGTCCGAGAATAGGTGAAAAAAAAAAAAAAAAAAAAAAAAAAAAATAGACAAAGAATTGAATGCGCCAGTGTAAGGTATAAGTAGGCGAGTAAAACGTGAGAGTAGCTGCCGCTGCTTGTCGAGCGAGTGTTAAAACATTCAGGAATCGCGTGGAGCTTCTGTAACGCGTCCGGATCTTTTTTTTCTCTCTCTCAGCCTCTCTGCTCACTCTCTCATAGACCTCGTGTGTAAAAGAGCCCAATTTCTTTTACTTTCCGGCAGCAGCGCGCTTCTTATTCTAGATTCTCGCATAAGCAAAGTCTCTCTCGCTCTTCCTTTTACTTTTGGCCTCTTTGCTCTTCTTGCTCTTTTATCGTTTTCCGGCATTACATAAAAGCGTACTTTGCACATAATTTATTTACTCTCCTCTCCTTTCTCTACAGCACTGAATCCCAGGCAACAAGGGAGCTTTTTTCCAGGACGATGTTTTCCGCTGTACTTTTCTGTGCCTTTTCCTTCTGACAATGATTTTTTCGATGGTTTAATGATTTTTTTTTTGGACATTTAAGACAGCGTCACCAAAAGCTCAATCGAGCATAACTCGACTTCCGCCGAATTAGCATTTCAATTGCCTTCGTCGGTGCGTGTCTCCAGTCGAGCATTAGCGCAGAGACTATACGCCCGACTATATACGACGATCTTACGCGTTAATTGCGACCTGTTGCGGTCTCTCTCTCTCTCTCTCTCTCTCTCTCTCTCTCTCTCTCTCGAGCCACCTGCTCGTGTGTCTGTGTCTATATAATGGCGTTGTCTTAGGAGAAGCTCGAGGATGACCTCGATATCGTCGTCGTTGTAGAGACTTCGTCGAGGGGACTGTAGTAGCTTTGACGAACGCACATAGGTACATAGAGGTGCTGTTATACGCTGGATTATTCGGGTAAAGGGATGTGGGCAAGTGGCTTTCGCGCGTGGGAGGATACTTTGCATTAGCCGCTATTGTATCGCTGATGATGCTGGTATTATATGCTCCTGTAAATCATCGATTTTCCGATCAAAATTTTCGAGTGGAGGGTCAGACGTATATAAGCGGCTCTGAAGTATGACTTCGTGTTGGGGAAGTTGCTGATGATCGTTTACAAAGTTTGTGTAATGGATGAGGTGTTACGTCCCCTTGTATATACCTGAACTTTCCACAATCTCCATTAAGTGAAATTATACACCAACAAAAGAATCAATCAGACTCGAATAAAAAAAATCCACCTGATTAAAATGAAATCGACAAGCCACCCTTCACTTTGTGCGTCCAAACTAACGCTGAGATAAACGCTCAGCCGAATGCATGGAAATTAATGCGTCGAATTAGCATTTTAATTCGGTATCGCGTGAAATATAACGGACGACTTTTGCTTCCCTTTTTTTCTCTCCTCGCACCGCAGCGCAGGCAGAAAAATTCGGCCTCCACTTGAACGCCGCACGGCGTATCTTTTTCACTCCCGGTGTGCGGGATCCTTTTAAATCATCAAGCTTTTTCAAAGGTGGCTCTTCCGATGGTGCTTTAATCGTGAGTTCGCTTTTTGTTGTTGCTGCTCTCCTTTGAAGCGATATAACTTGGCTGAAACGCATATTTAAACGCGATCCAAATATGTTTTCAAGCAGAAAGGGTCCTTCGATGCCTGTGTATAGAGCTACGCGTAATCGTGTCCCCGGTAATTGTCTAAATTAACTAAAGCAACGAGCTCTAATTATTCGATTCGAATAATTTCCCTAATTAAAGTCGAATCGACTCTCTCTCTCTCTCTCTCTCTCTCTCTCTCTCTCTCTCTCTCTCTCTCTCCAGTACAAGTGCGACAACAACGAGGACAACAAAAGCAGCGAAAAGTTCCGGTGCTGGTTCACCGAAGCGAACTCTGCGATACTCCGGCTAGCTGCACAAATGCCTCATTAAAAATCAACGTTTCAAACTCCCACACACACGTATACATCCTCGTCTATACACTTGCATTTCTCTGGCGGACGAAATAAACTCGCTACGGTCAGCCCATGAAAGAAGGAGCCTCGAAGGAATACCCGTATACGTACCTGTCTGTGTGTACGTATGCATGATAAAAAGGAGAGTCGGAGAGTCGACAAAAGGCTCGAACGTCGTCGTCGTCGTCGTCGTCGTCGTGGGTGAGGTGAAGCGCGAAGCGGAAAGTTCGCGTATGGCTATTGTGCCAGGAGGGCAATTCTTTGGCATGTTTTCGTTGTTTCGCGTGCAGCGCCTTTGTATTTTGATTTACCCTATGGAGTGGACGCTTGGCTCGGCTGCTGCTTTGCATAGAGCCCTCGGACTTTTGGAAATTCAAGCCAGAGTCAAAGGCTGATGTATACGTTTATTTATTTTGAACAGGGCCGTGGACTCGCTTGTTCAAGATGACTCGCTTGTTCATGATGACCGAAAGTTTGTTTTTGGATAGGAGATACGAGTCGCGTGCGTCCGAGTAAAAGTTTATGTACCCCCACTGCATTGTATACCGATAGTTTGAGCTTTGCAATTAAAGCGCGAGCATCTTCCGCGACAGCGAGCTTTACAAATCACGTGGAATTGAATCTCAACACGCCAGAAGCAAGCTCCGCTAATTCGTCCTTCTCAGCTCCGTCCTGTCTACAGTCTATACTTTTCCCCGTGACCCAAGCGTATACACACACGTTATATATACTCCAGAAGCTCGAAGCCAGTCGGTCCCTCTTTGTATTCAGCGTTATAGCCGAGCGTGCCGGCGTATTAAATTTTATTGGCACACCTTCGCTCAAGTTTGCTAGATAGAGAGAGAGAGAGAGAGAGAGCACTATACATATATACAATCCCGTCGCATTCAAAGCCGCCGTATACACTCTGGGTTAATATATCGCCCGACACTTCTGTCTGTACATCCGTGCGAGTATCATACGTACGTGTATATAGGTCTATGTCTATACGTGCGCAGAGAAGGAGATCGTTATATGCACAGTAGCCATCGGATGCGCGCGGATATTAACTTTATCGGCATAAATTGCGATTATACTCGAAGCTGACCGAGAGCGAAAAGTTAGATATCCATGGCTGATACACTTGCGCGGGGGAATAGAAAATCGTTAATAATTTCGGGAGAAGCCAAGAGGGAAAAAGAGTTATTCATCAATATTTGCGAGAAATATACGCGTGTCCAGGAGCGAGAGGAATTTGATTTAGGGAGGATATATATACTGTATACGCGCGGGAGGTTTGTTTTTTGCCGCTGTTGATGAATCTATGGGTGTACAGTGTCTGTGTGCCACAGCGGAGGTCTATAAAGCTTGATTCGATAGAGTTTCAATCGAGTTGCAAGTTCGGGGAGAAAATGGAACGCGACTTGGTTCTTCTCGTGTGTGTGTGTGTGTGTGTGTGTGTGTGTGTGTGTGTGTGTGTGTGTGTGTGTGTGTATTGGTGTTATATGCGTGCGTGACGTATGTAGAGAGATGTATCGATAGGACGTTAATTAGAATTGTATTATACTTTATAAATTTCTCGATCATCGACTAAAACAAAATTCCACTGTAACACCTCAACTTGCTTATTTCCATACACACTCAACAAGCGGTCCAGCAAGCCAGCAATATTAATACACCTCCTCTGCCAACCGCAAAGAGCCACGAATATACTATGTACAGCGTCGCGACGCCGCGTTAATCTTCTTAGCGAAATTACATTATACGTATTCGGCTACAATCGGTCCGAAAACCGTATACCCTCTTCCCCGGGCCACATAATAGCTAGAGACGCGCGTCTCCGGCATGTCGACGACGCCGTCGACATCTCCACGATTTGAGCACAAATGCCCGCCGGAATATGTATCGCGAACGGGCTCCTAATTGAATTATAAGCGATACGCGTTATCAGGAGCTTATTGCCTGGGTTTCCAAGCTCGCAGAAAATCACTCGCTTTCGCAGAGCATTTAAGATCGATTTTATATGCACCGTGAATAAAATCTCGCTTTGAATCACTCTTCCCCGAAATCCCCGCGTCTCAAAGCCATGCGGTACACCGGCCATAATTCCCCCTGCGCGCGCGCTGCGAGCAAACCTAATGAAGACGTTTGCACAGCGGAGCTAAACCGCACCGCCGCACTATTACGTACACGCGCTCTTACGTGTTTGCGTAGCTGAAGACGCGACTTCACTCCGAGTTGCGCCGCAGGGAAAGTCCCAGGCTGTTTACCCAAGACGCGTCATCGGAGGCTTTGAGGATATAGGTTTTTGTTCAGGCTGGTTCGGAGTAAAAAAGAATGTAAAGAAAGTGTTTTCAATTGTAAAATAAATATTATTTATTCGATTTTGTTAGTCTACACACACGTTACCATCGCTTAATGTAAGCATATAGCAACGCGCAATTATATATCTTTCCTAAGCATTCAAAATCACACTCGTTCAAATCATTACCCAAACAATCACTCGCCGTCGGGTATAGAAACAGCGAGATCACGAATCTGCTTCTTTTCCGCCGCGTTAAGTCTTCCAAATCGCCTCTTTGTTCCGAGCAAAAGCGCAGTATAGTCTCTTCCTCCGCCCTGTCTTCGGTAAAAGACGCATTAGTTCCTTATGGACTTGTCTGACAGGACATTAGGGTGCAGAATGCGCTCCTTCCGCTTCTCGTGCAGACGCATTTGTTGCACTCGCTATAGAAAGCTCTGCCAGGAGTGCAAGCGTCGCCTTCCTTGTAAAGCGCTGAACAGATAAATATATAGGCGAATTAGCGTTTTGTCATTTGCCGAGAAGAAACAAATTTTATCGTCCACGTCGACTACTTACGCCCCCATTTCTTCGAGTCGACGCTCTGGTAAGCGGCTTTGAGGTTGGACAAGCAGAGCTTGGAGGTGCAAGCTTGGCCGGTTCCATATCGATTGCAGATGCAAGTGTTGCAGCCGTCGGGGCTGTAGGCTTTGCCTGGCTGGCAAACTCTTTCCGGAAGAACGACGCTGTTCCTGACGAGAATTTTTAGAGAGCCGTCTCTGTTCCAGACGTCCTTGTCGCAGTACATCCTCGTACAGGCGTAGCTCGAGCCGTCATCTGAGCAGGTGCAAGTGTTGCAGTAGTCTTTGAACTGGGAGCGAGGCTGGCACACTTGTTTAGTGACTGCGCATAAAGTGGAATTTATTTAAGATTGCATTCAACGGCGGGGCATAAAGAGTAGCTTAATATTTTGAATGAGGAGACTCGCTGTACCTTCGGTTTCCTCGCAGAGCTTCTGCGTGCAAATGGCCTTTGTGCCGTCGTTGCTGCACTTGCAAAGATTGCAGTTATCGGGGCTGAACATCTTTCCGGCCTCGCAGTACTGATCTGTAATTTAAAATAATTTTATTATTCAATTTTTTCCACTATATTAATAGTCATATAAATTCACTGCTGAGATATTCCATTCGACGAAAGCGAATACAGAATTTGCAAAACTCGTACTATTTCGTATGCATTTATACTGACCGTTCGCGGATCTGGACTTTCTTTCCTCGCACAATTTCATCGTGCAAATGGCCTTTGTTCCGTCGTTGCTGCATTTGCAAAGATTACAGTTATCCGGGCTGAACATTTTTCCAGGCTCGCAGTATTGACCTAGAAATCCGATGTTCCAGTTTTAGAATTATTAGTTAGCAAAAAAATGATTTTTTTTTCAAAGCCACAATCTATATTATACTCACTCTTTCTTGGAGCCATTCTGGTCTTGAAATTTGCGCAGAATCCCAGGGTGCATTTAGCGGTAGTTCCGTCACCGCTGCAAATGCAACTGCTGCAGCCGTCTAGCTTGAATCGCTTACCGGGTTCGCACAGTGGCTCTGAAAATGGAAAAAAAGTTTTACACTATCGTAATTTAATCTAATCAGAAGAGCAGGCGAAATTACTCGCGTTTCGACAAAACTGCAGCAGCAACGGTCGACGAGGAAATGCCATAAAACGGAAAAATTTTCCCGCTTACAATACGCGGCCTGGAGTTTTAGTCGAAAAACACACGGCGGAAAGTTTGTACAATAGCAAAACTGCAATAATAAATAAAACTTACGAGCTCGAATGGTATCGATATCGTTGACATTTGCATTCCCTTCAGGGCAGTGCATATCCGTGCAAGCTGCGCTCTTCCCGTCGCTCGAACAACTGCAGGTATTGCAGTCCATTTTGAATGATGCGCCGGGAGTGCAGTACAGGCTCTCTGATGCTGAAAATTTTCGTTCGAAATTACTTCTCTATACACTCTCTCTACAGAAGATATTGAGCGACTTTTTTCTTCTAGAAATATAGAAAGTTCGCGAGTCTACTAGCTGTGTAGTGTGTACGTACCTGCGACAGCTGAAACTGCCAAAAAGACGAGGAAAAGGGACTTCATTATGCCGATCTAGTTTCGCTCACACTTCTGAGTAATCTCTCGAGCAAGTTGCGTTGAATTCGCAGTAACTTTGTCGAATGTACCCAGCAACTCGTATCTCGTTTAAATATACCCAGTTTCGAGTGCTCTGCTTACTCCTCTTGCGAGTGAAAAGTGGAGGGGGATGAGAGGACAGAATATTCCGAGCCTTATCCCTTGCCGTTATCAGAAAAATGTCTCGCGCGAGCGCGAATCGCTTGTAGCATCTTTGGTCAACACTCGAGATTGTTCGATATTGTGCTGTAGAGTAATAAGGCCTGAGAGGCACTTGTATAGCTTAGAATATGACTGACGCGCTATTTTTATCTTGTGGGGTATGATTCTCACGATCGACGCTATACGGTCATCTCAGTTTTACCTGATGTTCGATATGTGTGAGTTGTCACGTAGATCCCTTAGCGTTGTCATGAATAAACGATGTGAAGGGAATTTTCTAGAATTTTATTTGGGGAGAACGTGTCGGTATGACACTGCTCAATAAAGTTATACTATGGATTTATGATTATTTAATTTTATGATTTATTAAGGTATGGTGTATTATTACTTGAGTTATGAAATATAGGCAGACATAATAAAGAGACAGTAGTAGCTGAATTAAATGGTTTAAGATAATATTTTTTAATCATTTGATTATTTTTAAGTGCATGCAGGACAAAAACTGATTTTATAGCTATAAAATAAATTAATCTGATGCATTGTTACAAGGTTAGATCGATAATGATCTCTACTCGATTGAAGGTGAGTCATGTATGACCTATATTATCATCTCGATATAAGGTCCAGTAATCCAGATTTATGTGTGTCTATATCGAGGGATGCTTTTATCCACATAGAAGATTCTCGAACCTATTGTTATAATATTGTAACTTTTACTATTAATCATGCGTGAAAAATAATGATAAGCGCACTTATACTTCTGTAACTGATTAAAAAAAATATTCTAGATAAAATGATATTACTTCGGTGGGCGATCGGAAAAATACATAGTCCAGGCGGTAGAGCAATCGAAATGGATGTTGTTTGATAACGCAAATTTTTGTTCGCAGAAAGTTGCCAAATATTGTGTAATAGCAATAATCTATGTTTGCATCCTCCGAAAAACGCTTGCTTCACGCTGTATAACAACAAATGTGCCAAAATCGCGAAAATTGGCCCATTTTTCGATACATTTGTGTCTGTAACTTTGAAACAAAGCCTTAAATCAAAAAAAATACTCTTTCTTTTTTGTTTATTTGACGATTTCCTATAAGGGTATAACAATCGCGAATCGAAAAAGTTTAATTTCCCATTAGTTATATGCGAAAATTAGTAAAAAATCATACGTAAACTTTGAGAAATGTTTTCGGTAAATAAAAATTGATAAATATTTATCAAATTTTCAGAAAAGATAGTTCAACATATGACAATTACATATCATCTATTGTGAATTTTTTTGTTTACGCATTTTGCAATTAAGGCGTAAACATCTTTCGACAATCGACAAAATTATAAATTTATCATCTCCCCGACTATATATTCTTTTATTGCGATATCGATTTTAAAAACTTATTGAAGTTTATCAATTTATATGATCAGTTTTCACATAAGTATAATTTTTACACATAATTTAGGAAAAAACACGACTTGACAATTTAATGAATATTTCATCTTCAACCACTGTGACTAATGCCCTTAGATATAGAAATGAGTCGATATAAATATAAGAAAATTTTTAGACGAATCTTATAGATTTACAACTATCAATAAATTATACGAATTAAATTGTTTGAATAAAACTTTAATTATTCAAATGCACGGTACGGTATCCGCAACTTTATAGAATTCTTAATGGTGAGAGGCGTACCCACGCACGTAATCGTCATTGCGACCTTATCAGTCACTCGCTACACTTGAGACAGCACGAGCACGAGCCCCCAGATCTCACGTGAGCAAATGATGGAGAGAAAAATCATAGCAGACCACTTGAGATAAAGTCTGCTTTTAGCCGTATTCCAGTCAGGTATTAATGCAGTCACTTATTTCTCTTGACGCATTTGAGACTAAGAAGATTCCTTGTTCGCATGAACCAATTTATATGCATATCAATATTATTGGTGAAATTGATATGTAACTTAGGCAAATCATCCACGTTTGCTATGCGCATTAGATCACATTTTCAAATTTCTCTAAGTACATCATCATGCATAATTTTAATTGATCTATGCTTGTATATTACAAATTAAGCCGTGATTTTAGAAATCTTAATTTTGCAGAGGCGCTACGTGATCTTGCTATATAATATCGTGACAACTTTATTATATTTATTCGTTCTTATAAGATATTAACTCATTAAATTTATCAATAAAATCTAATCAATTTGAACCTGTTTTTTAAGATGCGTTCACTCTTGAAGCCAGCCAATAATTAATCTCAGCTACCGCAGACGTTAAAAAATATGTTTTTTACCTTTTATCAAAGAGATATGGAGGATTTTTAGTTTTGTTGTAAATGAATACTTCAAGAAATCAATGAAATAGATTTTTTTAGGTGGATATTTATTGCAATTATCATTAATTTCTAAAATTCATTTACATTAAAATCATAGATGACAACATTCATCAAATTCACATAAGTAGTATAAACTCGCATCACATTCATGCTTCATTCAAATAAATAATAGGAACTACAGAATTAATAGTATCACTGTGTCATCGGTCATGGACATCCCTAACCTAATACGATTTAATAAATCTCTTGTTGATCAAATTGTTTAATTCTTCTCTGCATCCTCAGTTTTGCGCGTTCCATCTTTATTCCATACGTTTTCGTCGCACATCATAATCGTGCAACCATACGTGGTTCCATCCTCAGAACAGGCGCAAGTGTTGCAATAATCTTTGAAGTGAGAGCGTGGTTCGCAGACTTGCTTTGGTTCTGTTGATTTTTCTAGACGCACATATTCAATCTTCAGAGAGCCGTCTTTGTTCCATATTTCGGGAGGGCACATCATCCTGGTGCACGAATAATTGGAACCATCGTTGTTACAGAAACAAGTGTTGCAGTAGTTCTTGAAGTGCGAGTGGGGCTCGCAAATTTGTTGGGGTGCTGAAAATGCATAATTTCACAGTTTAGTACAATACTGATTTTTTCAGTGCTTAAGCATATTGTTAAAATTGTAATTTTTTTAGTATTTACCTGATCGCTTAACAACGTCCTTCGTGATGTTAATCTTGAGGCTACCGTCCTTATTCCAGATGTTCTTGTCGCACATTCTCCTGGTGCAAATGTAAGATAAACCATCATCAGCGCAGCCACACGTGTTGCAGTACTCTTTGAATTGTGTTCTTGGTTCGCAGACTTTTTCTTGGGATGCTAAGGAACGCTTGGCCCTGACAGCTGTAGATTTGACTTTGAGTGAACCGTCTACATTCCAGATTTCCGTATCGCAGGCCATTTGCGTACAAGCAAACCAGGAACCATCGATTGAACAGCTGCAAGTGTTGCAGTAAACTCTGAATGCAGTGCTTGGCTCGCAAACCTTTTGCTGCTTCAGTAAAACTGAAATTTCAAAGGTTCATTAGTACAGTCATAAACGTAATATCACTACGTTGCATGTGTATTCTTAGTTCAGTATCCGAACTTACCGGGTTGGTAAACTGACAATTCGTTCAGATCTCCTGGACACGCCATGTCAGTGCAAGCTGCTGACAGTCCATCATTAGAGCAGGTGCATTCATTGCAGTCCCACATAAAAACTGAGCCAGGCAGGCAACTGAATATGTTCCTCGCTAAAAAATCCCAAATAGTTATCACCTATTCTTAGAACTTTAAAAATAATAAACGTAATGTAAATTAGTATAAACAAAACAATAATAGTTACCAGAGGCAACGCTGATAGTCAGTAAAACCACAAAAATCGGCTTCATGTTGATTGGTACTTTTGAGTTCCTTCGGATCACTGCTCTATCGACTTCACTAGTCAGAGTGAATGATTGTTATGAGTCCAAATTCGAAAACTGCTTTATATATTCGCGTCGAGCATCACAGCCGGCTTCTGACGTCAACTGCTTAGTGGGAGTAGAAAATCCCAAAGATATCGTTTGCGTACTCATCGTATGCTTATCAGCTCATCGGTAAAACCAGCGGGCCCCTCACGTATACATACGTACTAAAACCGACCAGTCAAGATCTCCGCTAACCACTCGAGTTTTGTCGAACAATATTGACGCATTATTGGGCACGTAGCTTGCCGAGTATAAGATTGTATTATCTAATAGAATTTTTTAGGCAAATGAGTAACGGAAAACTGATTGTTTTTACGTGTTTTGTATATTTCCGGTATCGTAAGTATAAGGCATACATAATAGCAATTCTGAGTCACTCTTTCGCTACTGTTTACCATCACTATGTGGGATTCCCACAGTAAACACTCGTATTTTACTTTCCAGTAGTTGATCGACACACTATTTCGTTTTACATATAGATCAAAACAAGCAGAGAATTTAATCATTTTCTAAGAAATATTATTGTAAAATAAGTATACAAATGCGCATCCTTGACAGTTCCGCAAAATCTTGACATTTAATAAGGTGTGTTAATAATGAATAATACGATTTGTGATATTGTAAAATTTATTAAACATGGTTTTTCAAAAAAATTTGCTTTTTACATGTATAAGTATTACAAATCAAATATCATATGTATAAAGTAAGATTTACATTTTTTAAAGAAAATTAATCTTATAAATAGTTAACTTCGATCAATCGTTTTTTATTTAAAAAAAGCCAGCCATTCTATTTCCTTGGATTATGGGTCGGTATTATGTACAAAGGATTGTTATGAAACTGAGAGAGATCAAGTTTTGAACAATCAAGTACCGTACACTGAGCAGTTGTACCATCGGCGTCACAAATGCAATGGTTGCAGTCGTTTTTAAACAGATGCCCAGGTTTGCATTTGTGGTCTGAGATAATAGATCTTGCAGCTCTTTGCAAAGATTTTGGTGAAATTTTCATGGTGCCATCCTTGTTCCAAATTTCTGGATCGCACATTCGCCTGGTACAGATGAATGATAAGCCGTCATCTGCGCAGCCACATGTGTTGCAGTAATTGTTGAATTGCGATTTCGGTACACATACTTGCTGTGGTCCTGAATATAGGAAATTAGATTCGTTATAAACATTGCACTAATTCAGTTGGTCTCTGTAACCTATTATAAATCTTTTTTAATGAAGACTCACCAGTTTCGATATCCCTTTTAACCTTCTTAGGGCATGCTATACCAGTGCACATGGCTGATTGTCCATCTTTCAAGCAAATGCACGAGTTGCAGTCTTGATGGAAATTCGATCCAGGTGTGCAGTGAAACTCCGCTATTAAATATTTGCGATATATAAATAATCGAAGTATAAAATATAGACTTATCAATTTAATAGCATGTATCAAAAATATTATACCTTGACCTACTCCTTGAGTTTGAACGGGTGCAACGGTTTCTGCTTTTTCGTCTGTATCGGTAACGTCGTCTTTGTTTTCTTGAATGCAAGCAACACCAGTGCACATTGCTGTTTTTCCATCATTAGAGCAAGTGCATGAGTTACAGTCCATTTGAAACGTAGACCCTGGTGTGCAATGGAACTCCGCTGTAAGTGATTAAGAGCAATCAAGTAGGTTTAAATGTTTCCAATTCAGTTTAATGTAAAGTACCGCACGCAAAAGTAACAATTTTTGCAAAATTATAAAAAGCTTACACGAAACAAGAGCTATCGTCGAAACGACGAAAATCAGCAAAGTTTTCATCTTGTTTGTCTGTATAATTATGTTTCTCTATAAATCTTTTTATACCACACACTTTGATTCTTTTAGTTCTGAACACTCGGCACTGATTCCAATTTATGACTCTATCTCAACTCGTCTCGTTTATATATGCATCTTCAGAGATCACTGAATATGTCATCAAAAGAAGATGAAAAAACCCAACGAAGTGTGGGAAACATTCTATCCACGTTTCTTTATCAGTTTATTGGTCAATGCTTAGTAAGAAGAAGCGCTTCTTTTACGTATGCTTTATACTTTATCAAAACAGAGCAAAAAGTGGAAGCTGCGAGCGTTAGGAGATATAATAGTATCGAAGGTCATATTGTGACATTCTAGACAATTTTAATGGATTGACTTATGCGCGGGCTTCTAATTCGAACGCGTTTCTAAGACAAGTGGAAATCCCAATGTACGCGCCACATTGTTTTTAAATATTTTAATTTTTATCCTCGTGCCGCATAGATAAGTTTTCATGGTAATCTCTAGAATACTTTATATTAAAAATCGAAAGTTGAATAAATTTTATTCAAAGGATAGAAAAGGAGGCGTAATAACAACAGTAAAGTAGTACACACAAGAAGAATTATTGCAAAATTTAATTTTTATTATTAAGACGTACTAAAATAAATACATTAAGATACTAAATCGACAGTTTCATCATACGCATTTCAACTCTCATCACATTCATCCTGCATACAAATAAATAATAGGAACCACTGAATTGGTATCACTGTGTCCGTCATGGAGATCCTTAATGTTATACACATTTGATAAACTAATCACGACTCTCTTGTTTATTGAATCGTTTAGTTTTTTTCTCCATCGACAATTTTGCGCGTTCCATCTTTGTTCCAAACGTTCTCGTCGCACATCATAATCGTGCAACCGTACTTGGTTCCATCCTCAGAGCAAGCACAAGTGTTGCAATAATCTTTGAAGTGGGAGCGTGGTTCACAGACTTGCTGGGGTTCAGCAACTGTTCTTGACTGCAAATGCTGAATTTTCAGAGAGCCGTCTTTGTTCCAGATTTCGGGAGGGCACATCATCCTGGTGCAAGCGAATTCCGTACCATCGTTATTACAGAAACAAGTGTTGCAGTAGTCCTTGAAGTTCGAGTGAGGCTCGCAAATTTGTTTGGGTGCTGAAAACGAGTAATTTCACAGTTTAGTACGTTATTAAAGAATCAAAAGTGCTTTCATTTTTTAGTGCTTATGATTTTTGTTTGTTATTTACCTGATCGCTTAACAACATCCTTTGTGATGTCAATCTTGAGACTACCGTCCTTATTCCAGATGTTCTTGTCGCACATTCTCCTGGTGCAGATGTAAGATAAACCATCATCAGCGCAGCCGCACGTGTTGCAGTAGTCTTTGAATTGAGTTCCTGGTTCGCAGACTTTTTCTTGGGATGCTAAGGAACGCTTGGTCCTGACAGCTGTAGATTCAACTTTGAGTGAACCGTCTATATTCCAGATATCTGAATTGCAGGCCATTCGCGTACAAGAAAACCAGGAGCCATCGCTTGAACAGCTGCAAGTGTTGCAGTAAACCTTGAATGCAGTACTCGGTTCGCAAACCTTTTGCTGCTGCAGTAGAACTGAAATTTCCAAGGTCAGTAAAATTTCCACAGTCATAAACGTAATATCACTACGTTGCATGTGTATTTTTAGTTTAGTATCCGAACTTACCGGGTTGGTAAACTGACAATTCGTTCAAATCTCCTGGACACGCCATGTCAGTGCAAGCTGCTGACAGTCCATCATTAGAGCAGGTGCATGCATTGCAGTCTTGCATAAAAACTGAGCCAGGCAGACAGCTGAATATGTTCCTCGCTAAAAAAATCCAAATTAGTTATAACCTATTCTTAGTAATTTAAAAATAATAAACGTAATGATAAATAATAAAATTAATAATAGTTACCCGAGACAGCGCTGATAATAGATAGTAAAACCACAAAGAGTGACTTCATGTTGATTGATACTTTTGAGTTTCTTTAGATCACTGTCCTTTCGTCTTCACTCGTCAGTGTGAATGATTGTTATGAGTTAAAAAGTCGAAGGCTTCCTTATATATATTCTCGTTGAACATCGTAGCGGGCTTCTGACGTCAGCTGCGTAGTGGGAGTAGAAAATCCTGAAGACACCGTTCGCGCGATCGTCACCGCATAACACTTATCAGCTCATCGGTAAAACCGTACTGTGTAGTGCGGGAGCGAGCCCCTCACATGTACACACACACTAGCTTACTGGAGAGAGCAAAAATCTCACGCGACAAGCCACTTGAGATTGCGCGCACGATATTGACACAATGTATCGGACGCAACTTACTGGGAATGACATTACTCATGACGGAGAAAAACACTTATCTTTATTAACACTTTTTAGCCGAATGATGGAAATACCATTGTGTACATGAAATTGGGCACTTGTCATATCGAACGGTTCACTTGTTCGTTAGAAATCTATCTGTCTTTTTTATTATGCGTCATTAGTCACGTACAATCACCCAACATACACAAGCGAAAATTATATTTAATAATTAATAGGCTAGAACAGTTATAGCATAAGCGGCCAAGACAGCAAGCCCGAGAAAGCAGTTTTGGCATAGTCGCCACATCCTTACATATGTGCAAATCCGCGGCCGACTAGAAACAACTCATCGGTGGAAGTCAGAAATTTAAAATTGAGGGCACACCTACCAGACCGATTTTTTCCGGTTCTATAGGTCGTCCGGAGTGTAAAAAAAAACCCGCGTGCACGCCCGATCGCTTGCCATACTTTTTTGCCCGCCACTTTAAATTCTCTTATGGGAATTTAACATGGGGAAAATTAACGAAAACCAGCCAAAGTTCGACTTTATGTCAGAAGCCGCAATCGAAAAATGTGTATTTATACGTTCAAAGTATCCGAAAAAAGATTTAATTTGAGCCCCGGTGGGTTAAAAATGGTGGCCTAGAAAAAAAGTTGTCTGGGCTTGAATATAGCGAAAAATCATGAAAATCACGATTTACTCCCATTTTTAAAATTCTTATAACTTTTGATCCGAGCGGTCAATTTCAACTATCCGGCCCTCAAATTAAAGCTCTTTTCTTCTACTTTTGTTTTTTGAAAATTAGATTAACATTTTGTTGGTTTCATGTGCTATATACATGGCGATGAAAAAAGGTAAAAAACAGCCATAATTGATAGCCTGTAACCCCGTAGCCGGCGCGTCCCCCAGGTGGCGGATGGGGGAGTGCTCGCCGGGGCGCTAGCCCTGGAGGGTAGAGCAGAAATAAAATATGCTTCGTGGACCAACAGGCCGCCGTGTTTGCCGTGCGGTGCGACCCGTGAGCTGCTAAAAGAAGATCCTGGATAGGGAGGCGATCTGAGGTTGCGCGCCGAAGTGACCCGAACTATCTTTGGCTTCTGCTGACGGTAAGACGGGAGACCGGTTACCTAGCTAGTACCGGATCGGCTTAAGCGAGTGCGTTCTGTCGTGTGACGCCTGCCGGAAACTCTCCAGAGAGGCAATCACCTTGGTTCGGGGAGAAGGGCTCGAGAGAGCAGAGGTGGGCTAGCGCGACAGCGCGTGCTATATCCAGGTATGATGTACCCAGTCCGGCACCGCCTTTGGTCAGGTACCGGGGCCATGTCAGCTGCCTCCATAGACAGGGGGATCCAGGGGGTCGGACACATGCCGGGATGAACAAACACTGTTTGCAACATGGAGAAGAGAATCGAACATGAAGGAGAGATAAGGGAGGACTTGGAAGTGTTCACACTAACGGTGACATAATCGCAAGATGGTGGACTTGCTCAGGATAAGAGCAATACATTGGAAGGCAAACAGCAGGTCGCAGGAAAGAGCAATATGCCAGGTGATGTGGATGAGGAAAAGAGGATGCTCGAGGCCTGGAATAGAATCCGGGCAGCAGCGGATACCAAGCAAAAGCTGCCTGACTCGGGAGGAAGGATTTGTTCGCGCAAAGATAGCAGGTATACACGTATACAGCTGCTATGCCTGCCCTAGAATAGAAGGAAAAGATAAGGCAAAACAGCCAAGTTAAATGCTGCTAGACGAAGGCCACTGAGACACAAGTACGAAATGCTCCTCTGACTGATGCAGAGGAACGTAGGTCATAGAGTTGAGCTCTCACTCCCCTGCCCGATGCAGAGGAACGTAGGAGCTAGGGTTAAGTGCCTATAAGTGCTCCTCAGACCGATGCTGAGGAACGTAGGTAACTGAGTTGGAGCCCAGACTCCCTCACCCGATGCAGAGGAACGTAGGTGTCGGGGTTGAGTCTGTCCAGAGGATGACCGGACGATGCTGCACGAAGTAGACGACCGGACGATGCAGAAGGAAGTAGACGCCCGGAAGATGCAGAAAGAAGAAGACGAGTTGATGACTTTATCAAATAGAAGAGGGCAACAAGCCTTTCGACCCCCCGCGAAGGATTGCTTAACGGTCGTACCGCGGGGGTAAAGGACGTAGAGGGCGGAGCTAGGTGAGGATTCGCGCTACGGCTGGGTGCATGAATCTGGCCGTAATGCGAAGGGTTTTTAGTTGGTGAGAATCCAACACACGGTGACACTGGGGGTGCGTGGCCTCGGCTGCCTCGTCGTCAGTGTCATGTCATGGTCTATTAAGATTTTTACCCTACACCTCTTTCTCCACAGACAAAAAAAAAACACACACACACATCCGACGGACATTTTCTAAAAACACGTGATTCGAACTCCAAACACTTCCAAATGCGTTTCTACAAAGTTTTAGCAAAAGTGAAAATTTTACTATTACAAAGCTTCCTCTAGGAGGAAGCAAAAAAGTCTTTTAATTGTTATAATTTTTCAAAATAGAATTTGTGTTTAAACTTTTTATTTATATAGAGTAAGTTAGGTTCTTCATGCATGTATGTAAAGTATCACGAGTATTATGAAGTTTGAGTCGTGTTTATGAAATTACGGTTTTCTATGAGCATGCGGGATTCTCGCGGTAAAGACTGTAGCGCTCTATTTTTACGTCTAGCTTATACGTAATTCGAATTTTAAAAATACAAAACTATAATAGAGCATGGGTTTTTACTTCGATCCGCAAACACTATGAGTCAAAATAAATGGTCCTATAAATAAAACTGTTAAACAATAGTTATAACTACATTTTCTATAGCATTATATAACCATACAATGATGTATACTATATAGGCATTGAATTTGATTTAATCTCTGAGTGATTTAAGACTTTCGATAGCTAATTTCTAATAATGATATCGGTAATATAAATCTGTTTTCCAATGCTTATAATAATTTGGACACATAAATTGACAAGCTGATAGCGATGGCCCAATTAAGTCACACACTTTAATTTAAAAATATAGGAAAAGAACTGAAGATAAATTTATAAAGTAAACACTTGAAACTTGGCGAAAATCTTACATTTTATTTTTCATCCATTATTCGTGTGTAAACGCGCTACTATATGAATAATTTTAAATCAAGATATCTCAGATTTTATGCTTTGAGTGCCTGAATTTTCATTTTATTAGGGATTTCGAGCAAACCAGAATTTTAATAGCCTCTATTGTCTCGAATACTTTCTTTGTTGTATTGTTCACTATCTTATGGTCATTTTCAAAGTTGCGAAAACTGGGATTTTAGTTGAATAATTTGCTTTCTTTACGACCCTATTTACAGGCTACTTCAACTTCGTAGTTCGCAGGGTTTTCTAAAAGTGAGGAGACAAAGTTTCGAAACGCAAAGTTGCCACTGTATTCATTGCAGATACAAGTGTAGCGACCTTCCAACTGTACGCAGTGTCAGTTTCGAAAACTTTATCTAAATTTTACGTTATTTAAAATTAAACTAGCGGAATAAGTATACTCAACGTACATTTCATCTCAAATATCAAAACGAACTTTGTAGCATAGCGCGTGTCAAAGATAAGCGAGCAAATGAAATTGAGAAGTCACGAGAACAATCGCAGCCGATTATAATTTTTTTTTATCCGTTGCTCGCCTCTTTGGAGTCAAAAGTCCGAGTTTCACGTGCATCGCCTTACGCATAGCCGAAGCGAGACAACAGATTAGCGAGCTAATTGAAATGACATCATGTTCGTTATCTCTTACGCACGGATCGGCTGTTTTTTAAGGTGTCTCGGTGAAAAATTTGGTCGAATTCCTATTATATAGTTTAAGTAATCATTATCCTTCCGTTGAGTTTATAAGTAAAAAGAAAGACGTCTTTTCGCCCTTTAAATTAATTAAATGCAACAACGTCGAGTCTCTTTGCTGGAAACTGCATTGCATATTACATCAGGGATAAACTATATTCATGATCAAAGTGGAAGATTACTAATCAATCGTCTGTCAACCAGTCTGCTGAATACTCGAGACTTATTGATCAGCCTATTTTAAAAATATTCGCCCAATCATCATTATGATAAATCTATGAGTGTTTTGCTATATGTTTCAAAGTTACCTTATCTTTATTACTCACACGTAGACCATTAATAGTTTCAAGTCCTCTACTCATCAATTACACATTCACTAGTACATTTATACATATTTATAAATAACTTTTGCGGTTTGATTTAATAATAATAATATAATTATTTCAGGAAGGTAAGAATGAGCAGTTTTCATATTGAAATGATTCACATATAATAGATAAGTGACGTCTTCTGTAAGAATCGCTGCTGATGCAAGGTATGTAATATTTACTTAAATGATATTTATTATAATACAACGGAATCGCTTTTCCCCAAATAATTATTTATGTGTCCTGAGAGAGATCGCTGCAGGAAAAATTTAATTTATTTGCTTTTAGTTTCGCATTAGCCCTTTTGAATTTCAAAGTGTACGAATAAATATATATAATATTAATTAATTATTCTACAAGTACCAGCTTAAATATTGATAAGTTAATTGTCGAGGCTGTCACGTATCATCCATGTATTTACGAAAATGACTTATCTCTGGAAAGTCACAAACACTTTATGATAAAGTATTTGCCTGTTTGTTACACGTTTCACAAAAATCTTATTTATTAGTTATATCATTGGAAGATTAATTCTAAAACTGCTTAGAGAAAAACCCAGTCTTTCATTTTTTATAAACTATAATCTATAATTATCGTTGCACTTGATATAAGTAGTCGAGACGCCAGCCTTTTAATCCCGCAAACTATCTCTCAAAGTTCATTTTATAATCCTGTCTGGGATCCTCCGACGTTCGACCTTGACACTGAGAATCATTATTCCATTTAAATATTTCACTTAATTGAAATTAAATAATACACTTAGAGGTTACGCAGATTAATCTCATCGCGATTAACATTCGCGTCGATAAGAATTATGTTCCTTATATCACTCCAAGCGAGGTCAGACGAAAGATGTTATAAAATCTTCGCAGCCTTATGATCGATCTTGAATTTGAAAATAAAATCAATCAATCAAATCAGAGAACACATAAGTCCGGCTGTTCATAAACGAGTGCACAAACCCATACCCATAAAACTGCACAATATAATACAAATTCCGACATTTACGCACTCATCGCTTATATATCCGCAATAAAACCATAACAACGTCCCCTCGACAATTTCACCCGCTACAACAGCTGTCACCCGCAAATCAAGTCTCCATACAACTGGCTAATGAAATCAGCAAATCAAATAGCCGGCCCAACCCGACACTTTTACGCGACGTACTTACCTCCGCCAAGTGCATAAAAGAAGGATCGAGCGAACGAGCCCTTATGAAGCCTTTCGAGAGGACCGCACGAGGTCCTATAAAAAGCTCGTAAGTGCGCGTCGCGAAATCCGGCGCCTTTTATGTGGTGCGGCGGTGCCGTAAACCCAAGAAGAGCATAATGTATAAGCTGGCTCACCTATACTCTGCTGCATCGTGCGAGCTTTTTTCATACGTACAGCCGAGAAGCTCGTCTTTGTGTACGTGACTATGCACAGCGGGAGTGTAGGGCAAGTCGAGAGAAACTCGAGGGTTCAGTCTGCCGTTGACAGATTCGCTGCTGCGTCGGTCTGGCCGAGACGCAAGGGCGACAGAGTTAAGTGGTCTCGGGGAAGATTGAATTGGAGAAGAATTGCCCTGCTGATGGGATTTTATGTACCGGATTAATTAAGATGCAACGACGAGAGCTTGTAGTTGAGATGATTAAAATTTCAAGTTAAGTCTGTCGCGTTGAAATTTTTTTAAGGTTTTCACCTGCATTGGATTGTATAAGGATAGGGTTACTTCATTATTACGTGTTCGACGCTTCTGGAAACGGTATTTTTTTTACAAGGATCGATTAATCGTTGTACAGCGATAATCCACAAGAGATAATGTGTTTATGACAGTCGTAGGATCTGTAAAAATCTTGTTTATTGGTAATATAATTATCAGTCGAAAACCACTTGAGAAACGCACTTCACTGTCGTACAGATAATCGTCAAAAATCGTACGAAAAATTCTCGTATCGTTCTCTTATACATTGTACCACCTCTCAGCCAGGCGTCTCGATAAACAAGGGCATAAAAAAACGAGATTTGCATCGCGATGCACTTTACCTCATTAGAGTAATATTACACAGATCGCCGATATTGAGTATTGTATTATTCACTTAGAGACCAAGTACTCGTTCGTTAGATAAGACATTCTACAAAGATACCGCTCCCAACACATTGCTTTAGGTAAAAACATATTTTCAGAGATTCAAGTGCGATTAGTAGTCATTGACTGGGAAATCCCCGTGACTCTGGAAAAATTGACACGTCTGTGCAATTACGTGATTTTCCTCAGCTATCCATAAAAATAATCCAAATATTCGTCATTATCCTAACCAATGCACAATAGCAGGATAATTTGCATGCGACACTGACTAGTCGGCGGAACTTCACCGTACGCATCAAATCCAATCGGCGAAAGAGCTTGCAAGCTACTAGTCGTTAAGCGCCGGAAAAGTCTCCTATATACGCGCAAGCACAGCTCGCATCCGAGACACGCGCGCGAGTGCATTTAAGGACGAAACTTTGCGCCCGGGACATCCTTGGACTAACTGATCGCGAGCAGCAGCAGAAGCAGCAGCACTTGGCCCTAAACAGCCCGGGAAGAGGATGTTGTTCGCGAGAACTTGAGCCGAGAGTCGTATATTCTTAATTAAACTGGCTGCCGGTGTCGCGCGCGGATTAAACTTCTGAATGGCTTTTTACGGCGGAGGATTTTTAATTTTGAGAAAGAGCAAGTTGGCGCGGTTAATAATCGAGAGAGCCACACGCGGTTGGGATGAATATTTTTGAAAATGTTTTTGAATAGTATGCCGAGGGGGAGTTTGAAATGGACTTGTTAAATTTATACGAACTGGATACGGGCTTATATTCGCCGTCTGCAAGTTTAACTGGCGTGTTTAGGGCTGGCTGTGTCCTAAAATCGTAAAACTCTTTTAGTGTGGACCGGAGTTTCTTAAACTTGTTAAATTGATCTTGTTTTCTCAGAGCAAAAAGACGAACTTCTTTTGCGTATTTCGGGAGATTGCCTGCCTTCCGCATTATGACAAGCGCAAACAAAAATTATTGTCTCTTCTCTAATGGAATGAAAAAGTTGCGAGTTTACGGCACTATTCAATTTTCGGAAAATTGCTTGCATTACAGTGTAGCAAAAAGATGCTACATACGAAATTAGCATAACTTCGTGCCTCCAGAACATTCTCGACGTAACCTTCGTGCAAAATATCACGAAATCACCGTCGGCTCAGCTGACGACACCCGCGAAGCTCGTATGTCCACTCGAAATTTAATGCGTCAACAACGGCTATCTCCTCAAGCTGGAGAGTTTTTCCATAAGCTCTGCTCACGTGTGCCGCGAGAGGCTCGTTCGCACGTCGTCAACGGCTGAAAACGTATCGTAGCCGCAGATAAAGGCCAATGTCACGATTTCGTCGGTGGGGCAGTTCCGATAACGATCACCCGATGTTCGAGATTTTTCGCACTCGATTGTCTCTTATCTGGCTGGACTAGCGGCTATTGACTCGAGTGTATATATAAACCCGCGCGCACAGAGTTGGATCATTCGAATCAACTGCTTCGAACTGAGAGGATCTACGAAGAGACTTGAGACAAGTCGCAACGCAAGAGAGATATTCAACGAGCGAAGTTGAGAGTAACGAAGATTTTTTTTTAGAGAAGACTTACAGTGAATATTTGATAAAGCAAAAATGAATACCCTGTTTGTCGTGGCTTTGGCGATCACCGCTGTTGCAGGTAATTATTCTTCATTTAATTTTTTTATAATAATGAGATTTTACTTGCAATATTTGGAATGGATTTACATATTCTGATTACTCAATTTTAGCGGAAAACTTATGCACGCCAGGATCATATTTCAAGAAGGACTGCAACATGTGCACCTGCTCGATGGATGGGAAGACAGCAGCCTGTACTGACATGCTTTGTCCTGGTGAAATGAAGAACTACGCTGGCATTGACAATGGTACGTTACATCATCGAACTATTATTACGTCCTGAATTTCATCATGAATATAACGAGTCCGGTGATTACAATAAATTTGCATTTGTAGAGCGGTTCTGTGAACCTGGCAAGAAGTTCAAGATAGACGACCTCAGCACTTGCACCTGTAGCGCTGACGGAACCAAGGCTAAGTGTACACTGGGAGTCGTTTCCTTGTTTGGAAAGATGATGTCCAGTGGACAGAGTCAATACTGCACACCTGGAAAGATATTCAGTCCTGACAACTGCAACACATGCAAATGCAGCGCCGATGGCTTGAAGGCCATGTGCACATTGAAGATCTGCTCAGACGACAACATTCTTGACGTTAAGTCGTCATCGACCAAGCAAGTCTGCGAGCCCTTGAAGCAGTTTAAGGACTACTGCAACACTTGCTTCTGCTCCAACGATGGCCTGTCCTTTGCTTGCACCAGAATGATGTGTGACAAAGCCATCTGGAACAAGGACGGCAGTATGAAGATCGTTGCCACTACCTACCAAAACCAGAAGAAAGTCTGCCAGGCAGGATCTCGATTCAACGACTACTGCAACACCTGCTTTTGCAACAACGATGGTACTGACTTTGCCTGCACTCGTATGCAGTGCGACAAGGACCTCTGGAACAAGGACGGCAGCGTAAAGGTCTTTGCCACAACCTACCAGAACGAGAAGAAGGTCTGTCAGGCTGGATCTCGATTCAACAACTACTGCAACACATGCTTCTGCAATGAAGATGGTACTGACTTTGCCTGCACTCGTATGCAGTGCGACAAGGATGTCTGGAACAAAGACGGCAGTATGAAGGTTCGTGCTACCACCTACGACAACAAGAAGAAAGTCTGTCAAGCTGGATCTCGATTCAATGACTACTGCAATACCTGCTTCTGCAACGAAGACGGTACTGACTTTGCCTGCACTCGTATGCAGTGCGACAAGGATGTCTGGAACAAGGACGGCAGCGTGAAGGTTCGTGCTACCACCTACGATAACGAGAAGAAAGTCTGCCAGGCTGGATCTCAATTCAGAGATTACTGTAACACCTGCTTCTGCAACGAAGACGGTACTGACTTTGCCTGCACTCGTATGCAGTGCGACAAGGATGTCTGGAACAAAGACGGCAGCATGAAGGTTCGTGCTACCACCTACGACAACAAGAAGAAAGTCTGTCAAGCTGGATCTCGATTCAACGACTACTGCAATACCTGCTTCTGCAACGAAGATGGCACATCTTTCGCCTGCACTAGAATGATGTGCGACGAGTCGATCTGGAACAAAGACGGCAGCCTCAAGATTCAGGCTGTTGAACCACGAGTCTGCGAACCCAACACCCATTTCAAGGAGTACTGTAACACCTGCGCCTGCTCAGCTGATGGCAGTAACAAAGCCTGCACGATGATGGAGTGCGATTTGAACATATGGAACAAGGACGGCAGCCGTAAGGACGTATTGGACAACAAACGCGCTTCTGGTGAGTCTCTTATTATTTTAGAATCAGAGTAACAAGTCTAAATACTCGTGATAATGGATCTAATGAATTTCCGTGGAAGTCTAGAACTGCTTGATAATTTAACGAAATTATTGTTCTAGATAAAGTTTGCGAGGCCGGAAAGGTCTTCAGTCCGGACGGCTGCAACACATGTGTCTGCAATGAATACGGAACCCAGTTAGCGTGCACTTCCAAACTTTGCATGACAACTCTTAAACAGGCTTACGAAGTTGATGAAACACGGGAATGGGGACGTAAGTGTCTATACAATACCTTATCAATATTCAAATAGATATATAATTCGGAACTTTTAGTTTAATTAACTTTGACATGATATAACGCGGAATGTTAAACTACTCGCTGACTCACACGTATGCTGCAATGCGTCAAAGACTTGTTATCGAACCTAATCGAGATGCTAATTTCAATTTTAATCGAACGATAATATTCAGCTAGATAACGTTTCGTGTTTTTTCCTTACAGCTCTCTACAGGCAAGGAGACGCCTGCACACCCGGCAAACCTTTCTACAGCGAGTGCAACAAATGTGTCTGCCTGGAAACTGGTAACCGCGCCTTCTGCACACTCATGGACTGCGCAGCACTCGCCTAAGCAAATTTAAGATATTTCTCACTCTTTTGTTATACAAGAGAGCGTGAATTGGATTTTTTATATACTTGAGTTTATCGAGTATATTTTTAAGACTTACGATCCTCCGATGATATTATTTTAACGATATTCGTTACTAGATAGAAGATACCAGTGATTGATATTAATTACTCTAACAAATTACTAATGATGATCGCATGAATGGAGAATGGGTGTGTTTAAAATAGTATTATATGTAAATAATGTGAATTGTAATGGTGATTTAGAAATCTTATTCAAATTCTAATAAATAAATATTTATTTTCAATTAAACTTTCTCTCTTGTTACTGAAATATTTCCTCAAATACACGGCCCGATTGCATTTCCAAAAAAACTTAAATCAGTCACCATAGATCACAAATCTCAATTTCTAAATCCGCTATATAATCACTATATTTAATCTAAAATTCCAATCCCAAAAAAATCCTTCTCCGCAAGCTACAAACTGCGCATAGATATTATCCAATCGAAGACGAATCCCCTGGGAATAAATCAGGAGCGCGAGAGCACTAAAAATTTCGCGAGTAGCTTCCCCTAAAAATCGCCAACGAGTGAATAAATCAAAATCGATGGAAAGCACGGCGCGCATGTGGCTGACAGCTCAGCCAGTGTAAGATAAGGACTGCAGCAGCAGCAGCAGCAGCAGCCCTTTCGCGACATCATCGGCTCTGCTGCATTGGATGCAGCAGCCACCCCAGCGTGTTAACTTTCTTTTATCGTCTCGACACTTTTTCGTTGCGCCTTCGGGTGAAGAATTGCCCTGTCGATTCTCGCCGTGTCGGTCAAAGCGTATAGATATATCGATCGGTGGCTGTGCGCGTATATGTATATCTATGCTGGCAAAAAAGTGTCTAGCAAGTCAGTTTCAGGAAAAATTCACATAAATATTTTTCCAACCGTGTGCTTAATGTAGACGGACAAAAAGTTGCGAACAAGGAGATGAAATTGAATATTTCGACGAATAGAGGGTATCGATTACGCGCGACTTACACACTGCACGAGAGTGTGTAATGCGCTTATAATCTAGCGGTCGCAATGAAACGTTAATACAATAATACAATCGAATGGCGGTGGCAACAGCCTGTAAATTAAAAAGCCCTTCGTTAGGATACTAATGCAATATGCGAAGCGACCGATATTGCTGCTGCACGTATATTATATGCATATGGGGAAGAGTTGGCGTAACCGCAGGCATATTATGTAAATATAAAGTGGCATACATGTAACCGTGTAAATTCGTGCGTTTGTCATTACGGCATTTCGGCTTTTAGCATCTGCCTCTGCTCCGTCCTCTTTTGGACTGTATAAACGTGTGTATTGAATTTACGTCTGCACGTATGTATAGCGCGAGGTCGTGTAAATACGGTGTAAAATTTGGAATTTCGAGATTAAAGCTGAAGTGCACGCGTGCCTGGAATTTTCGGGATTTAAGGACGGTACTTACCGGATTCACTGACCTACATACGTTCATAATCTGCGCATTTGCTCGATTCATCCTTTGGATGGATGGATAATACAGTGAATTTCGAAATTCTTTGTTTAAATATAGTGAGTATTTATGTAAGTATAGTGCTAAGGATTTTAAGCATTGTTAATTTATCAAAATCGTGCGTTGAAATTTCAATTTCGTCGTTATTCATACCGAACAAATAACTCTAATTAAAGTCAAACACTCGAATTCAATAGACTCTCGTCTTACGAAGCCGAGTTCGTAGGAGCATATACAGCGTTTCAAGACCCGTTGCTATTAAGAACGGATTTCAGGGATGAGCGAACCGCAACCATAACGAGGATTTAATCGTGTTATAATCACGTGAGTGTCCGTCGCGTATACTCTCCACCCACGCAGTCTAGAGCGCTGGAAAAATCTGTTACCGGATGAGATATCGTCCTCAACCAGCCTAATACTCGTCTCTTATTATGATCTCTTTAAGTCTGGAAAGTGTTCTCCCCGCCGCCGAGATAGATCCTATCTCATAAGGCATTTACGCGCTGGTCTCGATCGCGCAGTTTTTGCAACGATCGCTCGACTATGCGCCGTCCATTAAGGTGGTTTCTCTATGAGCTCGGAGTTTTTTGCTCGTCGATATCTGCCTTTTTTTCAAGGAGTCGAGAGGAGTTAATGAGAGACGATGTTAGAGACGCTGGTATACGTGAGAGCGAACGATTTTTAGAGGTACTTAAATACTTGGTTGTGGAGTAGTGGCTGAATTGGATTTTAATGATGATTTTGGATGTATTTAGTATAGAATCATGTGAAAAACAACTTAACAAAGCTTTTAAAAAATCTCGTCTACGTTTGGTTTTGTGTAAACTTAATTTTCACAAAAATAAATTTCGATGTTTCATACTGAGAGAAGGATTTCTTTAATACTAATAAACCAATATATTTTGTACTCTACTTTACAGATATATTAACTGTTAATAAATGGCGATCATTAGTATAAAACACATAGAATAGGATGCGAGCCGTAGCTGACAAGCAAAAATGATTTTCTGCGGTCATTATTACAATCCAGGGTTGTTGCACAACATTTAAATAATTTAAATAACTAAATAACTAAACTCTGCATTCTGAAAATTACTGATAAAAGTCTCCCCGACTCGACATGTGTTTACCACGCGCAACGCATATCTGACGCTAACCTTAAAATCACAATCATCTTGCCCGCTCATCGCTTACTTTGCACGAAGATTCGTAAAGTAATTATTTAGCAATAATTGAAGTCCTATACTCTTTTCGCATACATTATTTACACCTAATAAACTATATCCACTATTTCTATATTAACAGTTAATAAATTTAGTAACAGTTAATAAATCCTTCTCTCAGATAGATTCTCTGTCACGGGCCTCGTGACGGCTATCCTTTCTTTCATTAAAATCGTTTGTCATGTGCAAATCAATATTTTCAAATGTCGCGCCATTTGAGACTATAGTGCATTAATAGAGACATTATATAAAATCAATTATTCATGCAGTAGAATATAGAAGCGCAATTATGAGTATTAAATGTGTCGATTAACTTTAATATTTCATACAATTCCTGGAAATACTGGGTGCAAAGATTTTAAATAACAAAAAACTATCAGTGGTCCAACTATTTTAATTATTATACGACTTTAACGCTTTACTAGGATGACTCAATGTGATGACAATTATTTAGCAATATTCGATGGTCCTCATTATAGCATGAATAAAAAACTTTTGTCACTGTTTGGTTTATGGCCAACTTTGGGCAGGACAAGAAAATTAATTTCTGTTATAGCTGTTACACTTGTGATATTTACATTATATGCACCAATGGTAAGTGCTTTTTTACCCATATAATTTCAATGAATGTTAATTTCGAAGCTATAAAATTTTACATTCTAAAAAGATTTGTAGTATAAATTACGAATTCATATATCGCAGTTAGCTGGAGTTTTTTACTATCGAAAGCAAAAAATTTGGTTAAATGTAATAGAAAATATTGCTGGTTTAATATATCTTAACGTCACTTTGTGTAAATACTATTCAAGTTATGTATTTGAAGGCAGGGTAAGTTAAAATATACTATTTTTTAATAAGATACCATTATCCATCACTGAAATTTGAAAGACTAAAAAATGCACACATGCTTCATTTTTAGATCAAATTAATTTACGAACAAATAGCCGCAGACTGGAAGAACTTGACCGATGAAAATGAAATCAAAATTTTGACTAAATATTCGGAAATGGCCCGGCTACTTTCTCTCCTATACGTAGGGTTTTAATAAAATTTAGTTAATCGTAAATATTGCAAACCAAAATACTTCTATGGTGTTCAAATTCGAGTCAGAACAAAGGCGCTGCTTTAAGACAATATAGTCTTTTTAAAATTTTTATTAGAAATATTGCAATCTTGTTTTTTTTTTTCCAAATTACGCACCATTGGTTTTTAAGCTATTCTTTAAGCTTCAGATGATTGCGACCTATCTGTAATAGATGAACTTTATGAATGTTAAGCTTTCAAAAATTTCAAGCGCTACATCAGTTATTTTTCAATAGTTGAATATACATATTTCAGGTGTGTTACGCAGGGTTTGGTGAAATCGTATTTTATGGCTTTCCATTTATCACTATTGCGATGGATAAAATCATGCCTTTGGCAAATGAAACCCGAATTCGAGTGAAACCTTACCATCTCTATTATTATGACATCATAGACGCTGACAAATACTATTATCATATGTACATTGCTCATGGAAGTGTAGTGGCAGCTATCGGTACAATAACTATTGTTTCAATTGACACAATGTTTGCTGCCAATATTCAACACGCTTGTGCATTATTTGCTATTGTACGGTAAATGAGCTTTATCAAAAGAGTTGCCCAATCAAGAAAATGTCATCCATTCGAAACTGTACATGAAATTCATTATTATTTTGGCAGGTACAGGTTAAGTAAAATTGGAACACTCGACAATGAACGGGAATATGAATATAGAGTAGTCGATGACAAACAAGTTTACGAGAGTATAATACACGTCTGCGACATGCACAGAACTTCTATAAAGTTAAATTTCATTGTATTAACAAAAAAGTTTACAAGAATTATATGTTATAAGAGAATAATCATTATGAATTTGAATATTGATTTTTTTAGGAGTGTTGAGTTAATATGGAACTCTTTTAGCTTCAGTTTTTTGGTATTCATGGGATCGTGTATTCTTGTCATTGCAATTATTATGTTCGATGTAAGAGATTTATTTTCGATTCATGATTATACATGACATGGGCAACATCATTATTATAAATACCCATATTATTCGTCTTCTTACTAGTTTATATTTAACTTGGCACATCCAATTGAGAAGATGATGGCGATCGTTATCTGCATGGGCATAAATACACTATTATTCTATATGAGCTGGATTGCACAGCAGCTGACTGATAGTAGTGAAAATGTTTTCATTGCAGTGTATGGATGTATTTTCAAATCCATCGATTAATTTAATTTTAATAACACAATAAGTGCAATTGCTATTTAAGATTTAAACATTTAAAATCTTTTAGGTGTTCAAACAAATGGTATAATTTGTCCATGAAAGGACAAAAAATGATATATTTTTTACTACAGAACAATTTAAAGAAGATAACCTTAAGAGCTGGAGGAATCGTGGAACTTAATTTACAACAATTTGCAGCTGTAAGTACAATATATAAATGAATTCGTTCGACCTTCGAAACGTATGTATTCTAAGAATCTAAGATCGAAAGTAACATTTTTTCTAAATACATAAATTAATCCTATAAAAAAATATGTCGACTTTAGTATCATTATTTATTTTTATAAATTGTAGATTTTGAAAACGTCAATGTCTTACGCTACAGTTATGATATCAATTAATGATGTTTAAGCGATTGACTAAACATTTGTCTATCATAGCTTGATCTTGTATAGGTTTTATTTATGTAAAATAAAAAGATTGATAATTTTTTAATATATTCCAAACGCTGCATAATACACCTCAAATTTGTATATTCAACTACTTCAAGGTAGAGTATGTCGTTAGAATATTTGATGCTTCTTACCACTAATAGTGTTTTCGTTATTTGAAAAACGCAGTATTTCTACGAATTGTATATGAAATATTAAAGTTAATCGACACAATAAATGCTCATAATTGCGCTTCTATCTTCTGTTGCATGAATAATTGGTTTGATATAATGTGTCTATTAACGCACTATAGTCCTAAATGGACGCAGTGATTTCAAAAATCGCTTAACACGAATGATTCAAATAAAAAAGCAGGACATGCTTTAATTTTTAAATGCCTTACAATTTTTACGCTTTATTCTCAATCTTCATTGCAATGAATATGTTTCTATAAAGTGCATGCCATTTTATCAAATTATATTGCATGTTAATAAAGCGTAGTTACGTTAAGCGTAGTTAATCACACTTTTGTTATCAATGGGCGCTGTAGCGGTCTGATAGCAAGTACTAAGATTTAAATTACATAAACAAAATAAAGTTTTTTACTCCGCGACGTTACATAATAACTTTTTTTGAAAAAGACTTTAGCACAACCAAACAAAAAAAGGTCGACGGACTACCAAGTGTAGTGCAAAATATAGATGAAAATGAACAAGGAAGAGGTGGACGAGGCTTTCAATCAATCGTTGCTCAAGATCAACAAAGAATTCAATGTTTTCAACGGACTATGGCCCAATAGTCCCGGTTGGGACAAGCTTTTCCGGCAAATCTTGGTGATCGCGGTTTTGATAACTGTAACTTTGCCTCACGTAAGTCTTGTCGCGAGAACTTTTTTTAATTTTGAAAGAATTTAAATCTTCACGTATACTAGGTACTCGGAATGGCCGTACAATGTGGAAACAATATGGCTTTATGCGGAGAGAACATTTGCGGAATAAGCTACTGCTTCGGGCTCTTAACTAAGTATCTTATTCCAATCGTATCGCGAAGAAAGGTACTGCAATCGATACTAATAACTAAATTTTTTTCAAAAAATCTATCTTTATTATTTTGATTATAGTTCATTACTTTATACGAGAAGATAGCGCTCAACTGGAGGGATATAACTGATCCGTACGAACAATCGATTTTAGAAGAATTTTCAAAGTTGGGAAAATACAAAACTTGGTTCTATTTCGGTAAAAAATAACTATTTTCTTCATTGTTCTAATAATGTTTACATATTGCTAACGACGAGTATCATTCCTCAGCTTATTGTATAGCGGCTGGTTTTGCCTTTTGTCAGATGACTGTGTTACCAGTGCTGATGGACATTATTCTACCCCTAAACGAATCTCGACCAAAAATTTTAGTGACAAAAGCTGAATACCCTTTTGATCCTTTCGAATATTATTACGAGCTTTACTTCATCTATTGTGTTGCATCTATCATATGCATCAGTGTGATTGTGGCGACTGATTCAACATACTCGGTGATCATACATCAAAGTTTGGGAATACTTGCAATTGTCAAGTAAGGTTTCAGTAATCCAGCAATGTAGTTTCAAACTATCATCATCATTATTTCTTCCAAGGATAGCTTTTTTGTTGATTATTTATTCGATAAACTAGAATACTTTTATTGGAAAATAAACTGAAATATATTAGTTCATTTCGATTTCAAAACAAATGCATTTATTGTTAATTAGATGACTTAATGTTTTCAGTCATAGAATACAGAAGGCAGCAAAGCATAAAAATCAAAACCAATCGTACAGAGTGATGGTTTCAGCGATTAATTTACACAAATCCGCTTTAGAGTTAAGTACATATTCGAGTTAATTTGCGAGTCACAAATCCCTTATGAAAAAAACTACAGTAAATTCTGCGGAAGTTCTGCAAGATTAATGTAGCTGCCAAACATACTCAGGATTTCCTACATGTTTTTGTCATAAGGGATGACATGAATTTGAACAATAAATTTGAGTAAAATGTCAATAAGATGTAAATTTGAATGATAGGTTTCTTGGACTTATCGAGTCTACCTACCGAGATGCCTTTTTGATGATTATATTCTATACAGTCGTGTTTCTGAGCGTTGGCTCACTTATCGTAAGTACTTAAAATGTTCCTCAGAATTTCGCAGCTAATTCGTTTTTTATATCCAAAAGCAAAATTAATAGCTTAATTCATTTTAAGATCGTCGAAAACTCGGAGGAAATCATTGACTTGACGAGAATGACAATGGTGGAATTTGGTGTTTTAATGCACATATTTTTCCTCAGCTGGCCAGGACAATTAGTCATTGATCATACCGAGAATTTGTTCTTATCGACGTAATTATCATGAATTGATTCGGATATAGAAGCTTACGAATTTTGCGAATAAAATATCCTCGATTTTTCTAGATATACAACTCAATGGTACAACATGTCAATGAAAGGAAAAAAATTGTTACAATTTATGATGATGAGATGCTTTAAAACCAGCTTTTTAACAGCTGGAGGATTTTATGTTTTGTGCTTCGAAAATTATGGATCAGTAACTATTACATTTTAATAAGTCTGGTGACAGATACACTACAAGTTATTTGAATATAATAAACGCATTGTATTAAATCTTTTGTTTTAGATAGTTAAGACAACCTTGTCGTACGTGGCGGTCGCTTTGTCTTTTCACTAGCACGGCTCGACTCTGTAAAGGCAGCAGAATTAAAAATAATAAATTTAAAATTTGTAAAAGATAATTGAATAGTTACTTAATACGAACAGCTCTTAATGTGGTTATTTATGTATTTCTGCTTATTAGCAATGCAAAATAGGCTGCGCGAAGACTAGGTTCACGTAAATAAATTCTGGTAATGTTAAGTCGATAAAAGTCTTAAAACCCTCGTAGAAAAATATGGTACTTTTTATACCAGGGAAGGAGGATGAATAGGTGTTTTTAAAACAATTAAAAATTGGTTAAAAATTTTTGTCTTTTTTCATATCTAATTTTAATACATCAAGTTTTTGTTCGTCATTAAATATTTTATTGGCACAAGTATAAAAGCAACGCATAACACGCGATGCTATAGTTATATGTATCAAAAATGGCTGGTCTAGCCCGAAATCGACCAGAAAGCCACTGGTCAGTCTATCTATAAGTGCAACGTAACTACAAGAGAAATTAATTTTCTAAAAACGTTTGTTCTTTAATGTATTCGGGCGGAATATTTAACGAACTGCATACAATATTTATGTCAATCGACAATTTAAATGCTTATAATTACATTTATATTTTCAGTTGCATGAATAATTGGTTTGATATAATGTGTCTATTAATGCACTATAGTCTTAAATGGACGCAGCGATTTAAAAAATCGCTTAACACAAACGATTCAAATGAAAAAGCAAGACATGTTTTTATTTTTAAATGCCTTACAAATTTTACGCTTTATGCTCAATCTTCATTACAATGAATATGTTTCTATAAAGTGCATGCCATATTATCACATTACATTGCATCGATGGCAAGTATAAAGTTTTATTTCTACAAATAAAGTTTTTCACTCCACTACTTTACTTATTAACTTTCTTCGCTTCGAAAAGGACCTTAGGCCAACCAATCGGAATAAGCTCGACAGACCACTAAGAAGAGTATAGTGCAAAGTGCAGATCAAAATGAACAAGGAAGAGGTGGACGAGGCTTTCAATCAGTCGTTGCTCAAAATCAACAAGGAACTCAATGTATTTAACGGACTATGGCCGAACAGACCCAATAGGGACACGATTTTCCGGCGTATCATCGTGCTCACAGTTTTACTAACCGTAACTTTGCCTCACGTAAGTCGTGTTGTGAATCCTTTTTTTTATTTGTGAAGAATTGAAAACTATACTTCTATTAGGTTCTCGGAATGGCCATACAATGTGGCAGCAATTTAGCTTTGTGTGGAGAGAACATTTGTGGATTTTGCTATTGCAGCGGGGTCATCGCCAAGTTTTTCGTTCCAATCATATCGAAACATAAGGTGCTAGAATCGATACGAAGAATTACATTTTTTATCAAAAATCTATCTTTATTATTTTGATTATAGTTCGTTACTTTATACGAGAAGATAGCGCTCAACTGGAGGGATATAACTGATCCGTACGAACAATCGATTTTAGAAGAATTTTCAAAGTTGGGAAGAAACAAAACTTGGTTCTATTTCAGTAAAAAAGAACTTTTTTCTTCATTGTTCCAATAATGTTTACATTTTGCTAACCATGGGTACCATTTCTCAGCTTATTGTACAGTGGCGGGTTTTGCCTTTTGTCAGATGACTATGTTACCAACACTGATGGACATCATTCTACCCCAAAACGAATCTCGACCTAAAATTTTAGTGACAAAAGCTGAATACCCTTTCGATCCGTTCGAATATTATTACGAGCTTTACTTTCTCTACTGCACTGCAGCTGTCGTAAGCGTCAGTGTGATTGTCTCAACTGATTCGACGTATTCGGTGATCATACACCAGAGTTTGGGAATATTTGCAATCGTCAAGTAAGGTTTCGAATCATTTTCATTTAAAAATCGATTATTGAAAACCAGATGATTCAATGTTTCCAGTCATAGACTAAAGGAGGCAGCAAAGCATAAAAATGAAGATGAATCGTACAGAGTGATGGTTTCAGCAATTAAACTGCATAAATCCGCTCTACAGTTGAGTAGATATTCGAGTTCATTTACGAGTCACGAATCGAGAATAAGTATGATAGTTAAGGGGGAACTCCACTGATTTTTGGTCAAAAACTCGAAAAAATTTTTATTATATATTTTAGTTGCTTATAGTTTTATGAACATTTTGAAACCAACCCGATGTAAAAACTTAAAGTTATACCAATGTTATGGGCAGTTGAGTAAAATATTTTACATTAGATAGCATACAAAAATAAAACTTTAAACGCGTTTTTCTCGTAACTTGTTCGTTTGACTTTAAAAAGTTCCTTGCGCAAGGCATTTCTATTAATCCTTTTGAAAATTTTTACGCGTATTCTTTAGAACATTTGGAACAAAACTTAATATTTTAAGTTAAGGTATCTGTTTTAGAAAAATTTGTTTTATTATAAATATTAGTAAATTATAGGGTTTTTTCATAGATTTAGTTGTTTAATAAATTCTTGATTTATTACAGATGAACTATGAGAGTTCCCGTAATAAAAAATATTAACTTTTGTTAAGTACGGGTCAAAATGTATGTCCAAATTTTTTGGATTAATTTAGTCGAAGCCCTGTGCGCAAGCAACTTTTTCAAAAACCTTTAATTTTAATGATTATTTTTGGTTTTTATATCATAACTTGAGTATATGTGTATAAAAATGGCCCAAAATTGCTATGTAACCTTCTTTTATCACCACAATCAAACCCCTAAAATCTGACAATGGATGGGGCAAAAGGTAAGAAAAATTAAAAATCAGTGGAGTTCCACCTTAATAACATATGAATTTGAATGATAGGTTTCTTGAACTAATCGAAGCCACCTATCAAAGTGCTTTTTTGATATTCATATTCGTAACGGTCACGTTTCTAAGCGTTGGCTCACTCATCGTAAGTACTTATCGCAGCTATAGTTCATTTTTAATATCCGAAAACCAAAATACTAATAGGTTGATTAATTTTAAGATCGTCGAAAACTCGAAGGAAGTTATTGACTTGATAAGAATGACATTGATGGAATGTGGTGCTATGATACACATATTTTTCATAAGCTGGCCAGGACAATTAGTCATTGATCATAGCGAGCATTTGTTCTTATCGACGTAATTATCGTAAATTGATTGGGCGTTATGCACAGGTTACGAATATTACGAATTAAAGATTCTCGATTTTTCTAGATATACAACTCAATGGTACAACATGTCCATGAAAGTAAAAAGACTGTTACAATGTATGATGATAAGATGCTTCAAGCCCAGTTTTTTAACAGCTGGAGGATTTTATATTATGAACTTCGAAAATTATGGATCAGTAACTATTACATTTTAATAAATCTGGTAACAGATAAATTACAAGTTATTTGAGTATAATAAACACATTGTGTTAAATCTTCTATTTTAGATAGTAAAGACAACCTTGTCGTACGTGACGGTCGCTTTGTCTTTTCACTAGCACGGCTCGACTCTGTAAAGGCAGCATCAGAATTAAAAATGATAAATATGAAATTTTTAAATGATTAAGAAATAGTTACCCAGTATAAGCAGCTCCCAATGTTGTTATTTATGCATTTCTGCTTATTAGCAATGAAAAGTAGGCTGCTTAAGGAATAAATAATAAGTGCTTGTATTTCAATTAATTTCAATACATAAAGTAATTTCAATACATAAAGTCTTTATTCATCATTTAATATTTCATTGTTACAAGTATACAAGCAACGCATAACACGTGATAATATAGCTGTATGTATCAAAGATGGCTGCTCTAACCGTACATCCAGTAGAGGGCCACTGCAATTTTAACGTCTCAATATGACTGAAAGAACATAGTATTCCATTGAATTCTCATTTCGACGGTGCAATCTTTTCTGGAGCTTTGTTATGTTTTTATATTTTGACATCACATTGTGTTCACGTATTTGATGGACATTTTCAAAAATATTTTAACCTGATGAAATAAATGAAAAATGAAATGTATTTGTAAAAATATGAAATTCTTGTAGCGTGTTGAATAAGTAGTTTTTTCACATAGAGTGACTGACTTCTATCTCTCAGCGCCCGCGGAGCTCTAGTGGATCGATTTTGTGCATCTTCCATGTCTAGATTGTAAATAATGCACGCGTCGTACATGTAATTATTGACACGTGCGATTATTGCAATTATCGTGATTATTATATATTATTATGAAAAAATAATGAATTTAAATATTAGAGGGGCTATTAGAGATAAATATTTAATTGAAGTATATATTTAATACTAGATGCCAAAAGTGCATAAAGGTAATAATGCGAACTGCCTTCTCTGTAAAAAGAAAAAAATCTTATTATAAAATTTTAGAAAAAAATCCATCTGACCTATATCTGCATATAGCTACAATTTCCAGCGCAAACCACCCTCTCTCTTTCTCTCCATTACCTATAAAAACGAAACGCCAGGAATATAAGACCGCAGGCTAGCAGCAATATTTTGAAAATCAACCCCACCGTCCATTCTCTGCATCGTATAAAACCATAACCCGGGAGACAATATACCGTCGGTGATCCGCAGTGTCAAGTGACTCGATGGCAAAACTAGCTATCCCTCGACGAAAGGGTTGGGATAGAGAGCGGCAGAATAAACAGAAAGGAGGGAAAAAGTTAAATCGTGGAAGGGCTCGTGCCACGGGGCCAAAGTTGAAGTGGACGAGGGGAACTTTCTGCTGTACTGTATTATGGCATACGTTCGCTCGATAAGGCCAAGCTCGTCCAGTCGCTCCAGATTTTCACGAATGGTGGGTAAAAGCTTCGAGTGCACTGACCCTGATGTGTACGAATATTTTTTTTATGCCAAAGGTAGCTAACTACAGTGGTTCTTTGAAAAATGTTCAATTTCATTGAGTACGTACTTTTTCTATTTTTCAAACCACTCGAAAGCTCTCGATAAATCAGAATTAACGGTTCAAACCTGTTGCGTTTCACGTACGAAGTCAATAAAAAGTCAACAACATCGTTTCCGTATCGCTCGTCGAAAAAAACACACATAAATAAACTATCTTCGAACCAGCCTCATTATTCAAACTTGTCGTGGGAAAGCATCAAGGGACAATAGACAATCTACTCTCTCGATACTCGAATTTCGCGAGTCAGCGGAGAGGAATATATATGTATATACTGTTACGTCGTGTCCGGATTTCGGTGAACCGCGAGAGGCCCAGGGCTAGAGCGGCAACTTGTCTCTCAGTACATAGCACGGGAAAGTCTGGGCTCCGGAGACCATATCTCCTTGTGGCTCAGCGACGACTTGGACGGACTTCTGCTGTTGCGTCTTCGAGTGGAAATATTTATTGCGTTACAACGGGATTTCGCTGGCAGGATTTTGTACGAAATATTTAAGAGCTGAAGTTTTCGGCTGATCTGCTTTGTTTTATATTTTGGATGAGGTGATTTTATCTGGCGTGTGTTAAAGATACAAGTTTGTAAGCTATGTGAGTGGATTTTGTGTGTGTGTGTGTGTGTGTGTGTGTGTGTGTGAAATTTTTACATAGTACTAAATACACAAAAGCTTTCGTGCATACCGAAAGTTACGCTGCAGTCTAACCGTAGACGAGTATAGGAAGAGAAAAATTCCGCTAAAATCTGCTTAGTAGAACAATGAGCTGTGTACAAGTAAATAATGCATATTTTCAGTACATTATAATCTGGGTAAAAGTAAAAGGAAAGCTCGGGCCACTAAAGAGCTTAACTCGTTAAGGGATTTTCCAAGCAAAAAGTACAGAGGTATGCAAGGCAAACCATAAGCAAACTTTGTTTCGAGGCGAAAGCAGAGGCGTGTTAAAAATATACTTTGCGGAATAACAGTGTAACTTTCAAAATCCGAGCCGAAGTTCAAAATCATTCAAAATGAGTAGACAAGTTTTAATTATATCTGCGCACTTTTTCCTATACAACGCATAAAACTCCATGTAACTACCGCAACGATGCATCTCTCGGTATAACAAAGTTTCTCTTGAGAAACTGATATATTTGCCGGAAGTTTTACTTCGACTTCGGGGGGTGAAAAATTCAAGGAGTTCGGGCCAATGTAAGGAGATATCATAAGGCGGAACAGTATACTTTCTCGTCCGAGTCTTATCCATCATACACTTACGTGATACACTGCTACCAACAAATCTCGAGTTGAAAAGATTACTTCTGAGTCTGGAGCGCGAAAAACAGATTTGGTTCTATTGATTAATTTTTTTAATAATCTGAAAGTCTCATATTCATGGGTAAATTTGTAACAATAAAGCTTCATTTGAAGCATTGAACTTTCCACCTGTTATATTGTAAAACGTTTATTGTTCACTTTCCACGTATACACACGTCAATAATGACGAAGAGAACAACAACGGATAAACACCGAGCTAATTACAAATGTTATTTAGCTTTCCGAACAAAAGCAAAAGCTCGCTTTCATCGTTAAAAAATGAAGCTTGCAATCAGTCCGCTCTGTCGAGTGAATTTCGTCGAAACTGTTTCGGCTCGATAATAAACGACGGGACATTAATATATGAATAAGAGCAGTGGGATCTCGTCAGGAATTAGCCTTTGATTCAGCGCTGCAATAACCAATTCCCTGTTCTGTACGAGCGGCCGAAGGGAGAAAATTGGCACGCGACCTCATCGGCTACATCAGGCGACACAATGAGATCCGACATCGGCTCCAAAGCGTCGTCGTCCTATTCCAGGATTTATACCGGACTCGAAATCGAAAAGGCTGAGAGAATCTTGAGGTGATGTTTTATTGTCGGTAGGCTGATAAATTTAAAAAAACGAGAGCTTCTCTAATTGCTCGCATCGGCACTCGACATAATTGTCTCATCCGTCCGAACAAATCTAGACAGACCTGTAGTCGGTATAGCTCGATATAATTCATCCCTCGACACACATAGTGCGGCTAGGGTAGAGTCGATGTGTGTGCTTGCGGTCTTTGTTGGCCGGCGACGCGCTGCAAGTTTGTTTCCGCGACGTAGGCACGTGCATCAATGTTATTACGGCCAGTCAAGCCTCTGCACTCGGCCAGATTATACGGATTAGTGGCGCCGCTGGCTCTTTCTCGGCGGGAATTCAATTGTCCGTGCTGCTACTACGCTGCTGCTGTTGCGGTTGCGAATTTTGACGTGTTTTGTGTGTCGAGCTTCGTGAGGCTGGATGTACTGCGGTGGACGACGAGGTCGTGCTTTTTCGACGTTTTGTCTCTCGCGTGGACGAGGTTAATGGATCAAATCGTTGACGCTGAGCAACGCTTATATGTACGCAAGAGAAAATATTGATTCGATTTGCGGGATACCTTTTTCTTTTTGCCGAATTTGAACGTCCATCGCAGGATACATCAATTATAAATTTAATTTTCTAATTACTCGGATACCGTAAAATTGGAATAACAATGTCAATCAAACGAAATCCAATGTGCACCCAAAAAGCATTTACTCAGTCATATTCGAAAATGAAACATTTTGTTACAAAAACTTAATTGAATGCATTTTTGCTTAACCAACGCGTTTACTTAATAAAGTAAAGTGTACTGCAGTAACACGGAATTTTAAATTAAAATACGAAGCTTCTGAAAGCTTTCAGCCACATGTGGAATATTGACAAGCGCAATATCAATTTTTAATAATCCTTTCCTATACCTGGAATTCTTTCATTCAATTTCAAAGCCTACAGGCCTTTCAAGTTTATTATTAGAATCCTGCTCTATATGGATAGTGTAATCCAACGTAGTAGACCTAGACCGAAATTCGTTAAATTAAAATTCAACGTAAATAGCGCGGTGCGCCGTTGATGATCTATATTTCGTGGAATTTCCTTTGCGAAAAAATTGCTTTTTTTCTCGAAGCTCGAGTACAGCTATAGCTGTGTTGCTATGTTCGTTGCGCGATGACCAACAATGTCCTTCATAGTAAGCCGTTCAGGAACTATTAAAAATCAAATATTTTAATCCACGACTATGTAAAAACATAAAACATATCCTCCTGGCGTATAAGCGCGAGAGAAGTGCAAGCTACGGTTGACTGCGAGCTCGGCTGAAAGGTCTTTGCAAAAGGAGCCGAGGTTTTCTCGAAATCGGGAATTTTATCGCCATCGCGAAATGGAGCGTCGGTTTCGTTCTGCCGAGAAGGCGACGTTTAAAGCCGGTTACGTGATTATGAGTTATGTGAAACACGCCCGCGCAGCAGTAGGGAGTAACTTCTTTCCCGACTTCAAGCTGGACCACTTCCAAGCATCTCTCTAACATACTCTTCGTCTTATTACTCCATCAGCTCTCGGCTGCTCTTCCTAGCGTTGTCTACTCTTCTCTCGCTGCCTCGCGGATATCACGAGACTGTCTATTTTTTCCCCTTGGCGTTTTTTGGCGGACGTGCAACTTCCTTCTATAGTCTCGCAAGTTTCCTTTTTTCTTGGCTATTGTGCGCGGGAGAAGGTTTTTTCTTCTTAGATAAAGGGTATTTTTCAAAGGTGTTGTGTGAGCTTTATTCGTTCAATGATAGTCGTATATATTTGGATAAAATTGGTTGTAGAAAAATTAATTTTATGTCAAATCAATTATTTACAGAGAAAAAAGTAGAGCGATCGATTAGTTCTTGCTGATTGTTTCTTGGATCCAGTCGACGTGGGCAGCTACGCGAGTGAAGATGGACGGGGTGGGGTTCTTCTCGCAGTCGGCTGCGAAACCGAAAGTGGCAACACCGACGACCTTGTCGTCGACGACGAAGGGGTCACCAGAGTCGTGCTGTTGATGAGGAGGTAGAACATTAGTTAATCCAGAAAATAAAAAATAAAAAAATAGTTGCTTGTTTGGTCACTGTCAACAACTCACCAGGCAGTATCCTTGGTTGGTGGGAGTTGGTCCGGTACAGAAGCGGGACTCTTCGTCAAGTAGATTGATCTCTTCCTTCATTTCACCCAAGTGTATGTCGAGCAATTTGTCGCAGGCATCGTAAGTGATGATCGGCAGGTCGACGGTTTGCAAAACATCGGGGAACTGGAGGTTCATTATGTGTTTAATCGATCCAAGGCCAGTGATGGTACCATAGCCGGTTGGCTTGGATCCGGCGCTCGGAAGGGCGATCGGTTTGACGTAGTCGTTGAACTCCAGAGGAGTCTCAAGCTTCAGGAGAGCGAGGTCGTGGGGACCAGTGGGTCTGAATATTCGTAAATTTGCGGAATAATTAATTGTTTTCAGATAGCGAGTTTTCGACCGTTAATTCTCGCTGATAATAAACTAAATACACACACACAGGATGTCATTAAAATACAGTTCATTTTAATTTCGCCCGCATTAAATGAATATCATTAAGCACGTTATCGTTGTCCGTGAAATTAGCATGAATACGTGATTGAAATTGAAAATACAACAAAAGATTACAATTTTACGAAATATTTACGAAATTTTTGTAAAAAAAATAGCACTTACTCTTTGTAGTCTGGATGAACGAAGCTTGCAGCGACACTTGACCTCTGTTGTGTGTCGGAGGTCTTCTTGTAGTAGATGTTTCCAGCCTGGATGAGCACATCGACATCTTTGGTCTGGCCAACGCAGTAGGCAGCCGTGAGAATCCACTGCTGGTTAATGATGGCTCCACCGCAGTACGAAATCGGATATTCACGGGGCACTGACTTGTAGTATAGGGCTACGTAGTAGGGACGATCACCTAGTTCCACCGAGTGGCCACCAGCGATTCGGGGTACACGTTGAGGACCTATAAAAAAATAAAATTATATTTCTGTGATGAACTGTCCAAAATCTGGTTGCGAAAGTTTTGGGCTACTTTCGAACCATCTCGGTGAAAAAAGAAGTCGGTACATACCTGCGGCGGCCGCTGCCACGAGACACAAAAGAACTGCCAGCTTGGACGACATGTTTCAAACTGATGAGACAACTGCCGGGTTAAGCAGTATATATATTACCAAAATAGTAGGTCGGGTTGCCTTTTGCTTCGGGATCGTGTTTGAACAGCTGACGTGTGCCTACTGGTAATGGTATACCTTGATTGCGGCTCTGCTAAATTATTATATCAGTAACGGTAAAGTTACATAGCGTGTTGCGATTCCTATGCTAATGAAGAGCGAAAAGTACAGAGGAATTGTTCTGAGATAATATTTTGAAAAAATTAATCTGCATTTACTTTTCTCTAATCATTCGATTTTTACTCGCCGATGTGATTATGCAGCAGGTGTGTATTCTATTATGCGAATAATAATTTAATGGAATACTAATATTCAAAAAGCGAAAAACAAAAATATCATAAACATCGAAGTTCAAAACTCGTTAAAACCTCTTGTGGTAGTGTTTCTTCCCAGCAATCGACAACCGGCTCTCTTCCGCATCGCATGCTTCCTCTCCATGGCTACTTAAGCTTCTCTTCGACCTCGCTCTCGTGTCTTTATGCGCTCGCAATCTTTTTGTTCGCCGACTCGCGAAACTCGAATCTATCTCTTGCGGCAACAGCAGCAGCAGCTTCTTTTCTTCCATCGTGACCAGGGCGTCGTTCTTCTCTCCCACCCTCTTTTCCGCTATCTTTTGCCCGCCGGCTTTCATTAGTCACGTCTTCCGCCTTCGTCTTTTCACGGCGAGGCGTCGATTCTGCAACTGCACTCGCTAGAGACGAAGTGTACTTGTCGAAGTTGAGTCATGGTGGCTGCTCAGACGGAGGGACTGGTTAGAAGGTGCTGGAGGAAATTGGATTCTTTTTTTTGGGGCTGGACTTTTGGCTGAAGACGTTGAACGCTTCTTTTGCTGATGCGACGATGCTACAAGTGAAGTTTGGGATGTCTTGTTTTTGAAATGGTTTTTATCTTCATTTCGTTGGGTATCTTTCGTGTTTTCTATTTAAACGACGGAAAAAATTGTGCTGGGAAGTTACATACGATTTCCAGGTCACAAAATTACACAACTCTTTAAGTGTCCTAAGAGCATAGTACCAGCACAAAATATCAACGGTTAGGACAAGTAGCACACAAAGATAAAATAACAGTATACATAGGAGCATGTAGGTAAAACAAACAGCATTACAACACAAATCATTATTTTAAGAGAAAATTCCCTATGCGTACCGGCTGTTTCATCAACTGCTCGCAAATTCCTAGAATTTTAAAACCAATTTAAAAACGTCGCTTCCCTGGTAGAGCGTTAACGGGTTTTGCCCGTTAAGTTATTAAAAAGTAGCTAGAAACGGTAGCTAAAAACGCGTCTATTTGGCAGCTTATTTCATGCTGAAACCTGCTAATAACATGTTAAGATATTTAAAGCGAACTCGCTGTCGGTAAATTATCGACCGAAAATGTAAACATTGGAATAACCTCGTTGCGGAGAAGAAAAAGAAACAGCATGCCGCTTCGCACAATGCACAGACATTCGTCGTCGGGACGAAAGATTTTTATTTTTAGAACGCCCTGACAAGGAGCCAAGCTCAGATTAACAACGTGAATCGAAATCGCGGGTTTGTAGCTAATTTCATGCTAATTTTTAACGGGTCTCGCTAATTTCCAGCTGGAAACCCGTTAATATTTCTGCCAGGGTTCTTCAAACATAAAGAAATCATAATTAGTGTTGCTTACAATATCGATTACGTGATAGATACCTGCCTCAATCTCGTCTAAATCTAGAAATCTCTGATAAAACATCATTATCTCATATTTTTTTCAAAAAATTCCTCTCGCACACTGATAACAATACGATCATATCATCAACTATACAATACATATTGTACGCCTTATCTCAAAACAACTAAAAATCATCATTAAATCCAGGTACATCGTCGCTAGATACCAAAGAATAATACTCCGGAATCAAGGATCTACCGAAGCTACGAGACAATTTATCGGGATGAGTTTCCGCAGCCCTGGATACACCATCGTAGCATCCATCGACGCTGCACAGCCGCAAAGAGAAAGGAAAGTCGCGCGAGTGTCGTTATCCGCGGCTTGATTATCTCGCCGAGCGAATTATCGTTCAAAGCGAGCCGCAGATCTATTAACGAGCTCTGCTCGGAGCCGAGCCGATAAAGAGACTGGAATCACAAACTGAACTTCGCCCAAGGATGAAGAGGAGAGGAATAACAAGTCCGCACCGGTGCGATTGCTTCGGATTGTCGAGGGTATGGGAATGTGAATCTTCGCTCTTTGAGACTGTGTGGATGAGGTGTGTATACATACGAGGGAGAGCAGAAGGTGCTATTGTGAATCGAAGATGATTTTTGTTGGAGATTGTTGCGGTTGAGGGAAGTGAAATGCACAAGGGGCTTATCTTTCTGTTGACTGGGGTAATTGGAAAATCGAAATTCAGTTACGGTGGTTACACAAAGTTTGTTATCTGCCTCGATCAATATTTGCATTGTTGTAGCTCGGTTAGTAATAAGACACACAATTGATCAATTAGTTTTCAATCTATAGAAAAGTTCAAAAAGTTTACGCTACCTCATAATCGACACTCAAGCCTCTCAACGCAACAATCCTTCTTTATATATTTATCTCCACCCGTAATAGAACCCCATCGAGCCTAATTCGTCTCAAAAATAAAACCTTCGTGCCCCGTACACTTCCTCCTGCTGAAGAGACATTAAAAACCCATTCCCAATTAAACAGACAGGCTTAAAACTCCTCCTCAAAGAAAAAACACTTAGAAAGCACGTACCACAGCGGCAGCCGTCCCTCATCCAAAAATACATATACAAGCGTGTCTACTATACTACTATACAGTATAACAGTATAGGTAGGCGCGACACGCAGCGTATATAGAGAGGAAAAAGTCGTGGATGTACGTCTCATCGAATTTCGCTGCGACGCCGCTGTCGGTGTCAGTCTTGGCGTATATAGACGAGCAGTGGTATCGATGCTGTGTACGCGCCGACTGACTCGGTGCAACCGCACGAAAACATCGGGATATCTATTTCTGCCGAGGAGGAGGATGAGAGGAAGCTGTGGCGAGAAAAAATGTATATATAGGTGTGCGGGCCATGTGGTTTTCGAGGGAGGGATTCTGTAATGCAACTGAACTGAATTTTGCGTTAAAATTAAGTTATAAAATTTATGGGTAATACAAAAGTTGTAAGAAAATTACACCTAAAAATCCAATTTCTCCACTAAGCTCATACCCGCACACGACTGTTTTCTTTCCAGCATCAAGCCGAAACGTAGCCGTGTCAAACATCGTACCCTCTTCCCTTCTCGCATCTCAGATTCTCCGATTCGACAGCTTCAAAGCCCACGCGCATCGTGAAGACACACGCTCCGCTCACCCTTCAGGACATATCCCTCTCTTCTATAATACATGTCCTTATATTCCACCTATTCCACTTACGCACTCGGGGAGAGAGAGAGAGATCGTGAGAAAATTGTCGGTAACGATAATACTCGCAATGCGGGGGAGGACGACGACTGTCGCACAGCGGCTCGGTGCGGTATAAATTCAATTCGAGACGATATCTCGGGGAATTATGGTACGGTATAAATATATATGCAGGGCCGATTTTTACGCTGCTGCGTTCCTCGTTTGTTTCGAGAGAGAGAGAGAGAGAGAGAGATAGAGGGGGGGGGGGAGAGAGAGACGTTGTATTGTGGGATTTACGACGCGACCTGTTTGCGCTGTGTGTGTGCGGTGCGTAAACTGCGGATTTGCGATGCTGAAATAGCATTGCCTGTGGGTTATTTATTGGATTATTGGAGGTAAATTGCGCTCTGTCACGTGACCCTCTTTGCGCCAAGGTGTTGGATCGGGTTTGATGCCTGAATATGACGATATTTTTTCCGTTTTTTTTTTGCTAACCGGTGCGTATGTAAATGGACCACCGCAACGAAATACGCACGGAAGCAGGGTATATTTCCATTTTATTCGCACGGGCGGAAAACAGGATTGTCGAGGGGAAATCAATGCGCGGTTTTTGCACGCCGCTCGAAAATTATTTGAGTGCTCTTTTGGCTTTTCGGAATCTGCGCGTTTCGCTTTGATACGGTTTGTGTATACACGAAACGCGCGCGGCTTTTATAAAGCAATTAGGGAAAAGATCGAAATGCTGTATCGGCTTTCGAACAAAAAAAAATATACCTTTTTGGATACGATCAAAGGAATGATGTTTACAGTCAACGCAATTGCTATTTCGAAAAAAAAACCACTCGACCGCAAACAGCAAAGCGGCTATGGTCAATAGAGACACAAGCGTCAGCGATTCCTTAATGAATGAGGCGCGGTCAATCAGCTGACGTAGCCTCTACACAAGTGTATAGAGATATACGCGTGGTCGCGTGTGCCGCACACAAAGGAGCGCGAAATTTCAACGGTCGCATGTTTTATGCATACGTTCGCGCGGCGAGAGAGATATAGAGAGAGAGAGAAAAAGGAGGCGCGAAAAGCCGGCGGAGGTTCGGCCCATAGGGGAAACGCCGAGGACGTACGGCGGAGATGTACGATATTAGCATCTCGTGAGAAATCGTCGCCCGGGAGATGGGGACTCGGAGTTGGATTAGCTTCTGAAATTTTATTACAACTCCGTTCGGGAAGAAGAATCGTAGTAGGTGATGGAGGATTGTGTTTGAAAGTTGAATTTTTTTTTTCATTCGAATTTCGCCGAGATGGATGAGCTGTTGTTAAGAGTATTACATCGAGAACGGCTCTCATAACGCAGTATATAGTACAAAGGCAGCAGTAGAATTATTGGTGTAGAGCCTATACACAAAAGCAAGCGCACACAATCCTATCCTTACAGGCAATCGATCCGCGAAGAGGAAGCGCAAACGAGAGATTAGCCAGAGTTTCGAGGGTAGCTGAACGATTAAGTAGTCGTGCAGCGATTACGCTCCACTTACGGCCGTGTGCGATCCGATTAGCCGGGCAGATAATGGCTCGTCGCTGCGTCTTCGCAAGATGCACTGCCTGCTGCAGAGGACGCGTTAGTGCATATCATTGCTGCTGCTGCAGCTGCGAGTCGATCTTTCTCCTAAGATGTGTATATACTTAGATGGAGGGGCTTGTGGTCGCGACTCGCTAGATCGGTTTTGAATTTGTTCTTTCCAAAAATAAATTTCACGTGACACTATTACCAACTAGCCCTCATTAATCTCGCTGATTCGATCGATCTCACCTCCCATATAACGACCAACACCACCCATCCTACTAACGTACGCGTCGTGTCCAGCTCTTCATCGCCATCGTCATCATCAGCAGCGACGCATTCAAGATCCCGACAACCTGCTCTCCCCCCAGGCGACGCTATCCACATCATCGCGCTCGTGTAGTCCCCTGCGTTGGTGTCCTTTATTGCACCTCGAGTTCGTCGTTGTCCGACAACTTTCATTAGGCCGAGGCCTCGTTCTTCCCATATACACCAGTGCTAGTCGCACTGCACCTACAGCAGGAAAAAAGCTTAATTAAGCTGGACGCTTCACTGTCGTCGTCGTCGTCGTCGTCGTCGTCGTCGTCGGGAAATTAAGCCTGGCCATGCAAATCGAGCGCGGGATTAGTTTTTTCAAAGTTTGCCGGGGATTGCGAATTTTTCGATGTATGGTTATACGCGTGATTTATCGGTAGAAATTTTTTTTATCACGGTTGGACATTAGAAAAGTTTGCTTTATGATTTCATACATATCCAGAGCTTGTGGCCTGGTGTCGACTCGCGACGAAATTGTAACGAAAAGTTTGAATTAAACCAACGACGACGCTGCATTCTGGGGATGTAGAGTAAACAGTACGTTGCGGAACTGATACGCGAATAAACTGATACGTTTTCGTGAATTAAATGTGCACATCAGCGCTGTTATTTTGATTGTATGCGTGTATTTGCGTTGGTTAACTTTTCCTGCGGTTAATTATTTTTCTTCTCCCTTTATTAACGCGCGTATTTGTCGCAGCGAATATTCTCTAACGAATGCCTCGATAATACAATTGGTTTTGCTTTTTGTTTGCGAAAGTCGAGTTCGGTAAAGCGAGTACAAACGAACTATCTCGCTTTTCGCCTATATGCGTGCGTACGTAACTGAAAAGTGGGTCGCGTATAGATACTTCATCATTTTGCGTATCGAATGTGACCCGGAGTATGGAGTGTATCCAACGAAAGTCGATTCCATTCTAGGAATAGACGAAACAAAAAACTTGACGAAAAATTGTCTCATCATTACGCGCCAACCAGCGCGATTTTAGACAGAGACGCTCTCGCTGACGAGTCGAACTATATATTCGTATATAGGGAAAAAAATAATTGATGGCTCTTCTCGGCCGCGTCATTTGTTGCCGCGCACGTCTTCCCGAAGAGTCTTAGAAGAAGAAAACGACGAAATCTCGGGACCTCGTTATCGAGGGGACATCCTTTTTCCGTCGCACATGCTAAATGCTTTCACGTGTCTCTCTCTCTCTCTCACTTTCTCTCCTCCTCCGAGGAAAAACTCTGCGCCGGTGAGAAGAAAATGAGTAGAGGCAGGCGAGCGTCGAGACAGCGATGGATTTTCTTTAAGATTTTGGGAGACACTTTCCTTTCATTGCAGCGCCGGCTCATTGTCGGCCCGAAGACAAATCGTTCCGGCCGCGAATATCACGGTGATAATTATTTTTCGGCGCGAAACTTTCGGGGCTGCGGCTTTGTCATTATTTCACGAGTGTATTGTCCTCGGCTGGACTTTCTAACGATACGGCTTTTGATTTATTATTGTTGTGGAGCTTTGAAAAAGTGGCGCGAGTTTTGAATTCAAGCGCATACAATAATAATAATAAATTAATGCGCTGCCGCACGCTAATTACGTAAACAAGTGGGTGCAGGCGCATGGCAGAAGAAGCTTAAGAGAAAAATCAAGTCTCGGAGAAGCAGGAAAGAGCGCGTAAAAGCCGCAACACACGCGTGCAAAGGGAGAGACGAGAGAGCGCTGCAGAAAGAGACACTCAATTTGTTTGGATATTCTCGTATAGTACAAACCCGACGCCAGATGCCTAATTGCCAACTTGACCCGGAACGCGCGTAGCTGCTGTGGATGCTTCTATTTTAGTGCGCGTCGACTCGCTTTTTTTTTGTCTACGGCTGATGCGGGGAACGAGAGACGAGGTGTAGGACCTCTCGGGCTTTGTCTTTCCGCGCGCGATAGCTACTTCGTAAGAGCTTGGACTTTTAATTTAATTACGCATCAATACACGGTTAGCGAACATTTATCGGCGAGTTTAAAGCTTCTAATTCTATTGCGTCGGATACGTCAAAGGAAGAATAGCGCGAAGCAATTACTAGTGATTGTCAGATGCTAATCTCCAACAGAGAGCAAATGAAGCGCATTCTTCGACAAGTGTAGAGGCGAGTTTTAATTTCGTTACGTTAAAACATGTTCAGAAAAACTGCATTAACGTAATCAACATAATAATTATCCACTGCGAAATTCGCAGCTCGATTCATCTTCCATATCAGTCGAGAAACGCGTCTCCATCTAAACAGCATCAGAGCAAATCAACATCGTAGGTACACAAGCAGCCGAGTGACTGAGTAATTTGTGAAAGGCCAGCGGACTCGACGGTGTGCTTGCGGGACTAATTCTGATTTGTCACTAAAGCGTTAATCATCGACGACTAAGACGAATATCGACGAACCCTAAACGTTATCACTCGCGTCTCGCTCCCTCTCTCTCTCTCTCTCTCTCTCTACAGAATGTTATATATAGCTCCTTCTTATCGGGGAGTCTATAGACAAATCGCTCCTGGGATTAGAGACGTGGCGCTGTGTTTCCTGGATCCAACCGCAAGACTGACGACTATCGAGTTCGGACTATACTGCTCGATAGTGATGGACTTTTCGAGGTGTCAATGATGAGCTCGAAATGTTTTCGGCTGTTTTTCGAGTGATATTTGATTCATTACAGTTGAAATCATTCGAGAATTCGAAAAATGGAGCTTTCAACAGAAGCACGCATGAAATGAATAAGTGAATGCTAAATTATATGTAACGTATGCTTGATGAAAGATAAAATTGTTAAAAATAAATTAAACATATAGCGATATGTACGGAATCGAAACTGAAATTCGTAAAGCAACCTCATACAACACGCACTCGATGTTGATTGAATGAAAGATAAATTAAATGAAATAATGTATGTATTTGCAGAAAACATGCAAAAGCAAACAAATTCATGCAGAATATTTACTGAAGCTTATACCTACTCCCAATTCATTATTTCAGATGAATACGATTTCAAATCTTTATTCAATTTTTTGTGAATTTATTATGATCCGGTTCTTCGAATTCTCATTTTACATTTTTGTTTTACTTTTAGACGGACATATGTCCAGCTATATAGGAAACTATGCGAAACCTTGCACCACTCATTAAAACATAATAAAGAGATGCGCGCGGGTCCCAAACCCAAGTCGGATTCGTAAAAATAGACGGAGCCAGGGTTATATATTCTCGTAAATTCTCGGTACCCGCGAGGTATACACTCTTTTTTATCCCATTCCCCCGCTCTCTCTCTCTCTCTCTCTCTCTCTCTCTCTCTCTCTCTCTTTTATTTTATTTTTTCCATCCCAGCGGAGCAAGATTAATGTCTCGATGCTTATCCTCTCGTTAGGGTTAGAGCATCGATCACACTGACTCGCGGTTTCTATATAATTTAGTTTGGGCGCACCGTCGACTTTTTTTTCAGCGCTAGCACCACGATTTTTCATTGTTTAGTTCTGCGCGAGACTTGATTTTTCAAACGCCGGGAGATTATTTTGTTTGCTTTGCCGCAATGCGCGCCTATGCTTACTTGAATGAAATATTCGTCGCTTGTGACTGTCAGCCGATTTTATTGTTGCATCGTATTCGAAATGGGAACGGCTGCAGGTTGTTTGAGTTTTGATTTTTTTTTTAGGTGGCAGAGGTAATTGCTCGGTTATGGATAATTGCACCGCATAATTGGAAAGTGCTTTCGGTGTATACGAACGCAGAGTTTAATTAAGAAAATCCAAGGGTGAAGTTGTCTTGCTGCTTTCGGCGGAGTTGATTTAATTGTTAGCTGCGGGGATTATAAATATATCACCACAGTAAAGCTCTACGTAATGATTATAATTCTTTTAGTGTATTTTCAACTGCAGGCAATCTCACCCTCTTCTTAAACATCTTGACAAATTCTCCGGCTTCGATTCCTCACTCCGAAAAAAATCGTTCCCTAGCCGCGTCTCAAGTTTCCATTTCCTGGCTTAATAGTGCAGCACCAGGCCGTTTCTAGCTCTCTCCCCCCCCCCCCTCTCTTTCTCTCTCTCCGCGGCGATCTTCTTGGGAGTCCGTCCGACTGCTACGGTTTCGCGCGAAACTCGAGTAGGCCGCCGTCGTCGAGTGTAATCGAGCATTGGCTACCTGTGAGAACCGGAACGGATTTTGGCCTGCTAAATTGTTGGAGGATGCTGACGGAACGTTGAGTTTTTCGAATTGCAATTCTATATTCCCGAGCTTAAAGCGAAAATAAATTTTACCCGCCAAAAAAAGACAATAGCAAAAAATCGATAAAACGTGTACACAGCATGCGATGCGTGTGTACATATAATTTATTAAAAAGACCAGGCGCGTTCGCGTCCGCATCGACAGAGGGCATCAGCAGCGAAGTAGACGCTCTGCCAAAAGAAGATAAAAGGCGCAATTTATCTAATGGAATACAGCTCTTCCAGACCTGCTGCTTCTCGTACGCGCTTCTCTCTGTGATAAGCGAAAAAAAAACCTCGTGAACTTATCAACGCACACGTCTCTCGATCAAAGCGTACACTCCCTGGCATTATATGTTACGTATACGCATCGGCTCTTTTTTTAACCCAAGTTATTTCCGTTCTCGGTATAAAAGAACTATATACTAATATACGAGCTGTACTGCAGCGCGTGTGTCCGTTTTGCTTATTCGATTCATCGGTGCTTTATTTGTACATCGGATATTGATTGCGCGGAGCTTTTGAGACGTATATGTATTCTGTGAGTATAAGTAATTGGTGTGGATAGAATTTTCGAAAATATCGAGAGGTATGAACGCACTTCGTTAGTTATTGTTCAACAAAAAGCTGCGTTTGTTTACAAGAGGGAAAACGTTACAGTGGATTGCTTTGAAGTGTGCAAATACAAGTACACGTGGATTTTTACTGATGGATGGATGAAATGGTATAATTTTATTATTAGTCAGACGGATTGCAATCAATTCTGTTTTTTTTTTTTCGAAACAATGTGCAAAGAATAAAGAGATGTTATTTCTCGAGCGAACTCTATTATTTCGTTATTTCGTCCTTTTTTCGTTTTTCGAATTCTCGAAAAATAATTGGCGTAAATGCTCATCTTCGTGTTTTCATTGTTTATACTTTTCAATGGCATATCATGAAATAGAATAAAAGAACAGTGCTTGTTCGTGCAACACGAAAAAGGACAAGGATAAGATATCAGTAGTGTCATATTTAATAACTCTATCATAACAAAACTATAAAACCGAATTATATTCCATATGTCCCCATTACGCACAGTCTCTTTCAACTAAGAAAAAGAAAGAAAAACGGGGAGATAAAAGAGAAACCGAGGCAGCATGTACGTAATAACGTCGCACACACACTCACACATTCAAAGCAGCTTTTTCAAGTCTCTCGTCCTTTAATCGCGTTTCCCGCGAGTTTCCCTCGCTAGCTAGAGCCACTGCTGACCTTGCATGCGTAAAAGGCGGCTTTTCATTGGAGCCTCTCTACGCCGAGGAGACGTACTCGGCTCTTAGGATTTCGCGTACACGGAAAGAGTCTTTCCCACGTCGTTATTAACTTCTCCTTAGGCTAATTTTAACGCGACGAGTTTGCCGAGTAATTATTGCACTATTCCTGCGTGACTAGAGCTATATAATAAGAAATAAGGTACTATGTGAGAATCGTCGATCGTGTCGCAAGGAAATGACTTTTTAACGCGTTATCTCGGCCGTATACACAATAAGTGTATGAATTACGACTAGCTAAATAAACAAGTGTTTACCGGCATATTTTTCAGCGCGCTTGCACACGCGAGGAAAGTCAAGCGGCGGCGTTTTATCTCGCCGGTTAATAGTATGCTAATTATCCAGCAGCTCTTGGAAATCGATAGACCGTCCGTGCCGATTAAAAACGAGCCGCGTACAAACTGCTCGACGGTTCGCCTCGAAAGCCGCATCTAATTAAAAGGAAGCTTTTACAACGCGAGATATCGAATTTCAGAACACCCGCGCGATTTGAATTTCAAATTCAAGTGGTATAGCAACGGCTTCGATGTTTAAGAATAATAGTATATATAGGAATATTCGTCGCGCCTCAAAAAAAACTTAACCCTTTGAGGGTCGCGTCGACAAAAGGCATCTGCGCGCCTCCTTCGGCGTTAATTGTAGCAGTGGTCGATGCTTGTATAGGCGATAAATCTCATCCCGCGCGGCGGTGGGTCGGTCAAGCCTTTTTTTGGCTTTCCTGCGTCGACGTGGAATCGTTCGCGCCCTCGCGAGAGGACTGCGGAGTCATCTTCGAGAAGATTGGCTGTGAGAGAAAGAGAGGGTGATGCGAGTTTTTTTTAGGGTGGGCGTTTTGTCTGCTGCGACGATGCGTGATTTGTAATAACAGATAAGAGCTTGGGTTTATTCGGGGTGGACTGTCATAGAATGCGCGGTCCTTCAAGTAGGCCCAATAAGGCAGTTTTGGCATAGGTTATATATACGCTCTATATATACGCTCTGCGCGCAGATATTGTGATAAGGGCAGTGAAAAACTGCCTGTGCGCCACCTACCGTCGCCAGCCGGAAACTAGATCGTCGCTCCGTATTTTATGAATATTAATTATATATTACCGTTATAATGCTTCAATAAAACATTAATATAATAAGAAAATTTTCTGTAATTGTTGGAATGAATGACTTAATAAGACAAAAATGTATCGACTGTTCGAGAGAAAGAAAGAAAGGATGTTTATAGAAACCGATACTGTATGAGTGTGTGTATATGTATGGTTATCGTTAAAGAGTCAAATATGGGTAGATCGCCATGAGGCTCTCTGATTCTCTCTGCGACAGCCCGAGTGGTTAGATGGTACTTCCTTGTGCAGTTAATAAAATAAATAATCAAAGTTAATATTCATTGACTAATTTAATTATAAAATATATCCCATATTCCAATAGTAATTGTCAAGGAATTGTTTACAAAAGAGTCTCTCCACAGCGTTGAATAATCCAAGCACTCGAATTTAATTTTTACCGAAGCAGCAACCATTACATCACTCGCGCGCCCATTAAAATAACAGCCATAGATAGTAGCAAACGCTCCCATAAACAACAGCAGTCGAATCACAAAATGCCTTGGATCGATCCCTTTTCCCCTATGAAAAAATCAAGACGACTACTCTCGCAACCCATATACATCCATGATGCAGATGATTCTCTCCTTTTTCTCCTCCTCTCGAGAAATAAATAAGACACGAATGATTTCATCATCGCGACATATCGCGAGGGCATTATTCATCAACGCAAATACGTCTATACACAGAGGCAGAGCGCTTGCTCTCTCTCTCTCTCTCTCTCTCTCTCTCTCTCTCTCTCTCTCTCTCTCTCTCTCTCTCTCTCTCTCTCTCTCTCTGCTTCATAAATAAAACATTGACGACAGCGTCGTCGCATTGTGTGGTCGTTGAATATTTATTTCGGTGTGCGGATGCAACGCGCGCGGCAACATCTGGATTATCGTATATATACCAGCTATATTCCGTCCAAGGAAGGAGAGGATAAGCCGAAAGTTGCGTTTTTAATTAAAGCTTTTATGATTTTCGAGCGAATCGGCAAAGTTCGTAAGGACGCGCTCTTTTACGACGTTAATCATTGTGGTGCCTGCTGATGGTTGATGCTGTTATTATGGATTTTGCTGCTCGGAGGCGCTTATGGAGATTTTTGTTGGAAAGTTGCGCTTCGCGTGTGGTGGAACGTACAGGTGACTGGAGATTCGTAAAATAATTTTTAACACTGAACATTTCATAGCTAACGTGTAAACCGTAGCAATTTAAATTAACGCAGTATTCAACCCCCCCCCCCCCCGTAAAACGATTCAACTTCCGCATAATAATCCATAAAAATTTAAGCATCCCCCCAGCATTTATACCAGTCAACTCGCGCATCGTGAAAGAAAACGCAGCTTCGTATAGCGAAAGGAAGCGAGCAACCGAGTTCTTTCATCTTGTCCCTCCGTCGTTTGGAATAAAAACGCGTTCATTCAACGGCCGCGAGTTTTTCCGTACACGCGTTGCTTGCGTATCATTATTTCTTCCTACCTGTGGCAAAGCTAAGCTTTGCAAAAAGGGAGATAAGATCGGAGGCTAATCGCGACGCATATACATATTAGATGCGAAGCTTTGCGGTGTTGTCAAAGGCCGTCTTATCTGATTCACGCATTTTTTGTGCAGTGAAGTGAAAAGAGTTTAGTGCAGTATTTGTGTTGGATTCGAAGTTATCGTCAATTAAAATGATAAGTCAGATATGGATACAAATAAATGGGCGGAAAACTGGTTTCGCTGGAGCAGAGAGCGCATGAATGATTCGACAACTTGCATTTAAATTGCAAGACGTTTTCCCGATGTTTACAAACCCGCAATTAAATGACAGAAAGCGTATAAAATATATTGCCACACACGCTTTTTCATATACATAAATTTTCGAGAGATGCATTTTTCCCTTGAAACCACCTCCGCAGTGCAACGTTAAAATGTATTCCACGAAATTTCATTTACACACAAACAAATCCTCTCTCGGTATACACGAATATACGTCGAACTAATGAAATCGAAACACATACATCCGCAAATGATAAAGTTAAGCTCAAAAAACTCAATTCGTATTAATACACTCTGGATAATTCAGTTCGTTGCTCGGCGTTGCCGCGAAAATTCCCAACACCGTTGTTATCCCGCATGAGGCAAAACTAATAAAGCACGTGCTCCGCAAGAAGAACTACGCTAAAACTCACCTTTAATATGCAAAGAAGACCGAACGCGCTAGAAAACCAAGCCTTAATTACACGAGGCGCGAAATTACCTCGGGCACAGCGTGCTGCGCCGCCGCGTTAAGTAATGAAAAAGCTTCCGAGGATGCGCGCAAGCTCGCGTGAGCTGTCGACGATCCCGATGTCTTCCTGACGCGGTAAACACAAAGCCGCTCCGATAGCTGACGTTCTTTGACGCGCGATGTGATAACGGCCTTGGCTAATTTCCGTTATGTTTTTGCTCTGCGCTGTGGACTTACGGTGGATGAGTTATGGAATTTAATATTTATTGAGAATTTTTTTTTTTCACCGGAGATGATGAGATCACGGAGTATAGGAACTGTTTTCAAGCGAAAAGTGTAATCGAAGACGCGCTTATTATTCCGCTGAACAAACGATGCATCAAAAGACTCGCCTACTCCTGTGACAAACTTATTACAAGCGAGTGCGAGAGCTGAACAAATTACTCACCAGCCGACGCGATAACGAGTCGATTCGTCGGCGGCTATTCTTCATCCGCTTGGATAATTCAGATTACACGCACGCGACGTAATTGCCAGTGTGTAAACTGCCTCTGCGAGTACGTAATGTATACAGGGATGTGAAAAGCGGTGAAGTTAACTCTGATTAAGCGGAATTGAGATATCAAGTGTGCTTTTATTTACGGAAATAATATTACTATATACTCGCATTTCTTTTTCGAACAATCACTCGTAAAAGCTTCGATTAATTCAGACAAACTCCGTCCTTGAGCTTAGCCTCGCATCTCCATTTCCGAGAACCTCCCTCAGCCATTAGCGGACGCATTTCGACAAATCCGAGAAACACACGCAGAGGCCACTTCACCGGGACGATGTCCGAATCAGTCGTAACGGCTGCTAATCGAGATTTTGCCGTATACACAATACACACTGCACTCTAGGTTAGAAAGTAGGTCACTGGAGACGAATCCATTTCTTCGTTTGACAAACGCACGTATGCATCCGACGACGATTAATTCACAAATCTCTTGAGGTACACACGAATCAGGTTCATAACACGCCACTACCTGTGTGTTAGCGTCAGTACAGTAGGACGTCGTTAATCTACATCATGTAAGAACGCTACATTAACGGCGGCGAAAAAAATAACGTAGACTCTTCTACTTTGGTAAACAACGAGTGAATATGACGTAAGACGGATGAAGTAGTTCGAGCGAAAAATTATGCTTCTTATACGCATTCATATAGGGTTTCAAAATGAAAGTTGCAAAGAACGAAACGCGACTAGCTAATTAAAAATTCAATCTACCTCCCAACGATGAACCTCCTAAAAATCTAGCACTTAAAAAGATCGACCCTTCTCACACCCAAAGCAAAAAAGGACATACTTACACACGTACTAGAGAGAACGTTTGCATTAATTCGACCGTCGTCCTGAGCATATCGACGAAGCTTCGTCCAGTCGTACAATACACCCGGAGCTCGTGCTCTCGACCATGTAAGCACGATAAGGACGCGATTACTGGCCTTGTATTATACTTCCCTTCTGCTCTTTCTCTCTTCCTCTCCGGCTGTCGTTGAGCACGCGACGAGCGGAGGAAAATAAAAGGACGACTGCGCCGCAGATTGTGCTCGACTCCAAGCGCGGGAAAAATAAAAGGAGGAGCGCTGGCGTTGCACACGTGCGGCGTATCTGCGATGCTCACGTTGAAAAAGGCTGCTCCGGAGAATATACCGGTATACGCCGCGGAATCGGATACGACCAGACCCACTGGGATGGAAAACAGTGGCTGCAGGTTTTTTTTTTAAATTATGATTATACTTTGTTGTCGTCGATGACTTTCGAGAGATTCTGATTCGAATTAATTAATAAATCGATATCACACGACGTGTGTGCAGCGCGCGTCGAACAATTCTCAGGAAAAGAAGCGACAAAAAAAGATAGAGAGAGAAAAGCTCGACGAACTCAAAGTCTACCAATTCGCAGGAGCACTCAACGCTGTACGCCAGTCAAGCTCTTCGTCGGTTTAATCGAATTCCCATCGATTTGTCGTCCGCGGGAAAACGTGACGGAAATCCAGCCGCGTCGGAGGCAAAACCGACGTGTAGTGGAAAAATAAACCGACGGAGGAGGCGGCAAAATGTTGCGAGAAAGACGCTCTTCCTACCTATATAGGTATATCTTGGTGTGGAGGGACAATCGATTGGTGTGAGATTCTGATGGAAAATAGTAGAAAGAAAAGAGGGCAGATTGCAGTCGCGAGGCGAAACGCATGCGGAATGAGATGGTTGCGCGAGACTGTGTGCGGATGGAGATGTCCTTTCAATGGGTTGCTGGTGTAAGAGATTTTTTTTTTGAGCTTTTCTTCGGTGAGTGGAGTGTACAGCTGAATGGATTGATTGCTTTAAATTGTAAATTATTTCATAATAGTTTGATATTTATAGTTAGTTGTAGTAAACTCGTAATTTTTCATCATCGACGAAAACAGCAAGTTCATACAAGACAAATTCCTTTTCATAACAACTCGAAGCTTATGCGCGCAAACTGCCACTCGCTCTCGAAAAAGGTGAGAGAATGTGTGTGTGCGTGTATATATATATATATATATATATATATATAGGCAAGAAGGCACAGCTGTTATCCCGAACGATGTGCCTCTCGATATTTCCAATATCTTCGCCGGCATGGCATCAGCCTCTGCTTCGTTTCCTCTTGCCTCTTTTTTCATCCGCGAGCGACTGTCGAAATGACTGTTTACTAATCGTCGTATCCGATATATAGATCTATACCGACACGAGGCGGATTTTCGAAGCAGAGGGAAATTTAAATGAAAATTTTCGTTCCCCGGTTATTAATTTTCTTGTCGCCGTGCCGAGACTCGGATGTAGGTTGCAGTAGGAGACGCTGGGCGACGCTCTCGTATTGCGTTACAGGAGGACAGGCGGCCGTACTGGCTCTCGTATTTTGCGCGCGATGGAACGTTATTAGAGTTTATATTAGTTTATGGTAAGCCGGTGCGGACTACTGCTTCTGCGTGCGATGAATGTCGTTGGACGCGTGTGTAGGAGTTGTTTTAATTTTATCTGTAATATATCATGAGATGGATAACCAAAATACTAAACATCTCTAAAGTTTAACGATAATTCACATATCGTAGAATAACATAGAATACACAAAGCTCGAGTCGATAAATAATTACACACATCGGCGGTGAAACGCTGTGGCATACCTCTATAGAAGCAGCAGCAGCAGCAGCAGCAGCAGCCGCGGTGTCGTCTATCTCATTGGCCTAAGTAACGGCAAACAAGGAAGTAACCGCATGACTTGTCCCATGCTGGGACACGTGTACGCGTGACTAGAAGAGACGAGAGGAGAGCGAGAGAGAGAGAGAGAGAGAGAGAGAGAGAGAGAGAGAGAGAGAGAGAGAGAGAGAGAGAGAGAGGGGGGGAGAGAGAGAGAGATGGCTTGTAACGCGATAGCTCGTTGTATACTTATACATGCCGACGACTCGCGGAACTTCTCGCTGTCTCTCTCTTTATTCTGCACGTCGTGAAATGATGCGGTATTAGTCTCGCAGTTGGGATATGTGTTGTCGCGTGAAGGTCTGATTCCGTAAGGTCGAGCGTGTCTTTGGTTGTAAGTAGGACTGTTTTTTTCTGGGATTCGAGAGTTATGCCTTGGTTAGTTGAAGAATGAAAATTTGCCTCTATCAATCAAGTGACAAAATTCGCTGTTGATTTTATTTTTAAAAGAGCGACGAGTCCAAAAAAACACCATGAACCCAATGACGCATACATATATTCAAAAAATGATCTCACTCGGAGTACGGCGTACATTCACACCAATGCGCGAAACGCGCGTTTGTAGAAAATTTCATCTGATAAACATTTTTAATCCAACTCATACATTGCTGATTAGGAGGACGACCATTAAGAAAAATCAAGCAGAGAACACTTTATAACTCATCCTCTCCAAGACTTTTCCTAATGGGCGTCCTCTTCCTGAACTTCGAGGACGCCCTCCAGCGGTGGTAGTAAGCTAAAACAGACAAAATGTATTAAAAGTAGCTGAAACGGACAAAATGTATTGTAAGAAGCTGAAACAGTCAAAATATATTATGAGAAGCTGAAAAAGACAGAATGTATTATGAGAAGCTGAAACAAACAAAATATATCATTATAAGCTTAAACAGACAAATTATTGTTATAAGCTGAAACAGACAAAATATATTATTATAAGCTGAAAAAGACAGAATACAAGATTAAATTCATGATGAATAAGAATGTACATATTAACAATTATAACGGAATTACGCCAAGTATATCCGTAGCGTCGCTTAATCATCGTGAAACTCTTAGAGCTGGACTTAGACTACACGGATCGAGGCCCCCATCGAAGACACTTGACGTCGGCAGGTGAAAGAGAGCTCTGAATCTGAAAAACAAACAAAAAAAAAGGTCAGAAGTCAGAAGATGAGCATGAATTATTAGTCAGTTAAACAGTTGCATGGGGGCCTGATTCACAAGAATCAGAAAGTGGAATAATAAACCAACATAAGTACAAAAAGCGGAAAAATGACTCTAACTTTAATATTGGGAAAGCAAAGCAAAGCAAAGCAACGTCAAGAAAGAGGAGATCGTCCGAGGTGACCTGTAGCGCTCAAAATGACGAGAAACGACCCCTGTATAGGGCTTTTAAATCCACGCCGAAGCGTGACAACCTATGGAAGCTGAACCCCATTGCCAAAATGAAACGCCCAGCACCAGCTCATAGAAAGCCTCTGTGCAGCTTAACAATTGCATTTTGTAATGTTTTGGTTCATCATACCACCGGTATAAGGTTATGAAGAAAAATGGTGATATAAAATGGATTAGTAAACTTAGCATCGGTGAAGGGAAGATGAAGTCATTCGGAACATCGCGAAATCCAAGTCCAGTCGACTGAGCTGGACTGCCGGATAAGGGCTCCTTTTATACCCTCGATGACGGTTGATCGCGAACGAGGAGTGGGGGAGCTTCTCCCAGCTCGGAGGCCCTGGTTTGACTGTGCTGGGCTGCCGGATCAGGATTCCTTTTATACCCTCGATGACGGTTGATCGCGAACGAGGAGTGGGGAGATCCTCCCAGCTAGAAGGCCCTGGCTTGACTGAGCTGGACTACCGGATCATGGCTCCTTTTATACCCTCGATGACGGTTGATCACGAGTGAGAATTGGGGGAGGGGCTCTTTTGAGCTTGGAGGCCCAGGCTCAATTAAGCTGGACCACCAAATCAGGGCTCCTTTTATACTCTCGATAACGGTTGATCGCGAGCGAAGAGTGGGGAGCTTCTTCCATCACGCATGCTCAGGCCCCACTTAGCTGTACTACCAAATCAAAGTTTTTTATGTACCCTCCAAAGATGGCTGGTTAGAAGTGGAAAGTAGGGCTCTTCCCCAAGCTCGCAGGCCCAGGTCCGACTGAGCTGAAGTGCCGGATGAGGGCTCCTTTTATACCCTCGACGATAGTTGATCGCGAGCGAGGAGTGCGGGGGGGGGGGGGGAAGATTCTTCGAGCTACCCGACTGAGCCTAATTGTCGAATCAGGGCTCCTTTTATATTCTTGATGAGTGTTGATTGCGAGCGAGGAGTGGAGAGCTCCTGTCTGCCTGCAGGCTCAGAGCCGTAAACTTTTTAAAATTTTCTAAAATTTTTCATAAGTTTTCATGATTTTCTACTTTTATTGGACGTCCCGAGACGGCTCCCTTTTCTGTCACAAGCTTGGTCGAGAGAAGATTTTGTACCGAGGCTATTTTTTCGACTGGAGTATCGTCGATGGTTTCGTAGTGCAGTTCGAAATGAACGCAGTTTTTTTTCGTATCTGAACTTAAAATTCTTATCTGACTGAACGAAAACACAGATAAGCCGAAAAAGCTTTTGAAAAAAAACAATCGCACACCGCCGGGATTACTTTCTTCCTGAATTAGTTATCTCGAGCGGAAGTAAACTGCAGAAGAAACAGTGCGCCCCGGCACTACGATGGCGATGCAATATGTAAAAGTAAATAAGAATTCCACCGACGATGTATTCCTCAAGAGTTACAAAAGAGAAAACTTGTCCCCGGAGACACGAAGGTCAGGCGAGCGTATGGTCGGATGAAGAATCGTTGTCTTCGAATTATGAATGGAATGGTAAGCCTCACATACGAGACTCTAATGGTTTCCGATGGTGTGTGTGGCTCTCGAGAAAACACGAAACATAATATATGAACTGCGCGCGAGAGTCTAAGCGACCGCAAAAGCGCGAGAGAGTCTTTCAAGGGCAGAGCAGTAAAAAAGCGCAAACTCGTGGAAGCGAATAAGCGGAACGTCTCGCTAGGCTGGATGGCTTTCGTGGAATATAAACCGATTCGTGACGTCGTGACTTCGCGTAGTTCGCCAGCGCGGGAGTTTTATTGGAGCGTGCCGTCCTCGATCTATCGGCTGCTATGGAGAGATATCGATCGAGATTTTCAACGATTGCGCCAAATTGTTTTGTGCTGCTTTTTTGCTGCTGTTATTGTCAGTTCGCTGGTTTTCAGGTGTAAAAATAATTGATTTTACCTCTTTGATCGCACTTCCACGATACTCGATCAACGTTTCCAAACCACTTATAAACTCGTCGATCGCATAAATCAGCCCGAATCCGTTCGCTTCCGAATGATTCATAAATTTCGAAGCGCCTCTTCATCAACACCCTCGCTTCGCGCGATTCTAGAATAACGCAATTTACCTCTCTCTATCTCCTGCAACTTTGATACCACCTCGCGCTGCTCGTAGATTCATCAGGACTTTCTCCCTCTCTCCTCTAAAAGCTGCAACGATTTAAATAATTCTTCTTGTAGTATATAGACCCAAGATACACCCCCGCACAGTTGAATATACCTCAGGGCCCAGGGTTAGACAAAATGCGATCGGTCCTCGGATACATACGCGGCTCTTTCTCAGCAGCAGACACCAGTTGAATAAAACAAGCGCGCGTGTACATATCCGCGTGCTTTTCAGCGCGATGAATGTTTCAGAGCCGTTAGCGCGAAGCGATGGATTGCGAGCTCGCGAGTGCATTATTGAGCCTGCAGTCGAGAAGCTCTAGGTGCGGCTGAAAAATTGAAGGTTTTTTTTTTATTAAAAAAAAATGAACAAAATTTTTTTCCCCTCGAGCTACTGCAAAGCGACTGTGTCAATCAATCAATTCGCGAGGTTTGATTGATGCGCCTTTGTGGAAGCCGGGCTAGCGATTGATGTCGGGGGCTGTATTCGTGGAAAGAGCTTCGAGGAAAACAAGATGGGTTCATTTTTTAAGCTTTTGAGAGGGCGGCTTTTGTTTCGGCCGGTTCTTTTCGAGTTCTACTTGTTATCGAAATATCGCCACTAACGAAGGCAGAAAATCTGCTAGAGATCTCTGCAAACATCCCAGAAAAATGAGAAAACAGTCGGACACCGGAAGCCAGATCAATTGTAGCCGTGTAAGCCACAGGTGTTTCATTTGACAGACATGAAAAATTCATCCGGACTCTCCTCACACTTTCGCCATTACATTGCAGGACGTAAAGTACACCCCCGTCAATTCCCACAATCGAATTTCCAGTACACGTCCTATTCAACACAGTAAAATTTCAGACATCACTTCAGCCTAATCCAACTACGCGTACAACCTCCCAAAAGCAAGCACTTCATTAGACTTCCAAACCTATAGCGCTTGATCATTTTATTACGAATTCTCTCCTCGCAATCTCCCATCGCAGCTATTCCGAGAAGACGAAAAGCGCCGACTTTACACCGCTGGCTTTAAATATGCACATCCTCTCACTCTCTCGACCATTAAAATCCCATAAAGTCGAGCGCGCGCGAGGCGTCGGGACTTGATATAGCGTCATCAATATACGAGTAGGGAAATTCGTCGGGAGTTTCCCCAGAAGCCTTGCGCGCGCATGCATACGTGAATGAACGAGAGGTATAGATTGATGACCCGACACTGCAAGGCTGGAAATCAAGTATAGCGATCGACTGGGTTTTATATCTTCGTGTGTATTGTTGCTCGATTGATTGACCTATAGAGGAGAGATCGAAAGGTGGGGAATGATGAAGTTGCTGCGTTTTGATTTCGATTGTTTGTTATCCATTGATTGAAATTTATCATTCGTATAAAATGTGCAAATATTGAGAAATGTTCACACCAACGTTAATTTACGCGATGAGGACGTGTGTTCAGGGTAAACTGGTTTTGAACTCTTCAGTGTTTGCAGAGAGAAAGAACTCAAAATTCGGTCCATTAGCTCTCGATTTTTACCTCCGATCATATAATTGATCATCCAAAACATTCGAATCGCCGCGTCAAAATATTTTTTCAACAATCCATATTAGTTATCATCAGGATCAGTCGAGCGTAATCTCGCGGTAAAGACGAGCCGAGTCCACTGCGGTTTTTCTATAGACTCCAGCAGACTTAATCTCGCACGCTATGCGAGCAATCCGGATTAACGGTCCTCCAGGATTTTTCGTATATCGATACGGTGTGGGATGAAACACGAGAACACACGGCTCTGCCCCCGAGATATATGATTGCGTATATGGATCCAGTCTTAATGCGACACCTTTTGTGTCGGGATTTGCCTGCGTAATGGACGGATTAGTTGTTCTAATGGTGTCGTGTTCTAGGTGATTATCCGATTGTGCGTTTGATTGTCGAAAGAAAATTATTACTATATTTACATTAAATAAAAATAAATCACGTAGATGCATCGTCACGCGCAAGGAAGTTAACAGTGCGGAAAAGGTCGTTATCTCGGAGGAATAAAGTTGAATTTATGGTGAATTTTGATCGAGAATTTACTGCGCACTATTCCACGCACGCATTTTTATCCGGTTCAATCGGTTTTCGTACTTAGCATATTAGAAACCTTCGACTTGACAAACAACCGTATATATCGCGTTGGCGGAACAAAGTCATAACTGCAAAATTCAATGCCTCCACGACGTATTACACGTCCTATAAATTTTATTGCGCCCGATAAATCTTTTCCGGCTGCTCACGTACGAAAAAAAAAGAAGCGACGCGTTTCCCGTCGTAAAACGAGCCTCGCGTCTGTTACCGAGAATATCAACGATGATGTCCCTTCCGTGGAAAAATTAGTAGGGATTCCGAGATGCGCTCGTAAAGGGACTGCATCGTCCGACTGTTTTGAATATTGAGATGAATCATCCTGCCGTAAAATCAACAACTGAATTACGTACCTGATCCTATTAAAAGTGTACGAATGAACTACGTCATACAATAACGCGTCTAAATAATTTCGCGAACAAAATCCAACTAAATAAAACATATACTTCGAGCGAGAGAAGCACGAGAAAATCATTCCGAAGCGAAACACCGGCGGCGCACGCCAGGAGAGCAGCTAATTTCCTGAAAGTTTCATTAAACTAAAACTGCGGTGCCGCGCGCGCACACACAACGCCGTCTAATTAATTAATTCACCTTACGCATACACGACGGCCACATTCACATTCACCTGCAACATTGAGAAGGTCGCCGCCGTGGCACACAAAAAAAGGGCCATCCGTTGCGTCTCTACGTTCTCTGAATAAATGCACGTGGAGGTAGTTATATGAAGAAATGCACAAAAGGGTGGCGGCATCATCGGAAAAAACAGGAGGAGTAAGAAAGAAGAATAGACGCAGCATGTGGAATGTATATATAGTTAGCCACTCGACGAACGCAAAAGGGTCGGAAGGTTTATTTAATTTGTATTCAGCGATGCCTATGCGGGACGCGGCGTGCATTTATTTTCTCTAGGCTGCAGCGTCTCGAGAAAATCTGTGAAAGTGCCTCGAGTGGGTAGAACACGACGATGTCGCGTATATATATATATATATGTATATATACTCTCCTTCTTGTACGGAGTTATACGGAGGAGGGGAGGGGAGTGACGCAGCGGAGGAGAGTTCAAGCTGACTCTTGGCTCTGTACGGGATTTGATGCGCATTAATCTTGCCCGGTGAGCTATGTGTATATAGTAGGGAGTCTTAAGGTGTGCTGGGTGAGCATGATTTTTTGGTTTTTTTGGTTGGACAATGCAGTGTGGAAATTGTAAATTAAAAGATGTAAATTTCATGCTCTCACAGAAATTAATTTTCATGTTTAGCTTTTAAGAAGATCTGAAAATTTAAAATCACTCTACTCTCACTAAAAGACAAGTATGATATTATTAAAACATTATAGAATACATTTCTGACAACGCTCCAAGCCAAAGATCTCACACGTCTACAATATACACTCTCAAGACACGTTCGCCTGGAAAAGTCATCTGGTGATCGTCATCGCTTAGAAGTCGCGGCGGCGCGCGCGCTTGTAACAGCCAGCGGAACGAGTCCCTCCCCGATTTCCTGGGTAATTCGAGCACGTTAACGAGATCCTCTCGTCCCGTGGGGGGTCCACGAGAGGACTTAGGAAAAGCGATGTAACGATGAGTAGCCGCTCGTGTTTACGTCCCGGTTATGAACAATCGGAGAGAGAAGCCTCTATCTCTACTTTTACGCGCGTAAAAGCTCGAAAGCTATTTCCGATGAGTGATCCCGTTTACGAGTCGTCGATGCTCTCTCGTTTTTGTTTTATTTTTTACTGCCGACCTTTCCTTTATATGTGTGTACCTACCTCGAGGGAAATAATATCTCAGCTTTACGAGGGATATGTGAAACTTCCTTGACCCGTGTATAGAAGCTCTGATCTAAAGTATAAAGTTTCGCATACGCGAGTACACTAATTAAAGCTTGCTTCCAATGCGCCGATGTGGGCCGAAGCCGTTATCCAACGCGGTAGAAGCTTGCGAAAGAATGTTGCTTTACACCGCGAAGGTTCATATAACGAGCCGGAGAATATTTCATCCTAATTTCAGCTGACAACTTTGTGTACGCTTGTCGGAAACAAAGTGCCTGTATCGGATTTCGATCGCCGGATTTTATACTCTCTAAAGTCCGATTTTTAACTGCGTATCAGAGATTATCGGTTAAAATTGATGGATGCTTCGAGACTCGCAGGGTTTTTTTTTGTCTCGACTTTTCCGAGTCGTTATTGAACTTTTTGTTCGGAGCATCCAATCTGGAATGATACACCTGTACGAGAAATTTTTACATTATGATATATTATACCATGGGATGAGATTAATATTGAAATATCGCTGAATTCAATCAATCATCGGCATATAATAAATATGACTTTTCCATGTCGTACGTGTTTAATTAAAAATAACGGACGTCCTCGATAAAAAAAAGCACGAAAAGCGCGGGAAAATCACGTGGTGCAAAAATCACGTACTTCCAAACAAAATGTGCGAGCTATACAAGCGGGCAAAACAAGCCGCGAAAAATACATTAAAAATATACACATCGCGTACTCCGTACTATCATTCAATTTGCATTTGAAAAAAAGCGCAAATACCGCGCGTCGCGGCAATCCCAGAGTCATTATACAGCCTAGCGATTCCCTCGGCGTCCTGGTGCGCTGTAATTTGATTTCGCGCGTCGAACAGCACTGCGTAGCGAATACGCAGCCTTTATAATCAGAGCGAAGCGAAAATCAGTGTCGTAATTTTGCATGGACGCGCCAGCATCGGATAAATATATGTCGAAAGGGGAGGGATTTTGCATTGAATATGGTCACCGCAGAGGTGCGGTATAATTTCAAGCTTGAGTACGCGGCTGAACTGCGTTGTGTATATGCGTGTATGGTATTTTCCATGAATCAGGGTATAGATAAGGGATAAAGCTCAACGCCGATAATAGGGATGAAGGGGTCTTTAGATAAAGGATTCCTTATTGAACCGTTATTGGCGATGCTGCTTGTGAATCGTTGAGGGGGTGAAACGATGCTTCGGTTGATTGTTTTTTAAATAATTTAATCGTTCGTCTTTTGGTTGATTCGAACGATGAGTTTCTCTAATTTTACACAAGCATGTAATATATAACAAAGCAGAGAAAAATGTTAATCCAAACTATCCATACACTGCAGCGTATTCAGCCCCGACCTCTTCCTCCATTCGACGTATAACCCCGTTCAATCGACTTTTCAGTCTCAACTCCATTTCACGCGCCACTAACAATGCACATGAACGATATTTTCTTCCTCTGGCCAAGCGGATCTCCGAACGGTCTGGGGAAACTTTACGATATAAAACGTCGTCAGGTGCATTCTTGGATTCGCAGTTGGAAAAGTCTGCAGATTTACAGAGGGGATTTCGAATTAAGCTCGATCTGGATCCTCTTGTTTTCTCGTACGTATCAGTACCTCAAATTCACTGTAATACTACTTTTGAACGGCTCATTTTTATAATTTCAAAATCTTGTATCCTTCTACCGGATTACTCTCGTTTCAAAAAGTATCAGCGAGTCCAAAGTGCATAATCTACTACACGAGAGTACAGCAGAAATAATTCCTCGCGTATGAGTTAGCGTCGTCGTGGGACTTTTTCCAGGAGCTAGAGGCCGTGAATTATGAAGTGTCAAAAGAAGTCACGGAAAAGCCTTTTAATACCGAACGCTCTCTCACACGGGCGACGCTCGATTTCGCTCCGACAAAAGAAATTGAATTCGCTCGATCTCCCGGAAAAATCGACAAAGACACCGGGAATCCCCGATAATATACAGCCCTCAACGGAGCATCTTCGATTTCAGTCTCGGTCAAAGTTGCGGAAATTTTTCATTGCTCTATAGTGTAGTGCATTGACGGATTTGGTATACATTTACAGGAAACTGTCGCGTATATAGGTATCCATTTAAAAAAAGACATGGTAATCATTATATTCGTCCTCTGATGAGCTGTTCCTAAAAATTGAGAGAAAATTTGGTCTAGCCATTTCGCGAGCCGTGACCTAAACTCTCCGTGTTTGTGGCTAGCGACGATAGGTGGCGCATACACACTTTTCCATTTCCCTCGTAACAATATGGCGCGCCGAGTCTAGATATAGTGGTGGACTATAATGCTAAAACAGCCCTGCTTGACCTGCTGCTTCATCCGCTCATGCTTATAACTGTAACATGCCACACACGCGAACCGTTACTACCACACAAAACATAAGAATTAACCCATTTCAACCTCGCACACCTCTCGACCTATCCCCTTGAAATCACTCACTCCGCGTCCACGATCGACGAGAAATGCAGATCGCAATTTTCCAAAGCACACACACACACACGCGCAGCATCGGAGAAGATTCCACGAGACGTCGCATAACGGCGCGCGGGAAAGTCGGTCAGTCGGAACGACTCTCCTTATGGTCAAGCTCTCTTTCTCGTATATAGTACACAGTGCAAAGCTCGCAAGCTACCGAACACAATGGCTGGACAAAGACACGGGGGAGAAAAGTGCGCGGGGTGATAGCGAAAGATATAGTAACGACCGTGAACAGAGCGTGTATATGTGCGTAGGAGAGTTCGTACACATGGTAATGCAAAGCTCTGGAGTATGGACGAGGGGAAAGAACGAAAACATTAAGGGAATTGTTAAATAGGCGCTGCGAGCTTGCGAGGATTATTTCGGAGGATAGAGGGGGAGAAAGACGAGAGGGAGCGGAATTGTTTGGCTAAGTAATCTGGATGAGGATCTAGATGAGTGGTGTACTGGAGTGGAGTCAGCTGCAAAAATACATTTTTTAATATAAAAAAAAAAATCAAAGCTTGCTGCGCGCGTGTGTAGACTGGGTGTATTACAAGCGGATTGCTCTGCAAAATTAGTGCATTTACTTTTGACTTGAAAATTCAAACTACAACGAACGACGCGTCAAAGCCCATTTCCCAGGCTAGAAAAGGCTCGAACTTGTTGATGCCGCTGACAAGCGTCGCTCGGCGAGCCAAAACTCCGCTAGCATCAACGAAAAAAAAATTCGAAAGACACGCCCAGATTTCGCGCGAATTTCCGATTCGAAAAAAAAAATTTCGTTCACCACCTCGATTTCGCTGAAAGCGTTGGCCGACATTTGCATAGCCGAAAGTTCGGGCTAATTTCTATCGCGCGAAATCACGTTCCTCCCGAGCGAGCTCGAGGGGGAAAGTTTAATAGACGTCCGCGGAATATTTGATCGCGTCGTTTCATCGCGGCGGCCGATGTGTGCACGTTTTTTCCAACGGGAAAAATCACGAGCGCTTTTATAATGCATGCGTAAGACCCATTAGGCGTCCAGGGATAGTACTGATGTCAGAGCTTTTTTGCGCAACTTAACGAGCGGATTCTATTCGGGTCTGCGATTGAGAATGAATTATGAAAAAAAAAACGTAATGCGTTCGCCGTTAAATTCTTCCCAAAAACTTATTCATATTCTCTCACAAGTACAGCAACTGCACGAAGCTGAAAAAAAAACTGAAATAAGCCCTTGTACGAAATTTCATTTGAATGCAAATTATTCCAACTTAGCCGTACAATCCCTCTTGCCGCGTTTAATAAAAAATATTCAAGTACACATACGTATAAGCTTTATTCCAGCCACTATACAGACGTAAGCACAAAGCGCATTTCGCATAAAGCTCCGTACAGCATCGCATCATTAATGCGAAAAAATAATCAAATCCCAACGTTCGACTCTCCAAAATTCTCAAACCTCTCACCCTCTCTCGACATCTGCATATCGGCCTCCCGAACTCTTATACCCCATTCTCTTCATCCTCCGCACCCTTATCTCCAGCGTTTCTTCTCCTCCTCTCGCTGCAAGCTCTTGAATTGCGCTCGGACATTTTCCTCAATTTTGAATGGCAGCAGTGCCGCTGACCTCGTTTTCATTGTTGGGGGGTCCGCATCGTGCGCTAATGTTCCGTATAGTCTCTCTCTCTCTCTAGGACCAGACGTCATCCGCTTTTACGCTAGCGGAATATGCGCAGCGCTGCGCACACTGAATTATGAATCGAAACTCTGTTTCGGGCTGAATGGAAAGGAGGCTGCCACGGAGAAAGAGAGAATTAGAAATAGCTTTTCTTCGTCGGCTGGCTGCCGAGAGCTCGACTGAAGTGCAGCATGCGAGAGAAGGTATAATACAGCTCTGCGTAGCGAGGGCTGTGCACTTGAAGATAATATTATCGTATAAGGGGGAATGCGGCTGGTTCGTGCGCGGGATATGGCCGAGATTTAACTGGTGTGGAGATGCTTTTTTAGGCTGGTTTATAAATTGTTGACACAAGTTTCGTTGATTCGGATTTTTGTAACTTTTTTTAATTTTCCGATTAAGTAATCCCATCGCTTAACCGCCCACACTCAAACAATCCAATATCCTAACGAGCTCGAGGAAAATCAAGCAGATCCAATTAAAAATGTATTTTTACTCCCCGATGCGAAGACTGGAAGCGCATAGGCAATCCCTTACCCAGTATAATATACGCGCAGTGGATTTTATTATGCGTCGTACGTCCCATATGCTGGAAATACATTAGATCGTCCCTGGCTCTGCGTATAAGAGTCTTATACCGCAAATGGCCTGTAATTAATCTTCCGTACACAGAGGGAGCGGATACGCTGCATAGCGATGGTAAAGTCGCACTGAATCATAGGTAAATTTGACGTGCGTATCAAAGTCTTTAGAAACGGACCGGTTTTATGCGCACCTCTATGGAAACCATGAAATGTGGCACGGCATTATCAACTCGCGTCACGTTTGAAAAGTTCGTAATTTTATACCTGCGAATATGCGCGAGAAGTGCTTTCTTTTTTTTTTAAAGTGATGTTTCGAGTTCTCGGAAGGATGAAATTCGGGAGAATGGATATATATACCGGCTATTTAATTTGTAGGAGAGGACCGAAGCTCTCTGAATTCGGAAAATGTTTGAGAGCACTTGTACGAATTGAATAGAGTGATAGAAGGAAAATGGTGCTGATTTCCGGCTGATCTTGATTCTTTATGTATAATACAATGATAGCACCGGAAAGAGAGAGAGAGAGAGAGAGAGAGAGAGAGAGAGAGAGAGAGAGAGAGAGAGAGAGAGAGAGTTGGATATGCATATATATAGATATAGAAAAAAGAGGAGGAAGAGAGAGGAGCGAGCGCATGGTATAGAACGCTTGTAATTACAGAAAGTGGCTCTATTCACGTGGCTCGCGGGGGTCGGGATAACTTTTGCGCTTTCCACCGCATAATCAGAAAGCATTTCAGATAAAAGTTCGCCACTTAGTTTAAGAGACGGCCGCTTCCATTTGGCACGGTGAAATTTCCCTCCTTTTTTTTCAATTGTATTGGGGAAAAATGTTTTCGCTGCGCGGACCGGATGATATAATGACATCGAACGCTTACCCGCACCTGATTATCTCGGTTGTTGGATTAAGAAATTAAATTGCAATGCTTTGGTAAAACAGTTTTTATTATGTATTCTTTTGAAAATATTAGCGATGACTCTTTATCGAAGTTATATTTATGTATGATTCGTTCAGATAATTTTAAGTATACAGTTGTGAATCATCGATTAGATAACGTCAGAAATAATTGTTAATAATATGGATTTTACCTGGTTGACCTCCGTTGTCACCTTCTATTGTTACCGTAATTTAGTTGTTGGCCACCTTCTGCGTGATCCAGTCGATAAAGTGAGAAACCCTGACATAGACAGACGGTGCACCCGGCCTTGCGCAAGGAAACATGCCTCAGGACACTATTCCGACGAGCTCAGCTACTCCGTTCTTGTTCTTCACTATCAATGGACCACCAGAGTCACCCTGCGACCAACAAAAGTCTCGTTTTACAAACAATTTATCATTATTTAATGCGAGTTAAACAAAATATACTCACACTGCAAGCGGAGTGTACTTGAGGCTGATGATTGGCAGGTCGACCGTCTGGAGGATCTGCGGTTGTGTTTGGTTCTCTCCGTCGTCGTCGATTGCACCCCAGCCGGATAAAATTGCCTGGCCACTGGGCTGGCTGTCCTTCTTGGGCAGAGCTATCTTGGCCACCCGCTTGTTCAGTCGCAGAGGTGACTTGAGCTTTATGAGACCAATATCGGAGGTGCCTGGTTCTTCTCTGCAGGGACAAAAAATACGGTTATTTTTAAATGTCTTTAAATTGCTTATAAAGAAGATACTTACTCGGTCCCCGTGTAATTCTCATGCTTGAAGTACTTTTCAACGACTTACGTTTGCTCGGTGTCCTCCACTTGACTGATGTTTTGTTTACCAGCCTTGACGACAAAGTGACCCAAAAAACCTATTTCGTCCATGGTTTCAAGACAATGCACTGCTGTCATGATTCATCGTTCGTTCAGGATACTGCCACCACAGAAGTGGATCGAAGGTATCACTTCCGGGATGCCAAATTGCAGGGACACCTGGTGAGGAAACTCGCCGGGTTTTATATTATTTATATTAAACCACCTATTACGCGGGCACTGATGTAGGCGTTTCGACACAAAACGTCGATCACACCTGTGATAGATTTTCGAGAAAAGTAAGAAACTAGAAAAATGTATAGTCTATTTTAAGTTAATCATAATACTTACGTGATTGTGCCACAGCCAAAAGGCAGGCAAGGACAATAAGCTTGGAACTCATCCTGAAGACTGACGGTACTGTCAAGTTTTGGACTCAATTTATATATCAATTAGAGTCGAGCTTGCGTCATGCACTCGATGATAAATATACCTAGAGGTACAACTTGAAAAGACAAAATATTATGCGGAATAAAGGAAATTGTAGATTAAGTGAACGTTTAATTAAAGTTTTTATAACTGGATAGTGGAAACCTTATCTTCGGATCTAATCGCTACTGCAGACAGTATGTCTGGCGAAAATTTTACAAAGATTACACTTTGATTAGATTAGTATTGCGTCGTTGCAGATAAATAGAAATTGATTCACTTTACCAAGTTTTATTTAGCTCGTGATAACACCCGCATTTTTTATTTTTCTAATCAAAACCGTATATATAAATTAAATTATCGTTTTTTGCCTAATCAAGAATAATTCGTAAAAAAGCATTGCTAAATCAGTTGACAGTAGCAATTTTTCGTAGAATCTCAAAGACCCGCATTTGCATGCATTTACATTGATGAAATTTCGAAATGCGTTTGAATACGAGATTCCAGCACTCGAAACAATAAATATACTTCCCCGAGCGGTTCAGTTTCGCCAAGTTATTGCGCATTTTACAAACCAAATACTTTGGATTTAAATTTCGAATTCGAATTAGAATAAGCGCTGCTATATCCCGCCGCGCGAAATGAACAAGTTTTAATCTTTTTAATATTTACGCATCCATTTTTCATAACAGCTCCTCATTTTTTTCTCCCCGTCTAAAATCAAGTGTCACTTCAGCCATCCTTTGAGCGTTTAATCGAATTCCCCATAAATTTTGTCTGACGGAACCTTGACCCAGATTCAGTCTTGACTGAATGAAATTCATCAACGAGAAGCCCCCTCGGCGATAAGCCTTGTTGAATTGAAAAATCATAATACGCCCCTGTCCGCCGCAATCTTCTCTCCTCTTCGGAAAAATCGACGTAGAAACGTCCCGCGGGAAGCGATAATTCACTCGCTTCGCGTATAGAGTCATCTCCTCACTATGCTACGCGTAAAAATACGAGGCGCGCGCGGCATTAGCGCGCGAGGCGAACGTCAGAAACGAAGTCCTGACAGCTGCGCCGGATGGGGTGCGGGAGTAGAGAGAAAATATTTTCGAAAGATTGCGCGCGTGGAGCCGCGTGCCAAATAGAGATTTACGCCGAGGTGGTGTATATATAGTGGGTAAAGAGTTCACCCCTTGCTCGACAGACGGAATTTCCTCGTGAAGCTTCCCCGCGGAGCTTGAGATAAAGCTAATTACGTTCGCCGCACTGATGTATTAATGACTATAAGGCTGTTTACTTTTTTGGGGGCGAGGATATTTAGGAAGTCGCTACTGCTGGTTTTGTGTGGATATTATAGGGATGGTGGTGAGATTTTCTTTTTTGATGGACGATGGATTAAGGACTGTTTTGCTTCTTCTCAGGGAAGATTTGTGATGGTGGAATTCAAAGTTAGAAGGATGGAATAAACAATTTTTTGGAGTTGTTCAAGAGCATCGATGAAAATTGCGCGTTTACGAGTAGTAGTAACAGTTTCGGACTGGCCCCCCGCCGCTGAGTCGCCACTTTTCGAAGATAGGTGCAGGCGCGTGGATACCTTCTTGTTTCCCTGAAATCTTAAAGACACGCACACTGCTTGTGTATAGCGAGGTATCATCCATGCCAAAAATTGCTCTGTTTGGGCCTACTGCTTATGGGTCGATCGTGTTATAACTGCCTGCCGTCGAAAACCAACCTGGTAATATCGTTGTTCTCAATTGCTTTTAATAAACTAAACTTTTCTCGTGTTTCAACGCGTCAGCAGCATCCAGACTGCAGATCGCCGTATCCGTTCTGGCGTAAATGAGTGAGCCGCCGAGCTGAAACGCTTAGCTGCAGGCAAGCACAGAGATAGTATACATAAGCGCTATAGTGCAGTCTCTTCTATCTCTCACAGCACACGCACACACCTACACACTATTCGAGGTATAAATCCTGGACGCCGAGAGGATCGTCACGGGACAGTTCAAAGATCCGCGCGATCGTCGCTCGGTCGAATCGTCGATATCAGCCGAGAGCTCTGATAAGCCAGGACTGCGCGCATATATACACACACATGCGCTCGGAGCTTATTAGTGTAAAGGCGGAAACACTCTCCTGAGCTCACGGTTCGATGGAATTTATGCAGGCGTTCTGTGTGCCTATCTCCGAAGCCAAACGTGCGCTCTGTGTTTGGACGTGGGGGTGAGGTTTCGTTTAGTGACTGAATTGTTCAAGGTGTTGTGCTTGGGGATGTGGTGCGCAAATTTTGAGGGAAAATTGCAGAAAAACTGAATAAAATTCTGCCCAGTAAAATTACTCTCCGAAACCTCGCACGAAAGAAAAACTTTATAAACGCTGCAACAACAGCCTTCTCTCAAAAAGCATACACCCCCGCACACAAAATAATAAAGCCTCCGACGAGCACAAGTCACGAAGCAACACTCTCCCTGCAGAGAAGCATATACACATCCCACGTAAGCTCGTCGGTCCAGCTCATTTCTAAATGAAAACGCTGCAAGCCGCACGAAAAAAATATGACGAGTAGCCCGTACTCCACCGCAATTCTCTCTCTCTCCCACACACTGTACACACACACACTCGTATACAGTGAAGAGAATGCATCATTCAGCTGGTGCAACCGCGCGTAATAATGCAAATAAAATTCCGGCTCGTCCCCCGTAATTTTCCGCAGTTTAGTGCGCGGACCGGAAATGGAAATATAACGGCCGTCGCACCGCCATTAGAGCAACGTGCCCGATGCAGAATTTCGAACCGAGGCGTCAAAGATTACGACGCCGACGACTGTGTTTCCTCCTCTTGTTGTTCAATTATATCCTTGACGAGAGAGAGAGAGAGAGAGAGAGAGAGAGCGTTAAAGCGAGCCGTGGGAGGGATATACGCTTTACGCGACTCGTAAACTTGGGCTGGTGATGGTTTTGGATTGTGGAGTATACGCAAACGAGAGGAAAAAAACTTTGATTGCTGCGTATAGCTTTCATGCTAATGCGCGGCGGATCTTTACGAGAGTTGTTTTAAGACGGAAGAATTGCAACGGATACTTTCTCTCGTCACGGTTTATCATCCACACAGAGTTTGAGTTTTCATGGCACAATCAAAGCGCATCCGTAACAACGATTGAAGGCGACGACCACGACGACGATGATGATGATGGGTTACGTGCTACGACGAGATTCAAAGTGCGCTTATCGTCAATTAAACTATTCAATTCCAAGCTACAGCTGTCCAGCTCGTGCACGCGTCTACCTCAGCCTTAAAAACATCCCAATCCCCCTCGCAATCGCCAAACGACTAAAGTACATACACATTCTCTCTCCCGGCCGTTTATACAGCAAAGTGGTCAGTCCGAAGAAGACCTTGCCATAAATTTCGTCGCGTCTCTTTCGCTTCCCTTTTTTTCCAACCCCCGCGCGAGGATAACATCAGCGCGTGGGTGTATATATAGCGTAGTATAGTGAACTCGAGCGGCAAAAAGCCGCGGAGACCGCGGGCGGAAAACATCGCGGCCGAGTTGCGTCGGGACGCGCAGTCGCTCGCGAATTCGCCAGGCAGAAAGAGCTGGAAAGTTAAATGGACGCGCACCGCAGTCGGTTGTGGCCAGAGAGAGAGAGAGAGAGAGAGAGAGAGAGAGAGAGAGAGAGAAAAAGAGGGAGAGGTTTCGTTGCTGTGTGGCTCGACTTTTTTTGCGCTTTGGGAGATGTATAGTTTGTTAATTTTGGGGGTAGGTTGTATTTGGTGATTGGCCTGTATTGTGACTATAACGAATAACGGGCTTGAGCGAGATTAAAAAAAAAAAGACACTCGCGCACCTGGAGAATGCTTCGATAAAAAATACGATAAATATATTCATGCGCGCCTGAATCCTGAACAAAAAAAAAAGAAGTATCCCACGTAAAATAATAAAAAACGAATTACGCAAACATAAGGATCCCGAACTTCTCGCATAAATAAAAAGTCCGCGCGCGAATCAGTTATTCAGAGGGAGACAGAGCCTACAGACGCGCCGCTTGGGCGCAAAGCTTTCCGTCCAATAAAATTTCAGCGGCAGTAGCGGCACCGGATATACCGGCGTTGTCGGGAAGAGCGAGAGGAGTAAGGGATAAAAAAAAGGAAAGCAAGCATATAAGAGTGCCTGCGGCTCTGGCTTTCATCGACTTTCCGCGGTCCTCTCGTATTTTTACCTTTTATTGCCTGTAAAGATCCGCGCGTACACGCTTTGGGAGGCCACTTATACGAGTGTCTGTGTTGGTGTATGTGGTATACGTATACAGCGCGCGAAAGAGGGATAGGCGTCGCGAAACTTTCGAGGTGGTTATTCGTTAACATCTCGAGGAAAGGAGAAACGGGGGATGACGAGGCCTGGCAGCTTTTCTGTTAGCAGCGGTTTCGAGCGGAAGTTTTGTCGGGAGTCTGTGATAAAAGCCACAGAGGAGACGGCTTGTCCGAGAAAGAGTTTTGTAAGATGATGTGTGAGGAAATTGGTTTTTAAAGTGTTTTCGCATTTTATTCGTCAAATTCTGCTAAATAATATCATCATATAGACATTTTTCGGTTTTCCTTATCCTGATCCGCGCGTTGAGTGTAGATATAGCAGTGCCTTATTCAGCCGGCTGCTTGAGCCGCTCATGCTCTGAATATTTCTTCACAAATGACATCGATCCATAAAATTCATACGCGACTACTGGCACCTCATCAACTCCATAAACTCAACGAGACCCGCAATCCTTGCGAAAACCTCGTAACGTTATCATTCGCAGGCGTGTGTGTATATATATATACACACACACCTCGTCAAACAAAAAGCCACTCACAAGCAGCCCGCATCCACACCCATTCCTCATAACACACCCCTCTCGAATTTCGCGCGAGCTTTCAGCACCAGCTTCAATTTAATCCGCGAGCGCGAAGGAATTCCCGAGTGCCTCACACATGCTCAAACCCCGCTTTTATTATACATATACGAATTACGAAAATTCTCGCTCCAAATTCACCTCCGCTTCGCAGCGGCGAACTCTTTATTAGCCTTATAATAATAACGCGTGTAAATAAACGCTCGATTAATAAATCGGCGGATCGCGGCCGCGTTAATTATAAACGCATGCTGCGAGCTTGCGATCACCGCTCTGGGATAGTATAACGAGATTTTAATTCGATGATAATTGTCACTCTTATATTATGAGCGCGTATGTACTCTCGTTATACGAGCTGATAATAATTCGATCCGATTTATTCAATTAATAGCATTAGCGTGACGATTTATCGAAGAAATTTTTCGGGTTGAGGATTTTAATTTCGCGGGGAAAATCCGAAGAATCACAGGGCGATCGTCACCTGGTTATAACCGCGGAGCTCGTAAACACAGCGAAGAGCTAGAAACTTTTTTATCTCTACTAGAGGATTGTAGGGGAGGATGAAAAAACCGAGTCGTAGCATTAGCTTCTCGTTCGTCATAAAGTATACGAATGAAAGTGAGAAAGAGCGAGATTAGGGAGAAAGAGAGAGAAGGGAGAGTGCTTGGGTTGGAAGACGCTATGAGTTTACTACCTAGACTTGGCCAAGGATGAGAAAAGGTGAGATTCTTTGGTCAAATTTTTGTTATTAATGCAAAACACCTGCGTCAAAAGCTGTTTAATAAACCCGTCGTTCCATCAGCGCCCATTCACGAGACATCACCGAGCAAACAGTCAGGCGCCTCGCAAATGAATTTACAGGAGGACTCGTCATTGGCTATGCAAATATTGGAAGAAAGACACACATCCTTGCCTCAGCTTTGTCCCAACAGGCGCGCCATCAGGTAAGGAAGGAACTCGTCAAGTCCCGATTTAATATACGCGTGGAAACGCAAGTTTACTCACTTTTCCTTTCAGTCTCCGAAGGCGGCTAGATAAATAAAATTTAAGCATCTCTGCTACTGTATACTGCTATATACCAGTGTGTATTTCGGGTGTATGTGGGTGTTACGTATACGTATACAAAACGGCGGCGCAATGTTTAATGCTCGGCACACATGGCCCTTTTAAGAGGCTCTTTAAATGCTCTTCATGCCTGAATCATCTCGGCACAGTCGCGTCTTGAAATAGTAATTAACTCGGATTTTCCCGCGAGCGAGATATACACAGCGCGAGCCTTGATTGTAGAATTATCTGCTCGGAAATGCATTTTTGAGACCAAGAGTTTTTATTCGAATATTCGTTGAATTCTGCCAAAATTAGTATTCAAGATTCAAAGCCTTCGGCTTCCTAATTCTGTTTCGTCGATTCCCGAGGGAGAATCAATATCCCGCCCACGCAAAATGACTTCCTGTGCTTATTTATTCGGTTTGTCATCGTTAACTGCGAATATCAACATCCAGCTCCCCACAGAGACACCGGGCGCGGAGCTTCGTCAAACATTCCTTTTTTCTAAAAATAACACACGCTGCACAACCTCTCTCGTATTGTTTGAGTGAAGCGACCGATAGCTTTTTTTCTTCCTTTTCATCGTGGCTGTCTCCGTTTTCGATAGAAAGCCGGTGTCTTTGAACAGTTTTCGGAACGGACCTGTTATACGTTAATAGATTCTAAATTGAAATATCGACGTTGAATTCGCTAATTTAACTATATAGATTTATATAGTTTACTCTAATTCCTCAGCAGTTATAATCAATCACATTCCGGCCGCAACTTTATCTCCTCCAGACATACGTGCGCGCACACACTCGACCATCTGTACACCAAGCTCACGATTTCCGCGCGCGATAAAGCGCAAAGTTTAATTCGCAGCCCGACGCGCTCGCATCTCGTAATTGGCCCACCGGCTCTTTTTTGTTTTTTGCCCGCCTATGCTCGAAATCGCTTTTGCGTCTCTTTTGCGATCGAGTTATCGCCTGAAAATATCGAACTTTTCGAAGGCTAGACGCCGTTTCCGCGAATTAATACTTTACGGCTCTTATAAAACTCGCGCTCGAGCTTTCCGCTTGCGAGAACTAATGGGCTCTATATCGCGAATATAAAAGCGCTTCTGAAAATCTTGAGCGCCGGCGAGTTCCGATGATTTTCGTTTATGACCGGAATTCTCTTAAAAATATACGGCGCTTCTTTCGCTTTCTTCTTATTATTCGGCTTATTGTTATTCAATGCCGAGAGCGCTTATTTCCGCTGATGCTATTATGGGAATCAAATTTTTACTTTTTGTGTTATATCGATTCTCGGTTCTTTTACGGCTGTACGAAAAAAAGGTGGGGGAAGGAGGATGAGAAGACAAAAATTTAAGAGGCATTGTTCGACGCACGAGGCGGTATATAGAGACGCCTCTGTCTTAATAGCCCGATGGATATTGCTTATTCATAGATCCGATGTTCGTCTTCTTTTTTCTCGCTTATATATACGAAGAACCTCGATCGTTTTTCTCGCGCGTGTAGAGGTCGACGATCCTCGAGAGATGTAGGATAAGGTCATCAGTTCGACCTTGCGGTGCCGAGTGGCCGCTTTGGACTGGCCTACGCTTGGAAGCTTCGACTTTGCGGCTCTCTATAGTTACATACTAGTGGCGATAGGTGGCGCATAGGTTTTTTTCGGTTTTCCTCATCTTGATCGGTGCGTTGAGTGTAGATATAGAGGTGCCTCGTTCAGCTTGCTACTCGAGCCGCTCATGCTTTAACTGCTTTCGAGGACTTAATTCTTCATTTAAAACGCGTTTTTCGTATTTTGTTTGAAACACAGAACGAATTCAAGATATAAATTGCAAATACACCTTCTCAACACGGGATAGTCCGCATAGCAGTCGAACAAATGTCGCACAATTAAATTCCCGATTACGTCCTGAAAAGGAGCTATAGCGTTTGGATAGCTCGTCGCGAGCCCACATCCGAAAACAATATAATCGAGACGAAAAAGGAGCCAATGACGCAGCGATGGCATTTCCGTATCCGTAATACACTCATACATTTATTCAGCGCTATCACGGGCCATTGCGTTTCCAGAGCCGTATAATATTCCCCGACTATACTGCTCGCCGCGTAAAATAACGTCAGCTGGACAATGTCGCGCCGATTGCTGCGTGAAAGGGGGCTGAGCCGCCCAGCGCGCCGGATGCCTTTGGATATACCGCTCCATATATGTATGTATATATGTATAATGTGTACGCGTGTGTGGGCGTTTTTCTCGAGCCCATTTTCGGTGGTTTACGCGAAGCGGATATTGGAGCGTAATTTTTTTGTCTCGAGCTATTATTGCGCTATTGTATAATGTAAGATGTATATTCATTGCTTTTGAAGCGGTTATACGCAAACAAAGTTAATAATGAAACGTACAATTTCCCGCTCTTTTTCAAGCGCACAATCGGAGCGTTTCGGTACAAAGTGAGTATTTCTTAATAAAAATTCCTCCAACTGCTTGGGAGAAAAAAAATTCCATTATTCCACAAAACTATATGTACTTGTTTGCGCGTGTACGTATACGCGCGAAAAGTGCGCTTGTCTCGTACGGAAAAAGTATAGCATTCTGCGAAATTATTAAAACACATGCACAGCTCTCCAGTCGCATTATGCGGGAGCTCGTCCGGCTTGGCCTCTATTACTTTTTAGCGATGCTGGACAAATTTATTCAACGCGTAAAGCGAACGCATACGACGAGTGCAGAATAGTATGGATATAAGCTCTTCTTTCAAGGGACGGAGTTGCGCTGAAACTTACATGACCCTTGTTATTAGGGTGTGTGGGATGGACAATATAATATAAGGAAACAAGTTCGTCTTGCTGATATAAGCGTTCGTAAAGGGTTTGCCTCGTGACCTAGATAATTCTTTCAATGTTGGATGAACGATAAAGGGCCATGGCAGCCTAATTATAACAAGTGCGATTTTAATTATGGTGAAGAGTTTTACCGCGAAATTCAAATTTTGAGAAAAGGTAAATTTTTAGACCGCTTGAGCCATGTTAGATAATTATTGTATGCAAAAGGTAGCGTATAAAGTTATTTTTAATCGTGTATTTTCAACGGGATAGTGAATTATTTTGTGTATAAACTTGTGTAATTTAAAAACTGCTGTGTTTTCAAGCTCTCTGCGCGAAAGTTTCACGTTCATTATTTAATTTGATGTTTTTGGGTCAAATTTAAAAAAAATTATTTCTAGACTTTAACCTGGATTTAAACTTTACTTTGTTAATAGATCGAAAATTCCACATCTGCATACCCTCCCGTCATCTCAAAAATGTCACCATCACCTTACGTTCCTCACCCCCGACTCTTAACATCTTTTTTTTCGAACAACGATTCAGTTACATTCCACGCTCGGTTAAAATATCGTTGCGCGACTCCGAGGAACGTAAAATATCCCAGCACTGCGTCTTATTCGCGCCTCGCATTCTTCTCTCCAGCTGACTGTGCGGCGAGACGAGGTGTACTTATACACACTAAAGTATATCTGTACACAGGGTAAAAATTACGAAAGACGCCGTCGGCGTAGTATAATCTAACTTTAGCTCTTGCGCGCGAACTCGTCAGCGGCGGGCCATTTCTGCATGCGCACGTGGCCATGCGCGTACGCCAGTAATTTTAAAGTCGCGACGCCGGGGACACAAGGGAGAGGGCGATGCACGCGTGTCCTTTTGATGTTTATCGAATGCAACGAGTGCGAGCGCATCTGCGACGCGAGAAGAGAGCTTTTCGACTGTGCGCTTGTTGAAGAGGCTTATATATGTGGTGTTTATGGTTGTAGGGAGGAATTTTATTCGCGAGATTCTTGTCTGCTGTGTACTGGGGATTTTTAGTTTTTTTTTTTTTTATTCTGCACATACGCGTATCGCATGGTAATTTGTTAAAAAGGGAGAATTCGAACAATTGAATAACTATTATTTGAAAATTTTCGACTTTTTAATGTAAGCTATCATGACTATTATTGAAAAACTCTATTTTAGTTCGCTCTATTGTACTGCACAATTGAATTTTAAAAATTGGAGTCTGAATATTTCGCGTGGATTTTGTAAACGCACATTTTTAAAGCTTGCTGGACTATTACGAATATGAATAAAGTTATCACGACAATTTTGTAAAAAAAAAAAGTAATAATATATTATTGAAAACAAGCAGTCAACCCCTTGATAGATTTTTATCGAGAAAAACATGAAATTACAGTCGCCAAATTAACTTCCCTCACAAACACACGAGTCCGCGCAACAAAACGTTATCGCGTCCAATCGCGATAATCAAAAACCTCGCCAGAACAATCCTCACGTCAGCATCAGCCCTCGGTCGACGTCCAATTAACGAGCCTTCATTTCGCCATATAGTCCACGATAACATTTATCACGCCAGGCGCACAACCAACCTATATAGCTATATACTTATGCGCACCACGTGTCAACCACATTGCGCTTGATTGGTATTGAGTAGCTCACTGGTGGCAGCCACCCGTCAGTCAGGCTGCAGGTAGTCGAGCTACGTTATAGGTACAGCGGAGGCGAGGTGTATAGCTGCATAGTGTAGTATACGCCGAAGGGCTGCGAGAACGGCCTTCGGCCAGATGTGCGCGCTGGGATATAGGTGCCCGCCTATAAAGGTCCTGTTGACTGCGAGCGCGCTAGGACATCTGGAGCGCACGGGGACGGTATGGAGTGTACTGCAGCCTGGGCGTGGGTGGTAAATGCCCTTGTCTCTGCGGATCTCCGTCACTGCGTGTTGACCGGTCGTAAAAATGGTTAGTCATGGGATTGCTGGTGAGAACGGGGAAAGCGCTAGTTGAGAGAGAGGCTACTTCGATGAAGAGTTTGTTTATAGTACATGAGAAAGGGTTAGCGATTTTTTTTTTGTGATGATTCAAAAAAGCGTATGACTGAGAAAAAAATACCCCTTTGTTTGTACGTTGAACAAAATAGAAAAAGTTAATCACTCGAGTGAACCCAACTAATAGCTCTCATAAGAAATCGCAGTTCCATTATAGCGCGCGAGTACAGCATCTCAGTACATTCGCACATACAGCGTCGCGTCGCAGTGTCACCCACGCGCGCTGCTTGAAAACGCAGTCACGCTCTCTTCCATCCCGCGCACACATATACACATACAAATGTATTCCCAGGTAGCCGTAAGAGCATCTGATGCTTATCTGCGGCAGCAGCAGCACCTACACAGCAACGGACCTTTTCTCTCTCTCCCGCGACATTTTTTTCTCTGTATTATACTCTTTCACTGCGACGTACGCCTACAGTCGCGGAGTTACACGTGTTCCGCGCGAGGCTGCAGTGGCGCAAAACAACGAGAGAGGCGCGGAGGAGGACGTGCCGACAGGAGCTCCATTTGCTTTATTCGGCTCTTTTTCACGGCGGCCGGCACTGCAGCGGGGTAATGGAAGTCTCTGTGCCAACAATAAGCTTAGCGAAGAGTTTTAGCTTGGACTGGATTTGACTTAGCGAGGGATTTTTTTTTTTTGAGTTTAAATCCTTTTTTGGTAGGCTGGAGTACGAGGTGTTTATGATAAAATATTCCGGGAAGAGATTTTAATTTTTGCAGCGATGCGGTTGGGTTAGGAAAGTGTATACGAGGAAGCTATGAACGGATCGTTGCTCGATGGAAAGCTTGCAGCCACTCGTCCTTTCGAGTGGTAATTGATCATTTAGCAATGTTATACCCGTGTATTGAATGCCTCTGAAGGTTCGGCGGTATTTTTGAAAAATAAACGCTGACGCTGGTATTTTTGTTGGCATTTTATTATCTACATCGACACTCGAAAATTGTTCGATCGAGTTATTAATTACGGCGCCCTTGGTTAAAACTTCAAAACGATGAACTTGAAATCACGAGAGAACATTTTTTATCAAAAGAGTAATTATTTCGATGATTTTTCTCGATTATTGCAAATATTTTCATCCGTCAGAATATTTGCATTCACAAATGTCACTCATCCGAAGAATTATTGCAACTTATTTATGATGTTATAATTGCGTTTCAAATATGTAAACATTTGATTAATAATAATTCACTCACGTATGAGCCAATTCCATTTTACAACTTTAACTGCAATTTTTTGTCAGCCACCGGCCAATACAATAATCAACAGCTCGCCATCAACATCTCTCCTTCCTCACACAGAGTCCTTTAACTGCATCACCTCTCTCTTTCTCTCGCATTACACGTGTTTTCTTATACGCGCGCGCGTGCCGCTGCAAAACAAAACAACTCTACTGATGCAGCAGAATCTCGCGCCCCATCCTAAAGAAGACGGCACGATATATGAGTATACCTAAGTGAAGGCGTTGCACATAAGTATATAGAACACACGGCAGCGCCAGCAGCAGCCCGTGACGTCACGAGAGAGCCTCTCAACGGCGCTGGTGGCGCGCGCCGCAGTCGTCCGGCATTCAGTCGCGCGCCGACCGCCGCAACGTCAAGCACGGCTCTTCCGTTGTCGTGCGATCTCGAGTCCTGTCCGATGTGCCGCATTGCGCGCGCTCTTCTCTTCCCTCGCGTTTTATGAAAAAAGTTTTATTGTTGTTGAAAGCGAGAGAGAGAGAGAGAGAGAGAGAGAGAGGGGGATAAAAAGAAACAAAACAGTGGTGAACAGTGTGCGCGATTTCGAAGGTGATGCGTATATGGTGATTGGTTGGTATATAGTGCGGAAATTGCATCCGTTGCGATCAAGTAGTGTTTTGGATGTAAGAGCGTAAACACACAAGAACGTCGTGTTTTTCGCGGAAGCGGAAGAGGGAGAGCCGGCCGAGTGCGCGCTTCCGCATCGATCGGCGGATCTTTGTTTTGAGGTTATAGTGGATTCTGTCCGGCGAAACAGACCTTGTTCCGAGAAAAAAAGCAATCGACGCGTGTGTCTACTGTGTGCATGCAGAGGATAAAAATATTCAACACGCTCGATAGGGCAGAAGCAAAGAGATCGATATAAGAGAACCACGAGATGTAAATTTCCTACCCGAGAGGAATAAAAAAAGGAAGAAGATCCTCGCAGATTTAACCTCCCGTGGGATCACCCCGCGAGAGAGAAACTTTACGAGATTGACGCCGTCGTCGGGGACGATTTCGAAGCCGGGATTATCTCCTCCTCCTTCTGCTTTCAATTATCCGAGTGCATAATTAAAGAATAATAATAACACACGTGTGCTTCAGTGCGACGCTATGAATGCTTCCACCTGTGGTTGACAATTTTCCAAGGATCTTCTAGCTACGATCAACGACAACATGTTGGGGGTCATCCTGGTCTTGGGCCTCGCGGCCACCGCCTTCGCTGACAATTTAGGTGAGGATTATAAGTTCATTTTCCTGGAATTTTTCTTCCTCCCCCCCCCCCCCTTTGTGTATAGAGGATAAACACTCGCGCGACATTAGAGCCTCCGCGAAGTTGCTGTGGCTTCTGCGGAAAGTTGCTGACCTACTGCGTGCAAAGAGCCTTTGTATACTGTATTGTGCTCTCCTGCAGCTTGAAAAATTTAGATGTAGCGTGAATTTTTCATCGCTCGAGGTACGATAATGTCGCGTGTATACTCTGCAAGCCGGGGCTTAATTAATTATCCGCAAACAGCTTTTTCAAATGTTTTAAATTACGAAGCTATTGCGGGTGCTCTTCCTCCTCAACACAGGACTTTCCGATACGCGTTCTACTCGATTAATCGAAAGCTCAAAGGTGTGTGTAAAGTACCATTGCTCTTGATCGAAATAAGTGTCTTTATTTATCGATCCACCTCGATTGGAGAGAGCACATTATTCAAATTCGTCTTTTCGCACGAAACTCTCCGCGAGATAGACGCGACGACGACTGTACTTCACAGAGAGAGAGAGAGAGAGAGAGAGAGAGAGAGAGAGAGAGAGAGACGCGACGCGACGCGACGCCTAAACAAGCTACGCGACAGGCAAAAGTTTCCTCGCCTTCGTTATGTTGGCCCCCGATGAATTGGAGAAGCTCTCGAGTCTCTTGATGTCGTTCTCGAATTCGATTGTCGAGATGAGGTGCAGCGCGCGAGCGGAAGGAAAGTCGACGTCGGGCTTTTCGACAACTGGGTCGGGACTCAAGAGTCTGGTGATGGGATATTATGCTGAAAAACAGGCTCTTGCCGTTCTTGGAATTCTCGGCCGAGATGATTCGCCTTGTGTATTGAAGATCGCGCGGGAATTAAGCGCGTAATTATCGTTCCCAACCGAGAGCTCTATACATAATTTTTAATAATAAGGGCTGTAATTGCGGAACAAAGAGAGAAATCGTTTCTCAGTGGTTCAAGTGCGGATAGCGTAAGCCCGAGAGAGAGAGAGAGAGAGAGAGAGAGAGAGAGAGAGAGAGAGAGAGAGACGCTTGGAAACAATGCGTAAACTGGCTCCGATGGCTTCGCGCATGAGTATATGTATGCTGGGAGTGTCGGTGTTGCATGCATACGTGACTCGCACACCTGGGGGCATCTTTATCGCCGAACGCAATCTAATTACAAGACACGTAGTCGCGTACGTCTTGTACGTGGAGGTACGCGAAAAATGCTGGAGGTAATCCGATGTTAATGTGTATAATGTATATGAATGTCAAATCGGTATTCGGAATCATTTCAATAAAGCGCGTGTTTTTAACCGAAAGCTTCTTTCTCAATACAAACCGTGTCACGCGGCTCAAGGCAATTAAAAGCGGCATTAATTGTACATCCGTAACATTCCCGCGCGCGCGCTATCAAATGCGCAATTTGCATCGCGCTCAGCTCTGGCTAATAATATATCGCATACTCATTGTCAGTCAGGAGGTCATTACCGTCGATATAATTGGCGACCTGGAATTTAATTAAAAACGAAGGGTTTAATACAGCTGACGCAATGAGCGATGTACAAGAGTAATGAGGATCACCGATCCATTAGTTGAAATCAGTGCGCGTGAGGGAGACGGAGAGAAAAATTTCATATTTTTCTCCAATCAAAAATACCTGATGCGTGTATATTGAACAAAATTAATACGAAAATTTCAGTCGTCCTATCGGCTAAAAGCGCACGAAAGAGACACTCGATTTTTCCAATAATCCCCGCGGAGCGGACGTTCTTAATGTGCCAATATTTACGAGGCCCCAATACGAACTTTATTAAAAAATACCGCGCGATCCGAGCCGATCTCTCTCTCTCTCCCTCCCTCCCTATACTTGAGAGAGGAGGCCGACTTACATATATCTTTTTTTCATCCCTCAGAAATTTCGTCGTCGCTACACGAGTTTTTTTCGTGAACGCGCGCATTCGTATCAAAAATCGCTCGGAGAGAGAAAATATCTACGGTGACTGCTGGCATCGATGTATGTATATATTGGGAGAGAGGGGTTGCCACCACCGCTGCCCGAGAATTGAGTTATTCGCGAAATTGAGAAGAATGGGAGCGAATGCCTTTTCCTCCCCCGCGTGTGTGTGTGATAACGTCTTCTCGAGAGAGAGAATAAAAACGCGCGATTTCAGTATTCTTTTTTTTTTTGCACCCACTGGCTGATGAAAAATTCGCTCGTATTTTGCACACACGCGCTGCTGTCAGAGAAGGGCGCAATTTTCGCGTAATAAATTCGCCGAATTAATATGCTGCGTGTGCATAATGAAAACCGATGTGTTGCTTTCGCGTTTGCTCCGCACAAAGAGTATCCACGAAGTGTAAAATTTTCACGTACTCGCGCGAGAGCTCTTTTTATAAGCGGGAATAAAAATATATTTTAAAATACGTACGCAAAAATGGCCGCTGCTTTATACGGTAAAGGAAAAAAAGGCGTATTTTGTTTACGTTATGAATTTAAAAGGGTTCTTCACTCTGTGCCCCGTCTCTCTCTCTCTCTCTCTCTCTCTCTCTCTCTCTCTCTCTCTCTCTCTCTCTCTCTCTCTCTCTCTCTCTCTCTCTCTCTGTATGTGCATGTGGGTGTATGCTCTCGCGTGTTTTTTCCTTTTTTCAATTTTCTAAGTGAGCGGAACTTTTAGGTATGTGTACACAGTATCAATTAAAGCGCGCTGTACATTCTCATACCTTGTATACACGCCTACCCTCATCTGCACCGTTCCATTATCCCGCAATTGTTCCCGGCGTTCTGATACGCGTACCGCATTCTTATTATATTCTATGGAAAACCTTAACTTCTGCTAAAATATGATATATATTTTTCCGGACCTACTTAGTCGTCCGTGTTTACCTCTCGGCCTTGAGTCGCAGCCTCCTGATTTCCCGCGATAAAATTAACAACACGCAGCTTGTACATATAAAAAGCCAATAATCCGTTTAACGCTAACGCCAACAACTGCTCTACCGCACCGCCAGCTTTTTTCCTTCGCACTCGAGTAGTCTTCGATACGGGCCGATGGAGCGAGAGGTGTCCCGGTTCGCACGCGACGCGAATGAAATCAGCAGCGGGGTCGTGGCCCCCTAAGGCGCGATGATGGTGCTGACGCTGCAAGAGACTATAATTAGCCCGGGTGTGTCTTTTTTTCTCTTCGAAGCGGAGTGTGTGCAGCATTTTCATAATGCGACGCGTCGATGACGATGACACAGTCTGAAGGGAGATGCTGCAGCTCTGAGGGATAATACTTTAATTGACGGAGATTTTTATGAATCGTGTCGTAGGGAGATCATGGTGATGTCGCTTGGAAAGAAGAGAAAGATAGTCATTGTGAGAGATGGTTCGTTTTAATTACGCTGATGTCCTCTGCAGGCATTGAGTTTCGCGTGCTCTCTCGCATTGCCATTTGAAATTAATATATCCCGACAGGCGACTACGATTAATTATTACACAGCTGGAGGATTAATGCGTTTAATATAAGTGTTGAGAGAGCTGTCGACGTTTTAATTCCGATGATGTATGTGCGTTGTCGCCGTTGTGTTTCTTTGGCACTAGTATACGACGATTTGGAGGAACAACTTGATTGCCGAAGTCCAATTTGCTTGTTAGTCGCGTCGTCGATCGTTAGTATATTAGATCGGCTGAACTTGCCTCAAAGGCGCTAATTACGTCAGTTCTGTCGGGAGACGATGATAAACATGTGCGGAAACTAATATATTGACAATACCCGGACATAGTGGATACGCGTAAGATGAAGCTCTCGAGCAGCTGTTTATTTTGTAGTAATGAGCTTGATTGATATTCCATAAACGAGGAGAATTGGATTTATTATTTGTGATGATTTTCTAAATAATTGTACTAATATACTTCTCATCTGATTTGTATAGTATCCGCCGGGGAAATTTCAGTGAGGCTTGATTTGGCATCTCCTACACGGAAACTTGATTATTAGAACCGCATAAATGCTGGTTGGAGTTGTACGCAGGACTTAATTGCAGCAGCTAATTCAGGGACTGTATCAAGTCTTCTTGATTAATTAACTTGCCACGCAAGTTCGTGCAGTGTAAAATCATACGGATTTAATCGGCTATGAAAATATACCAGGAATATAGTTTTTTTCTTTTCATTAAAAACTTATTGGCGTGTTAACTTTGACACTTACAGTTTATTAAATTATTTTCTACTTGGCCGTTTAAAAGTTAGCTTACAAAATCAGGGGAAAAAATTAGATTCAAAAACTTGGAAGCATAACTTGATCTTATACGTAATAGCGTTTTACACTGCAACATGCTGACTGGGGTGTTAAATTTTTAAAATGTTATGCTCATCTTATAAAACTAAAAACTCTCGATCTCAAGAATAAACTCTCACCCATTAAAAGAAAAACCACCTCGTTACCGCAATTCCAATCTCCTCGCGAAATAAAATCCAACAGCCTACAGAGTAAACACAGCTTTCAGACTGAGCAAACCCTCTCGATATACCCATGACCCTATATTTCCCCTTCCGAAAAACTGGTCGCAACGGCAGCAGCAGCAACTCTCGATGTATGATATCCTTCCACAGCCTGCCTAGCGCTCGACTTTGATCCGGCCGAAGCCGACGGGGGACACGTCGTTAATCATAACGATCTCCTCGCGACGTAAGCTACTTAAGTCGCGCGACTCGCCGCGACGAATAAATCTGCGCCTGTCGCTCGCACGCATCGATCCGCCACCGATAAATCACCGCGGGGGGGAATTCGAGATCTGCAGCATGCAAAAACTAGAAAATCGCGTAAACCAGGCCGTGTATGTATCGCGCGACGTCGTCTTCTTCTCTCCCGGATTATAAGGAAGCGTATGTGATTTATACGAGTTTTGACGATTGATAAACCAGAACAGTACTTATAAATTATTAGACCTTCCTGATGAGCTTTGAATAATTAATCAGCCGTCCCTAATAAAATAATTCCAACAAGCTTGCACTGCCGCTGCAAATAGCTTCGCGAAAGCGTAGAGTGTAAAATGAACAAGGTGAAAGAAACGAGCGAACGCGTCAAAGTTGGAAGCGCCGGATGAAATATTAGCTTTCGCGAACTTTTAAACTTTTCCGTGCGCCGTTAATCAAACGAAAAATAATATATAAAACACACAGCTTGAATTTTCATGCATCGGTCTCCAGCTCTCTCGGAAATAAACGAGTGTTTCAATAACTCGCGCGATAATCCAAAAGTCCCGCCGCTAACTCGATTAAATCTTATCGATAATTATACGGGATGCAGAGCCGGCCATCTCCATCAGAGCGTGACCGAGTGACACCAACTTTTCCCCTGATTTTTTCTTCCGAACAATTCCGCGCGCACAAGAGAGAAACCAATCACGAACTCGCTCTCTTTTCGAGAAGAAAAAATAAAGGAAGGAAGGAGCTTCTTTCTCGCGGATCGAAATTATTGTTAGCGAACTTCCTCTCCTCCAACTGTCATCCAGCGAGATTCTCTCATAAAACTTGAACCGGCGCGCGCGGCCGAGGAGGTAATTAAGCTCCGGCTGTCGAGAGGAAAACACCTTCGCCTGAGGAGTGAGGAGGAAGACTACTAACTGCATCGTAAATTACGCGGGCAGGTCACCGGACGAAAATCTCGCGAAACTTTCCGTCGATATAAATATACGAGAGGAGAGAGATTCGAGAGGTGCTCCTCTCGTAAATTCGCATTATAATTGGCGCGCGATTCGGAGAAAAGCGGAAATTGAGACTCTCGGCGAGGACTTTTTAAAAGTTCGATTTCGGCAGTAAATCGCTGCCCAGGAGGAGAGAGAGCTTGCTGACCGTCGTGTAGGTGCGTAATGTGTATACCTATACGCAGTACTCGGCTTGCTCTACCGAATAGGTATGGGGGAAAACTTTTACATTATTCCGCGATTTTCCAAATTCTCGTCATTCCAGACTCGACGGGGCGAGAGAAGTTTTAAAGTAATTTGCGAGCGCTAGGTGCTGCTGGATCGACGTTCGATGTAATTTGCTATCAGGTTTGGTTAACCGATGAATCAGTGTTATACGTGTTGTATTTTGTTGAAAACTTTATCATGTTCTCTCTTTATTATAGAGTGGAATTTCCAAATTTTATCAATTGCAATGATTCAAGAATGTTCATTCATTTCAAGTTGAACATTTAATCAAGCTGTCGATTGAACTTTGCACTGACATAATTATATCAATACCTCGGCTAACTTCAAATCGTGCACACGAGCGAAGTTTAAAAATTCGTTTTGAAAAATGGCACACAGCATGTCCGAGATCTAAAACGCGCGGCAGAACTTCAAATCGTATTTAAAAACCTGTACACTGTGCAGATAGCCATGAACACGACTCCGACGGAAAATCTAAATGCAAATAGACGCGCAGTCGCTTTGTAGCACTCAACCCGTCGCGAAAAAATGCTCGCGCACTACTGCTTCGGCGCGTATAGAATTGGATTTTTGAAAAAGTCCAAATTGAGGCGGAAGTTTCGGACATCGCGGCGAACTTCCAAGAATTATGTTTTTTTTTTACCAGCTGTACAACGTGGAGCAGTAGTGCACAGACCGATTTACACGGGCGGATTTACAGCGCAGCAGAACTTTCGCGTAAGAGTCGTATAGTAAAATTTGATAACCGCGTCCCCGTGTTTTTTTGCCGGCAGCGTTTTATCTACTACGACGCGGAGAGGGACACGCGCACAAAAAGGTATTTCGAGAAAAAAATTCGAGCGGTCGAGAGTATGCCTATACACGTGGGGAATCGTGTTGTTCGACGATGTAGTATTAAGTGTTGTGCGGGGAGAATAATCGTTGTGTGCCGGTCAGTGCTTGAATCGTGTTTTTTATGCGATGTTCGAGTCATTTCCTACTCTAAAAAAGACATGGTAATCATTCTATTCATCCTCAGATTGGCTGTTCGCTTAATTATGCACCAAACATTTTTGTTGTAAAAACACTCATGCGAGTCTAAATTAAACTTAATTTTAATCTACATATACATATGTGTGGACTTCTAGAGCGATATATCAATCACCAAAACAAAGCAGATTTGGACTGGCCCTTTCACGAGCCCTTTCGTCACCGCCTAAACTCTCCGTGTTTCTGGCAGGTGAAAATAGATAGCGCATAGGCACTTTTCATTTAACTCATTACAATATGCGCGCCGGGTCTAGATATATAGCGGTGGGCTACCAATGCTAAAACTGCCTTGTTATCGCCTGCTGCTTTGGCCACTCATGCTTTAACTACGCGCGAAGCGCGTACAAAGTCTGCGTTGGTGGAACATAATTATTATATAATAATAAACAACAGTATACATCATCTCCACTTTCCCTAAAACTCGCAACAATATTTAAGCCCATCGCGAAAGGAAAATACTCAGGCAGATGATTCTCGTGAAATTCCCACATATTATCTCATCAAACACGACTCGCGCATAAGGTATATATTCCATCAGCTCAGCGAAATTCATTTGAGCTCGCGCATACGATTAAGCTTTCGTTCGCTCGCATTCTCAAGTATGCACATCCAATAGTTGAGGCTACGTATACACCCCTCTCTCTCTCTCTCTCTCTCTCTCTCTCTCTCTCTCTCTCTCTCTCTTCTGACTCCTCTCATAACCCAATAACTTTGTAATCGAGCCCGTATACCAACTCAAATATTGACGGTCACCGGCGATAGCGAGATCCAAAGGAACTTCCTGCGTGCGTCGCATACACATACAAACCAGTCCCTCTTCGACGGTCCTCTGCGAATACGCGGGAAAGAGAGGGACGAACTTCCGGGGCATAAACAATGCTGCAGCGCATGCATAATTAATCGGCTGGTTCGACGGTTTCCTAATAGCCCCGAAGCCCGTTCTCGTCGATTACGAGCTTGAGGAGTTCCTAGCTCTCTTTTTTTTCGGTGTGATTTCACCGATTCGTACACCATGGCTGAGGGAATTTTACAGCGCGTGAGATGCGTTATTGCTTCCTCCGTGCTTATTCATGAAGCGCACGTGCATCCGCTGGTCTTTCGGGGAAGGAGCTTTTTGGAAGACGTTTTTTACGAGCCTGCAGAGTTTCGTGCCCCGCAGAAGTATAAAAGATAAAAGCGGTGAATAAATCGCACGTAGAAGGCCGTTGGAATTTCAATACAGCAATCCGAAACCCGTACTCCATACCCGTATCTGATCAGGTAGCTTATCATCGATATCTTCCCGCAAGAATCTCCACAAAGTAAATCAAGATCCGAAGCGAACTTTTCCGGGAGCAAAAAGGAGAAAAAAAATCGGCGCGGAAAAGTCGAAAAGGATGAAGATCCTAGGGTGTATAGGTACAGGGTAAAAAGGACGAGTCGGCCGAGAAGAAGAAGAAGAAGCAGCGGTGGTCACAAAACTTTGGCGTACATACGCGCAGCATGTCGAGGCGAGGGAACGACATTAAGAGGGAATCGCTTTATTATGCATGCGCGGGCAATCGTTAAGGGAAAGTTTTGCGCGACTCTGCGGCCAATACTCTTTGCTTCTGCTGCTGTAGGCCAGGACAGATAGAAGAGTCAAGGAGGAAAGCTTCGATTTATGGCTGACCCCGAGTGATGGAAGTAGTAGGGTATGGTATTGGCAATCTGCTGAGGATTTATAGTGGTTATTTTTTAACGAAAGCGGTAATTGAGCTTGTTGTATTTACTGCAGAACGAACGATTGATTCTTTGATTGTTTATTTTGTGTTAGATGGAAATTGTCTGGTATAAATTGAAGTTTTATTTTTCCAATTTCAACTATACTGTTAATAACGATCTATATTGTTGAAAAGGTACAATATTCAATTCGAATTCACAGAAAAATGTTATAGTCGAATATTCATTTATCAGAAAAAACAAAATGAAAAACTCGACGATCGTTGATATCCTGGTTGAACATAATATGAAGCAATGAAGTAACACGACACAAATGCTCGCAATCGAAAATAAAAATCAAGAGATGAATACAATAATCCAGTTACATTCACGCGGTCGGGGGTGGACTGTCACGCAGTTTGTCGGAATTGATAATTCAAAAAATAAAATACAGGTCGGTATGCACGATGAATGTCGCAAATCCTCTGCGCGCCAGCGCAAACCATAAATCGCGCGCTTATGGCTCGTCAATACGTGACATTTGCGTTTGCATAGATCGTACCATCGGTAATTCTCATCTCTATCGCAGTCCTAAACTAGAGGATTACGGCTGTATTCAGTTAGACTTTTCGTTTGAATTTCATGGCGAGCTTGGGATATTAAAATTTTTGAAAGCAGCCTCAAATAGTAATTATCTTTACGCATCTTTCAATTGATAAAAAGTATACACATTCAAAACAACTAAAAAATAGCGTATTTCACAAACCCATAATACATCCACCCCGAAATCTGTAACAAATCAATACACGTACGATCCGTTATACGCCGAACAAAAAGCCCTCGCAAACCACATCTAATCCGCGCATCTATTTAACCGCGATCTCCTCTCCAGCCACAATCGCACATACATTACTATATACCTCCCCTATCGCGCCATCTTTCTCACATCGTGCTTTCCACGCGCGCTCGCGCGAAATGTGCCTGAACGCGCGGTGACGATTTCGACCAATTTGATTCATTGAATTTTAGCTAGTCCGGCGTGACCAGTCATTGTAATAATCCGTTGGCCGACGAGAGTAAACGGTAGGGGTGTAGGCAAATTTGCGGGGGGCGCGCGCGGGTGCGATGTCAATTATTGATACGGAATTATTGATGCCGAATGTGTGCCGGCTATATACTGCACGTTCCTATACACAGGCAGTCGTCGCTTAGTGCGTTGTTGGCTACTCGAATTTACGAGGATAGATTCGCGGGAAGGATAGGACTATCGTGGCATTATCGTTAAACGCCATCCGATTGGTAATGGGTGATAATGGCCGCGGCAAAGTTCGTCATGCCGGCGACAAATAAAATTTACGATAATGGCGCTTTCGTTATCTGCTCCGAACGTTGGGACGTTGTCTTTTTTGTTGTTCGGCATTGTCGCGTACATCGCCGTTTAAAACGGTGTATATACGTGTAGTGGGTTGCCGGGACATCTCTTGTTAATTAAAGCGATGCCGTGTAAACGATATGCTAGCTGCTAGGCGCTTTGGATTGAATCCAGATTTCGGCGGAGGGTGGGAGAATTGATTTTTAAATAAAATAAAACACCCGATCGACATATATGTGTACCAAGCGTGGGTGTCTGTATGAGCCCGAGGTAAAATTTATTCGGAATGGCTTATCGCGTCAGAATTCATAAAAATTATATTGGAATTTTAGTGGACACGCGAGTTGAGATACGGATATGAATCGCGACACTTGCGCTCGTTCGATCTATCAACAAGTGCCGTGTATATAAAGCGACAGGTAAATTATAATTTTTTCTCGCTTCGGTTGGTAATTGTTGTAGAAGTGGAACAACGGATTTAAAAAGCATTGTCTGAGCGAGCCATTATTTCATAATTTTTTAAAGTTGGTTCTACATAACGAAGTACAAATTTCAAACAATAGCTCGCGTAATTTTACACAGAATGTTATATATTCTGCGACGTCTCAGCGAGATGTGTAATTAATAAAGTTCAAGTGCCAACGTGGAAAGGTTTCATTGTTAATAGCGGTAAAAGCTCCCCGAAGGGTGAACTTTCCTCCAAGTAATAAATAAAATTTATGATAATGGTCGAGCAGATGTCCATTATTTGAACTTAGTTAAGAATTTCATGTGCTGCATCATCGCCGAACAATAGTTAAAATGTTATAGATATTTAACGACTCGCGTGTCTAATACGACAGGCAAGATTTCGAGAGGTAAAAAGTTGTGCTTTTGTTATTCGGTTAATAGTTTACAGCTTAGTCAACTTTTTTCATGCTTTTACTCGAAATCTCTCTCGTGATTTTTAAACTATACCCGCATGAATAATAATTGAAATCCTTGTTTTTATGAAAGCTACGCCCGTCGTAAAGCCATATCATCGCGATAACTTATAAGTTTTGAGATACAGCGCAGTGAAACTGCTCTCATCGCGCGTTCGGCTCTGCCAACTCGGCTCGTTAAAGAGGCAAATGGTTCATTCGTCGAGATCGTATAATTGTGTATACGCCGATATTATCTTCGAGTATAGTATAGTGCATTATTTTAATGAGATTGAAAAACGACCGCTGCAAACTTATTCCGCTGTATATACGCGGACACTTCTCTCTCTCTCTCTCCCTCTCTCTCTCTCTGTTTCCTAATAGAAGACAAATGAGATTTTTTTCGTAAGAAGGCGGCCCCTAGTCATCGAGAATTCGCTCGAAAAACTCTTCTCGTTATAAAAAGTTCTCGAGAGCCGAAGTTTCTCGCACTCGAAAATGAGATCGGAGCAATAGTTTCGTGGTTAAATAATGTTATGAAAAAAGTTCGCTGAAGATGATAATTTATAATCAATTCTTCTTCCTTTTTTTTGCGAAGTTTGTATTGTTATCGAGTTGAATATAGAAATGCACGTATGTTTAAGCTATTCATTCCAAAGGACAATCATTTTCTTTCAGCAATAAAAATTTCAGCTCCAGAGCCAGTTACAAATACAAAACATAATAATTAGTCCACACTACACCCTCCTCGGCATTAGCAATTCAAAAACTCCCGCCCGATGCGACACAAGCTCGAAAGCTCTCGAAAATTTTCCAAAATTTGCTACAACTTCCACATTTTACATAAAAAATAATAAAACGTAACGTAACACACGCAGCAGTCAGAAAAAGCGAGAGTGAAAATATTTCCCTGGAAATATATTCCCCAGCGCGTTCGGCATAAACCTACAACAAAACAGCAGGAGCAGCAGTTCGCGATACAACAAGCGACGTGCAAAGCTCCAGCGTTGAATAGAAGATCCGGCACCTACTCGCTCAGTCGCAGTTCTCTCTCTGTAATTTCGCAAGAGAAGCTTTACTGCGACGTTATACGCGCGCGCGAGCGAGGCTCTAGCACATTTTTTTTGGGCCGATATCTCCTGCGCGCGGTTATAAATCACCAGGCGGACAAAGTTTACAACGCCGAGGGCGCGTCGCCGGAAAAATGCATTTTCAGACGCGACTGCTCCGCGGGAATTCGTCTGCACTTTGTTTTACGTTCTGTGCTGCAGCCTGGTATAACAAGTCGTGTATTATGGGGGTAGAGGTGTGGCATCGAGAAAAAAATTTATACTCCGCTGGTGGTGGTGGTGTACTGTTTTTCCCCCCTGGCTTTTCAGATTGCAGGACAGGTGCTTTTGTCCGCTGAAATGAAATGAGGTGATGAGGATCCGGTCTTCGTTGTCATCCATCAAACTCGCGCGCTAGTGCACTGGTTCAACATCTGATTTTACACGAGAGTTCTGTGATGGATCGGATATAATTTGCATCTCTTGCTTTATCGGAGGGGTAATTGACGAGAGCTTGATGCATCTTCGTTTTTTGTCTATTTAGCAAGAATCGTGCTACTGTCTGTGGCGGCGAAAAAAACTGTACCCGCTGACGCGCTAAAAGTAAGGACACGATTAAGCTAGACCGACAGCGAGCAAAGAGATAAAAGTAAGTAAGCTACTAATGAAAAGAAGAATGGAAGTATTTCCCCGGGGAAGATCCCGCCAGTTAAGATCATTTGCATACATAGGAAGAAGAAGAAGAAGAAGAAGAAGAAGAAGTAGCAGAAGAAGAGTCGGGGGAAAAGCTCGACTACTTAGCCCGATACACTTGCAAACCCTCGAGTCTAACAGGCTGGAGGTCCAACTCGGCCTATACTACTGCGGAGAGGAAGACATCCCTCGGTTTGCGCAAAGGCTCATGTCCCGACTTCCTTACGTCCCTCGAAAACACTCGAGACGACTTGACCGAGCCTCAAGGAGTAGATTCGGTCTGTCTTAATCGAACTGGCTCACAAGGTCGGAGAACTTCTTCCCCAACTATTCGAGGCTCCTCGTCGCAAGCACATATACATAAGTTCGTTTAACCGAAGCGAATCTTCCCACACATAATCAACGAACGGTGAGTCGTCGTTAGGACGTTTCTTCCTCGCATCTCAGCCTTTTTCGCGAGCTTTCCTTCGGTGAAAAGTACCAAGAATTCCGGTAGAAGCAAGCGATCGATGCGTGTTTGCAGGAGGGCGGAGAGAGACGACCTCCTCTCTCTCTCTCTCTCTCTCTCTCTCTCTTGCGATCAGAGCGGCCACTTACAACTTCTCTTGTTGAACTTTCAATCAGCGGCGCTGGGACGATTTCTATCTTCTGGAATCCGGTTCGCGTCTCTCACTCTATCGCTGAGATGCTCTTCTAGAAGTGTATGTGTGTGTGTGTGAGCTGCAGTGGAAGCGGAGAGACGCGACCGGGCGGATGATGTCGCCTCTGCGAAAACAGTCGGCTCGTGAGCTGCACTTAAAAGAGGAGAAATTTTTGGATCGGAAGCAGATATTCTTCCGAGGGCGGATCGGATTTGATGCGAAATGGATAGGGCGTTATCGATTTATTCAGAGTATTTGCTGAGCTCTGACATGGATGTGCGATAATACACTTTTCTGGTTATTTATTACATTTTTTAAAATGGATTTAAATATACTGTGCATAATCGTGTTTCGATCAACTCGCGGGTGAATTTATTGATGACGATTTATTCAATCGCATATAGTTTAAATTAATTTACAAAATCAATATCCAATCGCGACATCGTTCATTAATGACAGAATTGATGTATTTACACCCACCACATGCGCTTACAATATTCATGTCGTTTCGCAGCGATTAATTATTTATCTAATTGAAATTCATATCCTCGTTCTCTTTGGAAAATATATTTACTAAATGGTCGCATATTCGCCCCCGAACAACCCCGATTAATCCCCGAAACATTGTCCCTCTCTCTCTCGGGTTTAATTTTCTTTCGCTGAATTTGCGCCAATGCATGCCCGATTCAAAGAAAAAGCCTCGGCGATCCTCCGCAGCAGCTAAGGCTGGAAAACTGTCGGTTATTCTCTCATGCATAATTCATCCTCTCGAGATTCGGATTCACGACCTGAATTTTAATAAACTGCGGTAACCGCACAGCGCAAAAAAAATACAGTAAATAATTAGTGCAAGCTTTTTATTCAAATATACACTGCACACAGTCGAAAAAGCGCGAAAGAAAGCTCCCCGAAGAAGCCAGACTGAAAAGTATAGCGAAAGAAAGTTCAGAAGCCGCGAGCGCGATTCTTTCTTTCTTTCCCGCAGTTCTCTATTCTATATCTTATAATTTTTTGGAGGCAGCCGGGCGCTTGGCTTCAACAGCACCGCGAATTTACATGCGCCGACTTCCGCTCGCGCGACGAGTTTGGCTCGTCGTTGGGAGGGCAAAAAGCTCTCGGCCAACCGAGCCAATTGTCTTTTGATAATTATTTCCGGCGCATCTCGTTTTCCGCCAGCAGGAGCTTTCATTATCTTTTTACGGCACTCGCTCGCTCTCTGCGGGACTCTTTGAATATAAAATAATTCTAAAATTTTGCGACCGAGCGACTCGGCGCCATTAAGCGCACGGGCGCCTTGCCCAGGATTTCTTGGGAGTTTTTATGAATTTTAGAGAGGACGTTCTTGCAGAGCTACGGCTTTGCTATAAATAATCCGCGGACAAAGTTTGCTATTGTGATTTTTGCCTTCGATTGGAAAGCAACTATACGTAGAAGTTTAATGTTTAATTTAACGTTGTAAAATATTTCAAAAAGAAAATTTTGCTCCCACACAGCCGTCTCTTATCGGAAAATCCGGAGAGATAACACAATATTCGAAGCCAGCGCGTCAGTCTTAATATCCCGCTGCGCGAAAATCGCCGACGCGGCACCTTATCGAGACAGACGGAACGAAATTTCGCGTGAGCCGGCGGTAACTTCCTTTCCAAGGTATATATAGCTGATGTGCACCAGCTTCCCGCGACACTTGCCCCTATACTGCACAGTACAGCTTCTCCTCCGTTATACGTTTAATTCCTCGGCGAAGCTGTTGAAATAATTTACGAGATGATAGATTCGGATTCTGGAGCGCGTCCAAGAGAGGCCAGATTGCGATAGTCGAACGGAGAGGGATGAAAGAGAGAAAGAGAGAGAGAGAGATCGATGGCTGCGGAGACGACGTCGTTAAAATTTTTTTAACGTTCATTTTGCGCGCTGCTTTTTTACAGCCCCGTGTGTGTGTGTGTGTGTGTGCACTCGTGCGGCCTCCGCAGGCGTCAGCGAAAATTGAATGGCTCTCGTGGAGTGAAAACGTGTGTCTCTATAACGCGCGTCTAATTGAATCTTCTCGAGTGTTGCATAAGCGTTGCGTATTTTCAGATACGAACTTTACGGAAACGACGCGAATTCGATGGAAATCACGAGGACTTGTTTATAAAATAACTCGTTCACTCGAGATTCCATAAAAGGATCGCACTTGACGAGTTGGTCGACTGGCTTACTCCCTGAAAGTATAGGCGTCGAGTCTAATTAAACGGATAAAAAGTCACAGAGCCGTCCACTTTTCCGTCGCCGGTGAGAAATCATTCACCTAGTTTCAAACTCTGGTGAACTGGCAGTGGTTTCTTTTCTTCGCGCGTCACTCGCCGTCGTCCACAGCGTATTTTCATTTGGATTACACGGCATTTTTCAATTTTCCAAGGAAAAATCCAAAAGTGCCACACTCGAAATTTTTCGCGTCCCCAGAGCTTTAATATTCGCCGGGTCGAGAAAAGCTCCGGGGAATGGAAGCACATGTTTCTCTCGAGAAGGAGGTGGGAAAAAAAGAGAACGTCGCCTTTGACTGCGATTCGGAATTCGTTTGTGAATTCTCGATTTTTTCGTGCGGGAAATTATCGTGAAAAGTATGATACCTTCGTACGCGTGTATGTATACACGAGTGGAGCGCAGCATATTTCGAGGCATTCAGAAATCCAATAATCGAAGTGCTATATGTATAATCCCGCAACTCACGCGCTTATCGGAAGAATTTCGCGAAAAAATGTGTATCTCCGTTTCGTGCAGCGGCTCGAAATATACAGCCCTCTCGAGAAGCGAGCCAAACAATACACACTATGCATGCAAATCCCAACCGGTTCTCTCGGCTGTATATAAGTACCCGCAAGCTCCCAATCGAGATTCATATTTTTCCTTTGAATTTCGTTGATGGGGCGTTGCGTCGTACGTGCGTTGTTTTGCGAGCGGGAGAATCAAGAGTTGATCCTTGATACGCTCGAGGATATCTCGAATTAAGCTCGTGTTTCTGCGGAAATTGTTTAAGAATAACATCGATAACGAAAAGCTCCTTTTCTCGAGTGGGATGGATGAAAGGGCTTGAGAGAAAAGCTCCACACGTTTTCCTATTTTCAAATGCCGAAAGCACAACCGGTCTCCCCGTAGATCTTCTCTCTAGTATACGTGCGCAGGCAGCTGGTGTATACACAGTTGGAAGATTCGATTTCTGCTGCTCCTCTCCCCCTGTGTGGGTGTATATACTGTATACTGATGCACTTCTCGGGGAAATGGCATCGGTCGTTCGATTTCGTTCCGATCGGCTTGTGGTCCGATTCAGCGCTGCTGGCCCTTGTCTCGTGGCTGGAAAGGGAGCTTTTCTTCTCTCAGCTGATGCTCGTCTTCGTCTTCTTCTTTTGCCTCGATACTCTTTGGGATGGATCGAAAGCTCGTTTGTAGCCGCTCCAGGTATTTCCGCATGGGTGTACCTACAATCACTGCGTCTTTGCTGCTCGAGTCCCCGTGTAATTGAGGGGATTATCGGGGCCACGCGCAATAACAACTTGATCTTTTGGATTTCGTTGTTGTTCGACACTGCAGCTTACTGCTTTCGAGTGAGCTTTGCAAGCTCGATAACGAGCGTTATGTACTTTGTCTTAGTATTAATATCGAAATTAAACAATTTTGTGCTGCTGATGCAGTTTTCATATTACTCCGTAATCCAGAATATTAAAAATTTTTTAGATTTTTCCGCATATACCGGAGCGTGATTCTTGAAACGGAAATAAAACATTTCCATCATATTTTATAAGAGCTTCTGTAAAGTCAAATAACACTCGCAGACGGATTAAAAAACTTAATTAAAAACGCCCGTTAGCCGAGCGCGACGAGACCAATCTCTTGCTGACTCTCATCATCCAGCTTTCAAGACTTGCGCGCGAAACATCGTATTAAAAGCAATAATCCAAAGCCCGGCGCAGCATCCCCCTTAAATACCACCATCGCTCTCCTTCTCTTTTCCTCCTTAAAAAAAATAGAGCTAAGCAAAAACGCGAAAGAAATCTCCCGGCGCGAGATTCTTTAATCAACGACGAGCTTGAATCCAACTCAATAGTAATTCTACGCATATTTTCGCGCGAGCTGCTGAGGAAGTTTGTAAATGCCGAATCTTCTAAGCCATAAGTAACGAGTTCCAGCGTTTAATCCTGCATTAACCGTGTCTATATGGGCGCAGATTCGCTCGCGCGCGAGCTGTAGGCCTGTGTGTGTTTGATAAATTCGAAGCTGGTACGGATAAGCGCGACTTTCGGTAATCCAACGGCCTTTATTGTGTGTGTGTGTGGGTGTGTGTTTCAGAAAAGATCGTATCTGCGCTCGTTTGATTTAATTGCCGGCCGGGAATTAAGAGGTCGTTTTGGATTAAGGCTGGCGGTGCTAGACGCGCGAGCTTTACGAGATTTCTTGAGGGATTGGCTTGACTTTTTTTGCGGGGGCATGATGAAAGTGATGCGATGGGAATATTGGATTTGGTGGAGTTCGCGGTTGTTGGAGGTGATTTGATTGATGCTTCCTCTGGCGTGAATTTTAGTGGTTCGTGCTTTGAGATGGAGTCTAGTCGTTATAGAGACGTTTGGACATGTGAAAAGAAAACACCATTTTTTAAATCCACCATTACATATAATAAGTTCCTCATAAATCCGTCAGCTAATGAGCTTAAGCGGCACGCGCATATTTTTCGGAATTTATTATGCTTCAAAGGATTATTTGGCTGTGCAGTCGGTGGCAATGGCTGGTCGTGATAATCTTACGCTCACGAGATAATCTCCAAGTATACAACATAAGTATACTAAATCTCGCGTGCACTTTGCACGCCAGGGGGGTATTTTGTCTCGTTATTTATTCACTCAATCGCTCCAAATCTCTTTACATTACGATCTCCGTATGCGTTTAAAAATTCTTATCGCGACGTGTAGCAAAAACTTTTCCTCTCGCATTAACTTTTTTTTTAGCTCTCTCCGCGTATTACCGCAGTTCTATCGAGCGTAAAAATACGACAGGAAAGTACAAATAATAACCCGTCGCAACATCGGTTGCGACGATGTAAAAACTTTAATTAAATGTTTTCTTCCTTTCCTCCGGCAAAAAGTCGCTCAGTACACAGACTAAGCGAACGCTATATTGCGCGAGAGAAAGATATAACTCGAAAGGTAAACCCGTGGCGATATAAACGCACACACGAGTACGATGTTTTCCCCGAAGTCTCATTAACAAAAAGAAGTTCTTCCGCGTGAGGCTAAATGAGTTGTTGAACTCTTTCTCTCTCGCTCTTGATCGCGAACTACACCGACACAGTGTAACGCGTTTACAATGTTGGCGCAAGTCCCAGGCCGCCTTGGCTGGGAGTGTGTGTAGTAGTCGCGAGCGACCGAAGAGGATGAAAATAGGTTATACGGAGTGGGAGGGAGATTGGAACGGAGGGAATTGTGGATAAAAAGCGGACAGGTGGGAAAACGCTTTTGTATCGGATTATTGAAATGGATTTAATTTTCTCTGATCGAATTTGATTTACGTGCAGTGTATTACATCTTTGTTAAAGAAAAAAATAAAACAAACAAACACGCGGAATCAGTTCTATAGACTCACTTTCCGACCTCGTTACCATGACTACGGTATACAGAACCAAAAGAAACGTCCAGTTATCCTCTGCTGTGTATACACATCTCTCCGATTCTTCGAGTTTACGGTACAGCATCCTCTCGGTCGCTCTATCCTTATATAGCACGTCCGGCGGTGCGGCCTGGTCTTCTCTCTCGCGTGTACCTATACATGTGCGCGCGTTCAGCGATCGGTGAAGCGAGCTCGTTAGGAGAGGAGATGCGATGAGTGTCCCGAGGCAATGCCATACTTACTGATGTATGTAAGCCGTGTCGCGCGTTGAGAATCTTGCGCGGATTAGCGGAGGCCGCCTTGAGGCGATGCTCCCTGGCTTCCGGTCTTTTCTGATGAATTGATATTTGAGAGGAGTTTGCCGAGTTTCGCGGAGTATTATATAGAGGGTTTCCCCGGGAAATTCCGTGAATATAGCTTCGATGATGTTTGGCTTGGATTTATATTCCGAGTGAGAATATTGAGTGTGTGTCGACAGTTTTGAAATGTAGGTCGTGTCTTCGATTTTTCTGGCGTTGACTGTATTTTTGCACGAGAAAAAGCTCTAAATATTTTAATTTATCCGCGACTCTTTAGCGAATACAATTACGAATTCCGCTCTACAAAGCAACTCGAAATATCTCGCTCTCCTGCATCTATCCTGATTGAGACTTCGCGTCGCCTAGTCCTCGTTTAACGACTGGCTGACTTTTGACGCATACCTTAGCAGTGTACAAACAGAGCGACGAGCTTGAAAGGAACTGTCGTGCACGCGTTTGCAGGCAGTAGTTGCATACACAGAGTCGAGGGCCCGAAGCGACAGCCGGAATTCGAGAGGCGCCTTTGTGACCAGACTTCGACAAACTACTCGCGACGCTAACAAGTTTTAATGCTTAAATTCATAACGGATGCGCACACAACGTCTCTATCGTAGTTTATTTTGACTATAAGCCCTTTTACGAATTATTTTTTTATACGTATTATTTAAAACTAATGATTTTATTTCATTTGTGTTTCAGGTAAGGACCGAATTATCTATGCACTGGTACTCGAATAAACAAAAGCAGGTAATTTTACATCGACAGCCATTTAGCAAGTGTAAAATCGGAAAAAATAGTAGAGTTTTCAAAAAAGCGCGCGCGACTTGAAAAAAAAAGCGAAAATCCATCGCTACACGGGCCGCGTTATTTCACGCCATCCGCCTACCAACTAGTAAAAAAACACAAAAGAAGCTCTCATCATTTTCACCTGTGTATTTTCAATTAAAAGCGTGCCCGCAAAGAGCCACGATTAAAAGTAGGCCGGCGGAAAAACACAGGCTGTTCGGAAAAATCGGAAAAACAAACTGCCCTGATCGGCATCCGGCGGAGGCATTCATTAAACGCAAATAACACAGAGCGGCTATATACGTTCTCTTTCTCTCGAAAAGTAACAAACAGCAGCGAGTACGACACCGCCAGATGGCGCGTTTAACATGAAGTCGCGTGTTATAAATTTTGGAAAATCGCCGCCGGTCCGCGCGCGCGTGCTATATTTTTATACCCTTTTCCGCTGGCTCTGGAGCCGTAATGGACGGACATTCATCCTTCGTTGGGGCGCGTTAAAATTTTCACGTTTACGAGGCCGGCCGCCAAAGTGGCCGCTTTCACTGCCGACAGAGAAAGAGAGGGAGAAAAGCCTCGAGAATGGGTGAACAGAGGGACTCCATACGCGCTCGGATGGTTTTATGTCGTTCTTGCGGCTGTTTTCGGAATTAAATTAGAAAGTTTGCGCTTTTATTTTATTGATTATTATTCGCTCTACCATTTTATGAACGGCGTTTGGTATATTTACGGAATATGTTGTTTTGCAATATTTTTAGCGTGGTAAAATATGCATTTGCGAGGAATATTTTGGTTACGAGATGCGGTTTATTATGCTTAACATAGCATAAAGCGAATTGCTTTGTAATTTTAGTACTGCACACTCTATTTCTCGCCAGCGCTTTTTATTGTATCAAAAACACACGCGAGCTATTTTTCAAATTGCACATCGAATTTCAGATCGAATAACAACGCAAAAAAAATCGCTTCCCATCCCTTAAAAATTTCGCTGCCTAAGAAAGTCTTCGGCAAATAGGGGTTAAAAGCTCTCGCTAGCTCTGCAAAAGAGCAAAAAAGCTCGGGTCCAAAGCTCGGCCGCCTCGGGACACAAAAACGCGAAAGACCTATAGGAGGCGCCGGAGGGAAAAAGAGTCAGGGAAAAAAGGTAAGAGGAATAGGCCGCGAAAACCGTCGGGCTGGGATTTGACAGTAGTATAGCGGGCGACACCGTATACGCAAGAAATGTAGCTCTGCGGTACCTATACCGGCACTCCCCGTGTAAAGGTGAGCGCGCGTAGAAAAGAGATCGCGGTCGCATGATTAACGCAGACGGATGCGCGGCAATTTCTCACGCAAAAGTGCCACCTTACAGTGCGCTTACAGCTCCTAAAACTTTCTTTTCTACCGCTGGCGCGAGCGCGAGGGCCATCTTTCAAAACTTTGAATTTGCCGCCGCCGCGGCGAGAGAAGCTCGCGCAAGAGCTACCCTTGGATAAATGGTACAAGCGTCGAGTCGGGGATCGTCGCTTCCGTTAAAAGGACGGCGGTAGCACGGGCTGAAGGTGTGTGTGTCGCGTTTGTGTCGTGCTCCCTCTCTCTCTCTCTCTCTCTCTCTCTCTCTCTCGGAGTTTTGCATAAGACAAGCTGAGCGCTTGTACTCGCTATATACTCCGCTCCTGGTATTTTTTTGGCGGTGGATATGGCTCGAGGGTGAAATCTTTAATGGGGGGTTTAATTGAATAACAAAGGCTCTAACCCTACATTCGATATATTATTATACGCGTAATAATCACACGCAGTGCGTATAACGCAGAGGAATGTAAACATAATTCCAACTCCAAACTGAATTCAAGCGCTGGCTGATTAACCCTTGATCGAAACTTTCCCAACTCAGCCGTCCTAATTGAATTACGCAGCGAGCTCGTCTTGCGCTTCCACGTACACGTCTACGCATCTCCCTCCACAGCTGATTACTCATGTGTTACCTGTTCCTCGGATACGCTCGCGCGCGCGCGCTTGGCTCCACTTATGCATTATGCATATTGCGCGCCTATAGTCGTCTTCACGCGTTCTGAGATTTTTGCCTCTTTCAGGTTCAACTCCTTTGTTGGGCTTTCGAGATTCTTATGGCTTTATATGCGTCTCGGCCTTGAATAACAAGTGCAAGCGCGCGTAGATGTCGTCATGCTGATGCATATTTTGAAAAGCCCTTTGACTTGTGCGTATGGATGAGTGGCTTTGTTATTTTTGGGACCTCGGCTTTTTTCGAGAGGGTTGTTGCGACGATGTTTATAAAGAGAGAGAGAGAGAGAGAGAGAGAGAGAGAGAGAGAGAGAGAGAGGAGAGAGAGAGAGAGGATAGAAGAGGATAGAGAGAGAAAGAGAGAGAGAGAGAAGAGAGAGAGGAGAGAAGAAGAAGAAGAGAAGAAGAGAGAGAGAGAAGAGGAGAGAAGAGAAGTAAGAGCATGTCTGGCCGCGATTTAGGATTGTTTTGACGGCGAGATGAGCGAAAAGAAGCGGATTTTTTTCTTGTTCTCGATGTCTTGGCTATTTTTATATGAGATACGCGATGTTGGATTCCTGGCAATTGTAATTGTTACTAGGAACTTCCTTTGATTGTATTAATTTTCAATATATTCGACCTGTATTTTACTAAATTAATAATTTAACGCCGGTTTGAGTTCTGTTGGAATTGCTGAGCTTGGAACGCATCAATATTTCTCGTAAAAGAATTTCAACATCACGAAAAATTTCATCAACGAAATTTAACGAGAACCTGTCCAAAAAAGCTTCTCAATCCCCAATCATAATAAACTCAAAAGCCAAACGTCACCGCATCGCGCCACTCGAACTGTATAGCCCCCAAAAAAATCTCAGCACACAATACACCCTTCTCGAAACCTTAAATCGGCCTCGGTAATTAGCTCACTTCCTCTCTCCCCTTCTGGCTCTCGACGTTTATTGCCGCACTTTCTCCCCTGAGCCCCCCCCCCTCTCTCTCTCTCTCTCTCTCTCCCGAACTCGACTCTGCGGCTCGTCGGCTACACATGTGTCAGCCATACGTCAGGGAGAGAGAGAGAGTCGCGCTCGCTGCAGCAGTACATAAGCGCCTCCGTCGACTTTATACCTACAACGCTCTCTCTCGGCTCCCCAGACGGCACTCGACCTTCTTCACGACGAGACGACAAGGGAAAAGTCGGCCTGGCAGTGATTGAAAAGCCGCGCATGTGTTTTGGATTTTTGTGTCCGCTGCCTCTTGGTCACTGGCTGTGTGCTATACACTGGCCGATGAACTTCCCACGTTTATATATGTATTTGCGTTTTGACGAAGGACTTTTCCACACAATACAACGTGCTTTTTTTATACATCCCCTAAATCCGGCAAAAAGTCGCTGCGGCAAAATCTTCGAAAACTCGACGTAGCCGTCAGGCTGAAAAATACTGTCTCTCTCTCTCTCTCCCGCCGAAAACAACCGAGAGACGTAAGCCTCTTATTTACGAAAAAAAAAAGAAGAGACGCTAGAGCTCTGCTGCTGCTGTGTGTACGGGCGACGTTTCGAGCAAAAGCGTTGAAATCATCCACGCGGAAGACGCGCCCGACGTTTACAGCCGAGAGCAGAGAGAGAGGCTGAGTAATCCCGGCCTATACAGCTTTGCGAGAACTCGGTCTTCCGCACAGAAGCAGGGGCGGAAGGAAAAACGAAAACAGCGCGCAATGTATGCTCGCGAGAGAAGGATTGAGAGGGTAATTGACGAAGAAAGCGGGAGAGATGGAGAGAATTGCCGATTGATGGAGAAAGGAGAATGAGGAGTATAGGGGATTGCGGTTTGAATTATGGAGGTGGATCGATGCGCGTGTATCGAGACTTATCGACGGGAGAGATTATGGGATTTTGGAAATTTGTTTGGGAAATAGCGTTATTTATGACGCCTAACTTGGATACATCTAAACATTAACAGTAACTCTTCCGCCTTTATAATAAAAATAAAACTCCGCGCGCGAGTTCATAATAAAACGCTCACGGCTGCATATGCGAAATGCATATTTAACTAGGCCGACGCTACATCCCTGCGTGGCACCTCTAAATTAAATATCTCACTGGTCGGGGCAAATGCGAAAAGCGGCATTACTCGCTCCACTTGCTTTCAACATGCATTAACTCCATAATATTTATAGGACTTAATTGATAATTCCCACCTAAGTGCTCCAAAGTACCTTATATACCACTTCGAGCTGTCGTCCTCTTCTCTCGATGTGAACAATTTCATTTCGATCAACAACTCGTCGTCCAATTTACTTTTTTTTATACACAGCTCGGTATCGAACTACTCCATACAGCTATCGGTCAATACATACAAATGAGGTAGCCAAAAGTGGTCGTCGGACGAAACACGTTGTGTACGAGAATAGAGGGAGAAGAAAAAACGAAGCAGTTGATGAGACAGAGACAGAAGAGAACAGAAGAGAGTCGGGGGAGCAGAGAGGAGAAACAGAGCAGAATTAAAAACACCCTCACGTCTGGTTGGTCCGCCCGTGGGAAAAGTATAAGACGTACATGTGCATGTATACGCTCTCGCTGGGAGATACGGAGCAAGCATATAGGTGGACCCGCAACTTCCGTTTAGCTGCTTCGATCCTCGTCGGTTATGCTTATATGAATGTGGATTGAGCTGAATTGGGAAGTTTTGGTGAGTTGGATCTGAGAATTAGTTATTTGGTGGTACGCTGAGCGGCGCATATTTTTTTTTATTTGATTCGATTTATTCTTTTTGATTATTTTATATACACATTTTTAAAGCAAGGATAAAAACCTAATTTAATTAGCTATAACGCCGAACTAAATAGTTTTGAGCGTGATGAAGATAGGTGGCGCATAGGCGCTTTTATATTTTCCTTCATTAGAATTGGCGAGGTAAATCTAGATATAGCGGTGTGCCACCTGTATCATAACATCAGAGCTAGGATTTGCTTGGGTCGTTCATGCTATAATTGCATATCGATATAATAATACACAATTGTTATTGCTGCTCGAAAGCTGCATTTACACCACAAAGAAAAATATAAAGATTAATTCTCTTATCCACAATATTCAGAGCGCTGAAATCTAATCTAATTACAAAAAATCGAACTGCGTCTAACACTTAAGCTTCTATGACTCGTCATTCACCCAATTACATTTCTTGGCACCAAATAGGTACATGACGTACTCATCCTCCCTCAGAAGTATAAAATACACTCTTGTCTGCGGCAAAGTTCGCCGAACTCTAAAACAAAAATTTTTTTTCCCTCTACACCTTTTTAAAAACTTGCTGGGATTATCCGATTTACATGTGTATCATTCCCAGCCGCCTCCCCTCGCAAAACTTTTTTTTTCACCTCGAAAGAGTTTCGAGTTGGCGCCGCGAAGAGTATTCCTAACGAATAAAAGTTTCGCTAGCTGCGTGCCGCGGAATTATGTAAAACATATATACTTCTCTGGCGATGCGGAATTTCATAAGTACCCACGGAAGTGGGCATTTCGAGTTCGTTATATTGTGAGGTGGATGTATATTTTAATGAGTGGCTCTGCGCCCCAGGGATGATATTGTGGTCAGCAGCGCCGTCTTTCAATTTAGGTTATTAATATTTTCCCTCGCGGCGAGTTTCCGCCTAGTTTTTCTTTTGCTTTATACGTATTATACCGTCTAACGAACGAGAGTCTCTTTCCTTATACCAAAAAAAAAACTATTTTTCCAATTTTCAGACTAGAAACACCTGTTCCTACCGTAAAAAGGTAAAATAAAATTCAGCCAATCAATCACTCATTCTCCTTACCACCCAACACCATCGCAGCCAGTTAACCGCGCCATAAATAACGCCTCGCAGCGGCAGCAAAACGCAAAAAGCCGCCAGAAGCTACGTGAGATAACAGTAGAGTGTGGGAGAAAAATAAAAAAGACAAAAAAAGTCTCTTCCCGCGACCAAGTAATTCCAACGCGGTATGTCCAACACGTGTGCGCGTCGCATCAGAGAGACGGACATACCTGAGGCGTGGACCTTCATAAAAGGGGGCTTACACAGCCGTCGGCGCACGTGGAGACTATAAACGTAGACTACAAAATCGCGATGTATTTTGAATTTTTTTTCCCCCGATGGCGGGAGATTTAAACGCGAAGCTAAAAATAGCCTTACGTCGAAGCTTGATCGAGCGGCGGCTATCGTGCAACGGCCTGAGATTAAAATAAAACATGGAATTATTATTCTCTCTCTCTCTCTCTGTGTATGTCGTTGCTTTGCGACCCGCCATACGTACCTCGCTGTCGATAAAACAAGACGTACAGTCGCTTTCGATATATTTAATTCGAGAATCGCGTAAAAATAGATCGTTCGATTTTTAATCGAGAATGAAAGCTCGGGTTATTCGCAAGCAAAATTATTAATTAATTGTCACGCACATTGTCCTTTGAAAATACCTGATGTTAAACCGTAAAATTCGATGCGTAGGTGATAGAAGCAATGCACAGGGCATCAAGAGCGCGTAGGCGGCCTGATTGAAATTCTATTACAGGCCATTCCGATGCACTCAAACAAATAAATCCGAGCGCATTTGCGAGCGAGCGAGAGAGACCAAGGCTAAGGTGTAGATTGGATGATTAAAAATAATGTTCATTCGGCGCCCTGGGACGCGTAATCCGCCTCTAAGCGCGCTCTGCAACGATTCGTGCCGTGTATATAGCGAATATCGATTCGCACAGCTTTGAAAAATACGCGCCTGACGACCGAACGCGGAGATGCTCCGAATATAGACGTAAGTTCGTCTCGGCGAGGCGGGAAATTCAAAAATAGCGCGCTGGTGAATCTGATGAAACTGTTCCTTTTATCCGAAATCAATAACTCAAAACTTTTCATTATAGCCCGTCGCCGAGAGAGAGAGAGGGAGAGCTAGAGCATTCCCGTAAACCCCCGAGTCGCGCCCACAGAGCTGCCACCCCGGGAAACGCTCGGTAAATTAGCGAAGCGGCAAAGGAGTAGAGGAGAGGTCGAATGGGAAAGACAAGCGGCGAACAAAGGAGGAGAGAGAGATGCCAGAGCCGAGATAGACTGATAGACTGTTATAGTCCCTTTATGGGGGTGTGTCCAAGTGGCACTAGGAAATTTACGGACACTCGTCGGGCATAAGGCGTTGCCGCACATGTGCTAGATACTCTCTCTCTCTCCCTCTCGGCAAACATCAGCGAATATAAATTTACTGGTATATCTCTGTGTGTGTGTGTGTGTGTGTGTATATATTTACCGCAGCCAAAAGACAACGACAACGACGACGATTAATTAGCGCTATATAGCCGAGAGGTCTTTAATCACGCGAAGGATCGAAGAAGAGAGTAAAATTGTATACATATGTAACGAAAATCTTGCTTCGCTGGCTTCATTATCGCCGCGGTGAATTCACGAATGATCGATCGCGCGCTGGCTCGTAAAGATTCGCTGGAAACACAAAACAGCGACGGTGGCGGTGGCTGCAGATACAATGCAATTTGTATTTTAATTGGGATCTTGCTCGCAATTAAAGTAAAAGCAGGTCTTAAATTGGAAATTTACGGACGCGCGGCTTTGAATTTTATATTGGCTCTCTCGAAAGCGTTTGATTGGGAATTTCACACAGCGTGTGTCGCGCTCTGATGCTACTGCTGCAGCGGTTTTATCCTCTCTCTGTATGGACACTTTGTTGCGCTTCAATGTAATTAGTCTACGCGAGAATAAAAATAATTTGACGCCCGAGAGTTTCGAATGTAGCCGACAATGTACCATTGTCGTTCTCCCCTGCATCGCGCGAGCGAGTGAAACAATCCGTTTTCGGCTTTGTCCTCTTTAATAAACGGCTTACGTTGCAGCGTTATTATGCCACGCGTCAGTCGGACATTTTCAAAAGTAATTCAATGCTTGTGTGTGTGTATACATACTGCAAAACGTCAAACAATCAACTCTATATACCTTTAGAAAGTCACTTTGAAAAACTGAAATCCCCATCGATCCCAAAAAGGATAACGAGAGCGAGTCGCGCGGCTAATGAGCACTGCTCTCTCGTATCGAGACTCTCTTTCAGTTGGCACAGGCGCAAGATCAATTAGCGTCCCCCCACCACTTGCACTCGAGTGGCTCAACTCGCGGCTAAAAAAGAGACGCGATTATTTATGTACTCGCTCGCGAAAAATGCGCAAGCTTTTAGAGAGAGAGAGAGAGAGAGAGAGAGAGAGAGAGGGAGAGAGAGAGAGAGAGAGAGAGAGAGAGAGAGAGGGAGAGAGAGAGAGAGAGAGAGAGAGAGAGAGAAAGCTCAGGGATATATACATTAAGGGCCGATGAATATTCAGGAGGCAGAGCGGCGCGGCGTTACGACGTGGATTTGCAGTCGTTGAGCTACGAGTCGCAATATTGGTATTCGAGGGAGGATGAGAGGCTTTTTCCTCGGGAGTGTGCAGCTGGATTTGCTGGATTGTCTAATCGAGTATTTTCTCTGATTTATCGGGGAAATTAAGTAGCGAATTTATGATCCGTGCGTTATGGCATGTACAATGTATACACTTTAATATTCGATACTCGAAATTTAATCATTCCTTGCTAATGCAAAACATGCACCTCGAGAGCTTGCGAGAAACCGACAGCCTTGTCTAAAAAAAAAACACATGCATATCTCTCGCACGCGCGTGTCTCTCTCTCTACATCCCGTATCCTCGTCGTAAATCACTCTGGATTACGGGTCGAACAGGAGCTGCCGGAAAATTTGAATAGCCTCCCGCACTTCCCCAAAATCGCACACGTGTGCTCTCCCCACTTTTTCCGGCGAAATCGTTCGTTTTTAATTAACCGGCTTCTCTCCTGCGACCGTTTCTCGATATTCTGAAACAAGCGTATATATATCGAGAGAGAACGCAATATCGGAAAATTGAAGGGACTGTCGTGCGCATACGAAGGAAGTCGACGCGCACTCGACACAGTTACGGCATGGCTTTTCGATTATTAAAGGAGAGTCCAGTGTGTGAAAAAGTACAAGGCAGGGCTTGCGTTTTACGGCTCTGCAACAGTCGTTCGAATTTCAATTGTTCTCTCTATTCCGTATATTACGCGTGTTTTACATACGAGGCCGTATACGGCGCGCAATATCCGCGTGATAGTTAACAGTTTGCTGCAAAGTGTGCATATAGCAGATAATAGATCGGTAACAAATAAGCTCGAACGGAAAACTTTTCTGATCCGGAGAAGCGTATGTGTGTGTATTTCCCTCGGAATGTCTCTGAGCTTCATTAAACGAGGCTCACGCGCAGCTGGAAGATAGACACCTCATCGGCGATTCTCCTGGTGCTATGGAGTTATCGAGCGATGATGGCCCCTAACGCTCGTTAAATCGCAGCTGAACACGCCTAAATACGATCGTCGCCTACGGAATACCAAGTGACGTGGTCCAGACTTTCGATGCTGTGTATACGATGTTTAGGTTAAAGGGAGGGTTGCTTCGGGTTTCTTCTTGTTTCTTCGGGCAGTTGGTGTTGCGTCCCTTGGGAGTCGCTGAATTCGCGCTTAGTGCTTGGCGATGTGTTGTGATGCTGTGCGGGGGATGTCGAGAGGGGTTTGATTTGTTGCGAATGGAGATGTCGCGCAGGATATGCCTGAATTTTCTATGTAAAAGTTTATCAGGCATTTTGAGCAACAATTCGAAATCAATCCAGAGTGTGATTTTAAAACGTTTCCACCCTAGCCATCCAATCTCCAAACGCGCAAACGAACGTCAACACTAGCAGTGACAATATAGGTACAAAGCTTTGCAGAAGGGAACAAACAAAGTCGAAATCGAAAAATCCACCTGAAACGCCGCTTGCCTCCATCGCAGGATCAAAAAGTCGATGGCAGCAGCAGGACTAGCAGAAACACTTTCTCTCTCTCTCTCTCTCTCTCTCTCTCTCTCTCTCTCTCTCTTCCAAGCCTTTGTTTTCCCGTCACTTTTTTCCAACCCTCTCTCACGAGTGGCTGCACACGAACGTCGTCAAGCCTCTCATCTTCATTCGTTTCGCGACGAGCGGAGGGTTCACGCTCACACATATACATGTGTATATATATATATATATATATATATACCATACGATTCCGAAGGTGTAGCTTTCCCCTTTTCTCAGCGAGTCGTTTGTTAAACGGCGTGTCACAAGTACCTCGCGGCTCTCCCATTGTTTTACTCCTCGTCACCTACTCGCTCGGCTGAATCTCGAGGATTTTTTCCCTCTTTTTTCTGCGGCACCTTTTGTGGAGAGAGAAAGAGAGTGAAAGAAGGGAGCGCGAGAGTGGAAACTCGCGCTTCGCAGCGCTTTAATCGATAATCATCCCTTGCAGTGCCGCGGCGACTAATTTCGAGACAATGCGCCTTCTGAGCTGGCTTTTTATTTCTGACGGCTGAAATTGTTGTAATAGCTTTTTTTCTGGTATAGATATTTCCGTTTTTTGAGATGGAAGAGCCGAATTAAAAAAATTCAATATTCACATTTTTCATCCGAACAAACAATCACATCGAGCTTTCAATCAATCCACGCCGCGTGTTTTCCCTTCGCATCAACTTTAAATAAACCAGCACTTGGAAATCCTCTGTAAAAAAGAAAAGAAAAGGATTTCCCAACAAGAAAATTCAAAATTCAATATAGCCTCATGCATAACGCATAAGCGCGTCAAACCACACGCGCTTGCGACTTTCGACGCGGTAATCGAAATGACGCCTCACCAGCGAGAATCAGAGGAAGAGAGAGAGAGAGAGAGAGAGAGAGAGAGAGAGAGAGAGAGAGAGAGAGAGAGAGAGAGAG
>CM053171.1:45763638-45842845 GCA_012977825.3 Pteromalus puparum | reverse complement strand
AGAGAAAGAGAAAGAGAGAGAGAGAGAGAGAGAGAGAGAGAGAGAGAGAGAGAGAGAGAGAGAGAGAGAGAGAGAGTGTAGAATACCTATTCTGAAGCAGCAGTAGCGAAGGAGAATCGGATTCGTGACGGACAGCTCGATGTCTTATTCAGGAGGACAAAGACCGAGGATTTGCGCGAGAACCGCGTTTGCATAATTGTCAGAGAGAAAGCTTCTCTGCCTCTGAATTCGAGGGGGCTAATAATAAGATTCCGATCATTCATTTAAGGCATTAGCCAAGGCTTCAATTATTCAATTCGAGAGAGACCTATAACGGTCGCGCTTGACTTTCCGTATATCGTGTTATATTATCCCCTCGTCGAGTGTGAGTTATATTGCCATTTGCTGGATTGGTTTCTTCTTCTCCTCGGATGTTTCAGAATAGCTCCGCTAATTTCCCCGAGTGATGGCGTTATTTTCGATTCAATTTTTCCTCGCGAACATTCACAGGGACGAAAGAGCGAGCTAACACATCCGTCATCCAGCTTTGACGAGTCGTTGTGAAAAGAAAAAAAAAAAACGTCGCAGGAAAGAAAAACGCGAAAACAAAACATAAGCGGCTCTTTCCCCCGTGTGTATAAAAATGCACGACAACTTCGCGACGACTCCCTACAAAAGCCATCAAGATCGACGAGACAAAACGCCCTATGAAAGCGTAAACACACTTCCTCGCCTCCTTTCTCTTTTTCGAAAAGAAAAACAAAGCTGCGAAAGTGCACCCTTCCAAAAACAAGCTCGACTCTCTCTTTGGAAGGACACAATGCGAGAGACGACAACGAGTAGTGAGAGGTCCTGGAGGCATATGCGTATACACTTCTCCGTTAATAAGTAAAAGAGAGCATCGTCGTCTTTAGTCTCTCTCCGTCGACAGCAATAACAAAGCGACGATGACGACGACGTCGACGACGTAGAAAAAGTGAATCCTCGGCGGAAGCTCGTTAGGCGAAAGCTCGGCGCGCGTGCACACACGCAAATACGCTTCGTTAAAGCTCGTGTCTATATCCTTCTGTATAGCGCGCGCAAAGAAAACGCGTCAAGGAGTTTCCGGGAAACGTTCGAGGATAATTGCGACGACAACGTATGCGAGCTTTGTGCGACGATATGTGTCTTGGTAATGTACCTGCGGGGAAGCTTTGTTTTCGCGCGCGCGAGAGAGAGAGAGTGGATAAGACGCAGGATTAATCGAGTCGAGTGTATTATATTATACTCTGGAAAAAGCTGTAATTGCACGGAGAAAAGAATTATCGAATGGCAGTGGAAATAGCTTTCGAGCGGTAAAAAATTACCACCGAGGCGTTGGGCTTGATGAATGAAGCTGGAGAGTGTATTTTAAAGGGAGAGAGCTTTTGAAAGCTCCGTACGACTCCATGTACTCCGAGTGTGAATGGAGTTGCATTAACTCGTCGTTTCTCTCGCAGGTACGAGCTAGGGGGCGAACGTTTTACTATTTGATTTTTCAATCTTAAGCGGAGTGAGCCAAAACAGGGGATAAATTTACAAAGTTTTCGCACGCACAAGAGGAATCGAATTTTTAAACCGGGGAACTCCGTAGCGCGCAAAGATGAGATTGGATGTAGTTTTCTACTGTGGCGAAGTTTTGACACTTTGCGATGCGACCGGTTTCGAGAGTGGGATTTCAAATTTTCCCTTCCCACAAGAAATTTGAATTCCTCCGCGCGATACTTACGCGAAAAACTTGCCAACCTCGTATTTTCCGATTGTTTCTTACGGCCTTTTTTTCGCTTATTTATTTTCGTCCTGAAAATATAGGAGTATAGTAGCGAAAAGTTTGCGAGTTACTTTCAATAATTCACGCGCACTTTTGCAGGGAGCTTTACGAGTTCGTGTCCTTTGATCTCATGCCCGAAGCCATGATTAACGTATCGATTTTTTCCTTGGTTCGTCCCCTTTCAATCGGCTCCGCAGCAGCTTTATCCCTGGCAAAAATATTGATCAAACTAAAAACTAATATCTCACTCGAAACTTTTAGGATAAACGCCGGAAAGTTGAATTATCTCGCGAAGGTATTCCGCAAGTTCGCGGCTAAAAAATTAATCAAAGGCTGTCGAAAAAAAGTTAAAACAACAAAAAGGGAGCCTATTACTACTACGGGACGGGTGTACTCTTCGGCACACCCGTCCCGTCGGAATCTCTCGAGCATTTTCTAAAACAAAGCCCCGTCGTAGAGAAGAAAGAAACGAGTACGTTGCACCTCTGAAAAGTCATCATCCAGAGAGAAGACACTGCTGCATCATCGTCATCCAGCCACTCTCTATCTCTCTTGTCCACTAGACCGTCTGAGTCGCTGCAGCTCCTCCACGTCATTCTTCACTCCAGCCCGTCGTCGCTCCTTTCTCTTCCTTTCTTCTTATTCTTCGCGATGATTCCGACAAAGTGACACACGCGAGGTGTCAAAGAAACGGCTTGAATTAATCACGGTGATAGGGTCGCTTTCCCACAAAGGCTACGGATTCTTTATAATGAGTTGAAGAGTCTCGCCGGAAATTGGCTAGTCAGGGGATGAGAAGATGGCTTTTTTGTGCAGTTAGGGGTCTAATTAGGGAAGAAGGTGTTGAGCTTGTATGGCTGCGGTAAAAAAAAGGTACATTTTTCATCCATAGCGTCGATGATGTGTGTTCTTAATACAACCCTTGCGTTCAATCTCGAAGCAAATAGGCTCAAAAAAAAAAACTCCAGCCGCAATCTTCGGAAACAATGATCGCTTGCAGCGGCAAAAACCATCGCAAAAACTTCCATAAATAAAAAAAACACACAGACGCACCCCTGACCTCACATACGTCTTGATTGGCCGCAAAACTCCAGCGTACAAGGAAAAACAGATCACACCATCCGAAGCTAAGCGCGTTATTTTCCCCCGCTTTTTCTCCGCAGGCAAACTTGCCGTGATATATACGTATTTGCCAGCGGAAGAGAATCCCCGGTGCTCGATATATTTTTATCAGAGGACAGTTTAGTCGGGCCCCTCTTCTCCACGCCGTTCATCAATTATCGTATTTATTAGGCAATTACGACACTAGCGGGGCAGGGAGAAATACGGCGATATTCGAAGGAGTTGAAAGCTAGGGAATAATTTTTTTCCCTCCTGCACTCGACTCACGCCGACGTTATTTACGGCGAGTAGTGCAAGTAATTGCTTATTATTTTCAAAGCCATGATTTACGGGGTCGTGAATAATTTTTTTCCTATTCTTTTTTTTTCAAAATACACCGCGCGTATAAAATGAGAAAGCTTTCGCCGCATTTTTACGCGCTGCGCAATATTTCTCGATGGAGAAGCGTCGAGAGTCGTTTCTCTTCGAAGGAATAACTTTTATAACTGTACCTATCAAATTTTTACACTTCGTCGCTCTCGAAAGTACACTATGTGTGCGAGATGTCTTAATCGCTCAAAGTCTGACGTATATAATTTTAACGAGATGTATAAAGCTCTAACTTAGCAACGACTCATCTTAGCTCGAGCTTTAATTACGTCTTAAAATACAGCTTTAACGAATAAATCACAGCCATTACACTCCTCTCGGCTGAAGCGTGTCGTTAACGAAGGGAGAAAAAAAGCAAGTCTGTATATATATAGAGCCGACGCAACAATCGGTCTCGTACTTACAATCGAACAACCGCCGGGCAAAGTTCCTTAATGATGGCCCCTGCTGTCCCTTAACGATCCGTTTAAACTCCAGCAATCGATGCCTGCGGCTTCTCTATACGTACAGCCGGCCGTTATATCCCGCTCAACGGAGCTCTTTACGTTTCCGCTTTGCGCGCATGCATAATGATCTTAATTCTGCTCGCTATGCATAATTCCTACGCTATTATATATAATACCGCTAAAGACGAGGATTAAGCTCAACGCGCGTAATATAGCTGCTGTTGAAGTATTTCGAAGGCGTCGAACAAATAATTAATCGCGACGACGCCTACGCGGGAAAACACTAACGCCTCTGGGTGTTTGGCTTTGCGAGTGCTGTGTGTGTGTGTGTGTGTGTGTGCGTGTGTGTAGAAATACGGCGGTGTTCGAGTTCCATCAGTAGAGAAAACTATGGAGCGCAGCGGAAATGATTCCTCGCGTTCGACTCTTCTCTTCCGGGAAGAGCCGCGAGAGAGAGAGAGAGAGGGGGAGAGAGAGAGAAGTCGCTCGAACCAATTTAATCTCATGGCTTGAGCAAACAACGAGGCGCTTATGTGCCTCTTCTTGCGTGCGCGAGTTACTAGCGCAAAGTAAAAGGGGTTTCTATCTTCTCTGTATACAGCTTCTCCTCCTTCTATCTCCTTTTCCGTTCTCTCAATTTAAAAGAGCTCCTTGCGCCTGCGTGAAAAGCTCCGCGTCCGTCCCTCTCTGTCGGATACTTATTTATAGTTGACTTTTTTCGCTTCCTGCTCGTTAAACGCACAGAAATGTCCTGGGCATTGTCCGCTCGCGGCGGGCAAGGATCCGAGAGCTTTTATATAATGCACTTTCGAGCGTAATTAGGATAACGACGGAGATAAGCAACCAGACGTGACTCTGAGGCTATTGTTTCGTTTTGCGGTAATAACTCCAAAAACGCTCTCGCCACGTACAGCGCGGTATAAATATTTAATTACAAATCGAATACATCTTCCTCGCGCGAGTGCCCACAAAAAGTCGGGACGGTAAATCTTGGTCGCGAGCTCCCGATGCGCGACTCGCATTCCTAGAAGAGAGCAGGGAATCTCAGAGAGGAAGTGCGCGCCGCCGAGAAAAAATTCCCCCCCTGAATAGAAGTGAGAGAGAGAGAGAGAGAGAGAGAGAGAGAGAGAGAGAGAAAGAGGGAGAAAAAAATAAGGAGAAGACACGCCATGTGAGGCGGTCTTTTATATACTCGCTCGGAGAGTTTGCCGCAATTATCGCTGGGAGATATAGAGAGACGGGCAAAAAAGTGACCAAGCTAGGCTTCAGCGCGGCTTCTTCTCTGTATATATATTAGGAGCTCGAATAGGGCCACAAGGATGAGTTCGGTTAGTTCTGAGAAGGTTCGATCAGACGAGACTGTCATACTATGGGGCTTCGATTGCGTTTGAGATTCTTCGAGGAACAAGGCTCTGTACTAAGCATTTTTTGATGTAAGACAATTGCGTCTTTTTTCCGGCTGCATTGATAATTAATTTTCACATCGCCGTTATATTCTCGAACACCCCGCGCATATTGACTTTCCTTTGTATAATAATTTTGCGCCGTAGTGTAATATCCTTTGAGGCGGAAAATTCACTTTGCAGGCGTTCAGCCCGATAGGAAAAGCAGTCCCCGTAGGGCAGTGTGACGCTGGCCCGACTGAAAAACTTGTAACTCAAAGTAAAGGTATTCCCTCGTCGCTCGTATCGCCCCCCCCCCCTCCTCCGCATATACTTCTCGTCAACAAATTCATCACGAACACATGTATCCTCATCGTTGCCTTTCTTATATTCCTCGCAAAGTTTGTTCGTTCTAAACCAACAACAAATTCACAGCGCTTCCGATCGATTACCCCCGAAATCTACGACACTAAAATAAAAATCGTTGTAAACTCCCATCGACAAAATGCTCGTTGTTGCTGCAACATAATCGCTCGTAGCAAAACGCTTACAAGCCTCGCGGATCGAAATACTCGCCTCTCTCTCTCTCTCTCTCTCTCTCTCTCTCTCTCTCTCTCTCCTTTCCGCAAAGTAACATCGGCGTCTCGAGATAAAACAGCTTTATAGCTGGGCGCTCGCGCGATTCCGGTCGTAAAGTGCCGCCGCGTCCGGCTGTGTGTATACGTGTGTGTGTGTGTGTGTGTGTGTGTGTGTGCTGTACTCTGCTCTTTCTCGGCATTAAGTCAGCTGGCTGATAATGGAGCTTGGCAGAGCTTACATACATTCCGCGGGGCTCGATGGCCTGTGTGTATGTGTGCAAGTTTTTTCGACGACGCTTCCGATGACCTCCTTCGAAGATATCGAGTGCGCGAGACTGACCAGTGGTATTGTGTAGCAGTTGCTCGTTAAGGGTCAGAGCTTTTTTTGAGGATGAAGGAGTTGGGAGTTTGTGAAGGAGATTTATTTTTCTAAAATGCATCGAGAAGTTTGTTTTTAAGTTATTTCTCAAAAATCAATACCATCGTCCAACAGAATCGAAGAAACAACTACACACCTAACTCATCGCCGTTCTGTATAGCGTTATCTCTCTCTCTCTCTCTCTCTCTCTCTCTCTCTCTCTCGTCAAATATGCCCTGAATTATGCAATATCGCGTTGTTACACAGTCGATAGTTTGCTCTCTATCTCTCGCTCGAAACGTCAGCCGCGTATACAGCTCGACGCGCCGCGTCGTGTGTTATTTGCATCGTTGAAATTATTTATTTCGCCGTGAGTTACGCCGCAGAGTTTCGCACGTGTTCGGAATGCTAAATACCACACACGCAGCGCCAAGTTGACAGGGTAATTGGGTTGAGCGTTTCGAATCGTTTCCTCTCTCTCTCTCTCTCTCTCTCTCTCTCTCTCTCTCTCGTCTCTCTCGTCTCACGTACTCTCATATCTGCTCTCTCTCTCTCTCTGTGACTTTTTCCCAACAGCGAGAGCAGCGCATAAATACTTCGAGGCTTTTTGTTCCGGGAAAGTTTCGCGCGAAAATTGCGGCGCGTGCTCTTTTGCGTTGACGCGTTGGAGCCGTGTATTCCATTGTGTTCTGCCGTGAGAGGCTTCAAGACGAGTCGTCGTTAGGTATAACGCAGTGAAAAAAGAATCGATGTAAATATTATATATCAACAAAGCGTTACGTGAAAATGATAAAAAATACAGTGAAGCAATCTCGGTCCATCCACTTATGCAACCGTCGCGCTCGAGAGATCGAATTAATTGCCATTCGATGCCGAAGTGTAAAAAGCCAGGGCGCAGCTGCGCTATAAGTATGCAAAAGTAGTCCCCGTCGCGGGTATTAAAGACGCAAATAGATTCCCCCTCCCTTAACGCTCGCAAAACGAAGTACATCGAAATCCACTTTTCCTCTAAAAGAATTAGAGCGATCTCTCTCTCTCACGCGAAAGAGAGAAGGTATATCCAATACCCGACTTAAATTTCAAAGTCGGGTCTCTGATAATAATTGCGCCGCTTCCTATCTCTCTCGGGATAACGAGATGCGCAATACTGCGTCGTCGTCGTCGTCGTCGTCGTCGTCGTCGCGTCCTTCGCGTGTATCCGTATTATACGAGCTGCTGCAGAAACTACTAATTAAACACAAGTATAAAGGCGAGAAAGAAGGAGAGAGAAAGAGAGAGAGAGAGAGGAAAAAGTCTCTCTCCCCTCGACCTAAATTTACCCGTCCTCCTCCTCGTCATCATCTCGTCGCGAAAAAAAAGGCTATACACACTTGCGCGCAGAAAACTCGTTCTGTCTTCCATATACCGTTATGCTCTTCTCTCCCTCGGATGGAAACGAAGAGAAGAACAAGACGGGATCATTCGGCACGCTCGAAAACAGAGCGAGCTCTCACTCGACATCGAGACATCAGCGTTTTTCTCGAGCTGCAGTGGCTTCGTCTCGTTTTTTCTTTTGAGAGGCTGTCATCGCGTCGGAAAGAGAAGAAAAAGAGCTGAGGAGGAGGTGGAAACTAATGGCTCGTCGCCGTCGGAATGAATCAGAGACACGAGAATGCGGTGCATCCATCGCTTTAATAGCTCGACACGCCGCGTTTCTTTAAGATATCGCCTTCAACACGAAACTACGCAAACTTTCAGCTGTGCTCGTCGATCCGGTAATCGCTCCTACATGGGGTATACACAGAGGAAGTCGAGTAGAGGGCAACAATCGAAACGTCCTCGGAAATCCCTAGAGTAGAGGTCCTCCAGAACCGAAACAATCGCGCGCGAATCCTCGCATGTCGTGTATATAGCCTGTGTGACCCGAGGCGCCAACATGGCCCGAAATTATCGAGGAATCCGGCGAATATCAACGCTCCCTATTCCCTCAAGGTATACACCAGCAGCAGCAGCAGCAGTGGTAGTGGTAGTAGCCTACTATTCCAGCAGCACAGCTTTTGACGGGCCGCGCGCGCGCGCGCTTATCTCAATGGGCCGCGTCGATCATGGCCCGAGTTACGTTTAATTGCGCTTACTAATTAACGCGCCAGATTGCGGAGGAGAGAGAGAGAGAGAGAGAGAGAGAGAGCGAGAGAGAGAGAGAGAGAGGCCCGCATAGAGCGAAAGTAAATTCGCAAACACCCCATTATCGGGCCTATACGCAATCACGATATCGGATGCTGCTGCTGCACATGGCCGGTCTTAATGAGTCCCTGCTGCGGATCCGGCACAAAGCTGCGATGCCTGTGGCTGCTCTGCTGCTAGGGAGAAGCTGAAAATTATACGCGTATACCTACGTTGGATACTATGGCTGAGGTCCTTCATGGATTATGGATCTTGATGGGAGTTCTCAGGATGCCAGGGCTGTCTAATGTTTCGCGATGGAACATGCATAGGAGGTATTAAATTGCGATTAGCTGGATTAACGCGCGTTTTGCGAGGGAGCCTGGACACTGTGATGGCTTGTTGTTGCTGATTACTATTGATAATTATGCGCTATCGTGCGAGTTTTGATGCCAAGTGCGTGTCTAATCTATATAATTTGGTGAATCAATTTTTGAAACAGGATATCCAATTACTACCGGTATTACGAATGACGCATCAGCCAAATTACCGGCGGATATATCACTTTACAGCATCTACTGTAAGACATCACCTACAGCATTCAAAGCAGAAGATTCTTGTTTAGGGCAAAGGTCGCAAGCTTCCATTGAACTAAATTTGGAATGAAAGCCGTGGTAACATGGCAACGATGTTAATTAAGTGGATGGAGTATATAGCTCTGGTATATAAGGCCTGGAATTGGCGCAGTATGTGGCGACGAGAGAACATTACAGCTCTCTCCATAAATAACACTTTGGCAACTATAATACGAAGTAGCTCCTTCGCGGAGTTAATTGTTTAATTAACTCTCGTGTGGCTTCGATAGTACAATTTTCGAATGAGAAAACTTTCCTTACTGTACGTATACCTACAAAACACCTGTTATATAAACAGCCATAGCTCAGAACAAGCAGCGAAAGAAGCACGGCCCTTCAGTCTTTCGGCGAAAAGCGCAATCTATCCTCTCCAAGTCACGCTACTGGCAGAGTAGCATAAATAAAAGCCTCAACCTAATCTAATCCCTCTCTTTCGTGCACTGTAGCGCCGGCTCGCTCCAAAGCCAAACACGTATACGGTATATAGCACTGCAGCCCCAAACCCACACACGCGCTCAATTTTTACACACGATCTATTCGAGCTCCGGGCTCTTTTGTGCGCGCGATACTCGGAGAGAGTATAGAAAGGCTGCTGCCGACTTTAAAGCTTGCAAGCTCGCAGCAGCAGCGGCAACGGCGGCACTTACTCTTCAGCATTCGCAATTTACTTGGCGGGGAATCTGGGCGAATTGTATACGTGACCGCGAGGCTATCGCTCTTCGGCCGCGCCGCCTTGTGAGGAATGCAGATCGTGAAATGAAAACTGAGACTAGAGCGAGGGAAATTGCCGAGGAAATTTACCGCGACTCTGACAAAGCGGCCGTGCGATTTCGCCGACATTTTTCTCAAAGAATACGTATAGCCTATAGGCTTTGATCTCTCGTGCGTGTGTCGGTTTGATGCGACGATACCGGATTGATCGGAGGATCCTCCCTGATATTTTTGTGTGTTGGGGTGTCTGGAAATATTGCTGGTCGGAAGCTTTCGAATTTTTCGTTTTGATGAGCTTTTGGGGATTTTTTCGGTGAGAGGAGAGGGAAATGATTTACCGACCGAGCGTAATGAAGGAAGTGAATTTACAGATGGGGGAAGTTTATAATCTATAGTCGATATGAGGAAGTGTATTTATGATTCGTATTAGAGAAAAAATATGTTTACTCGAAAATGTTTTGCTTGCTTATATTGGATGCTTCTTAGAAACTTATTAGTATTATTATTTTTTTCAATTTTTGCGCACACGCCAGCTCAAAATCAATTTATTTACGCTCGCTGCTTAAGTACAGCCTGTTCTCTCCTTATTACCATATACCCGCCGCCGCGTTAATTAATTCGCTACACGCGCTACTCGCGCTCATTATTTTCTTTTTGCCCATACACGAGCGCGCTGACGATTGCACGTTTGTCAATATACGTTGCTCCAGAGCTCTCTCGCACTGTTTTTGCCTCTCGCGATTTATGCTTTTTCGGCTCTCCGAGAAGAACTGCGCGCTGACAGCCGAAAATACCGAGCCGAGTGTCATTCGTTACTGCGACTGCTGCTGCTATACACGAGTGGGAATTCTTTTCACGTGTGTCGCGCTACTGATGATTGTTGGCCTGTCGTTAAAACTTTGTTCGTTTCGCTGTACTTTTTGAAAATTCGCGCGACATGGGGATTAATGAGCGCATTATGCTTAATCTCGGAGCTTTTTGTGTTGGCAAAACCGAGAGTAAATCATACACCCAATCTATCCTCGTTTTCGCCATTCAAAGCCAACTGTCCCAACAGTCGAAAACAGTCGAAATCAATCCCTCTGCACAAACCTAGTTCAACACGAGCTTTCCGCTCGCACAGCTATTTCAATGGCGTAGTAAAATGCTAGGCAAACACATTCGCACGACTCCTTGGCCCCTTTCAAGCATCCCTTTCCTCAGCTGCACAACTCACCTTCTTTCTTTGCTCTCATACGTGAGCTGTAACGGTCCGTGGCAGCTTTCACGCTGCGCCCTTTCTAAAGGCTGTATGTGTCAAAGTAACACACCAAGCCCTTGGCACATGCAGCGAACACACTTTCCCAACGAATAGACTCTCTTTCTCGTGCTCGCGCGAATTTCCATTCATGCGCTTTCTCCACCCTGAAAAGACCAAGCGAGAGAGAGTGAGCAATCGATTCTTTCGAGGCGGCAGAGTGACAATGCGTACCCAGTGCGAGCTAGAACTGTATTATTACGTTTTCTGAGTATTTTTCATTTGCGTTTCGTTGGCAGCCCTGCGCCCGTTTTTCGGATAAGAAGCTTCGTTTTAGCTTTTCTATACTTGCTTTCGGGAAAGCTCCTACACGCGTTGACTAATTGCTTCGCGGAGCTTTTTATTCAGACGGATATCGGGATCTCGACTGTCAGCAGGTACGTCAGCTTTGAATCTGGGGGATTTAATGCTAAGTACATCTGCTTTATTTAGGCCGCTTTGTTGGTACGCTTTGGGCTGTGAATGGAATCCTGATGAGCAGCAAGCTTTGTTTAAGAAAAGGGCAAATATTTATTAGGAATTATGAAAAAAATTGCACGTCACGTCACGTCTTCCGCGCACTTATCGGGAGTTAATACTGGCTCTTTTTTAGCTGATCAAAGTTTGAGCGGAGTTGTTAGCACTATTTTTTAGAATATGGGTCAATCGCAGATTACGATCGTCCTGTTGGGATTTTTGCCTCAATTTTTATAAAAGTGTTCGTGACCGAGCGAAGCGAACTTTCGATATTACTTATGAAACGAACGACTGGCTAAAACCCTCTATAAAAGCGATCGATCACTCATCAGACTCGCGGAGTGCGTTCATCGTCAAAAAATAGTAGAGTCGAATATTGCAAATTATTGATCGGCGAATGAGATAAATTTAGTTGTCAACTGAATTAGTCTTGCCGGGATACCAGGCTACTTCATTAAGTACAATCCATCCCCCGGGCGATGTTGTATTAGGTGTGGAATGTCTTGAAGCGTATCACAATACGGTTAACCCTCCTGATGAAGGTCAGTTTCAGTTTTCGTCACTTTGCCGTATAACTCAACGCCTCGGCGTTATCTTCATTCCTCACCTGTTGAACTTTCTTGGTTATTCGTCATGTCACAGTATTCGGAGTTTAGAGATATGTAACCCAGTGTGTAAATTCAAAGAAACTGATTAAATTGTCGTAAAACATTGGCACTCCTTAGCATCTCAATTATTCAGATTCAAGTCTACCACGACGATGCATTAGGGTCGCTCAATATTGATATTCAACGCGGTACACCCGAGAGCTTTGCCAAGTCACAAAGGATGAATAAATAACGACCATTGAAATATTCTCTATTACACCGAAGCCCATTAAGATCGTCGAGTCCATCGATCCATCAATAAGCAAACGTCTTCATCTTTTATTTTACATTTCCTCCGCAGCAGATATTCTCATCCCTAGCAATCTTGTCGATACAATGACTCCTTCAACTCCCATCGGACCGCTGACTTTTGTGGCTTCCCAGGAGTTCTCTTCCAGCGACGACGTAATTAATTAACCTAGGAGAGAACGAACGAGGTCCTGAGCGCGCGCGCGCACGCATGCCTCGTCGGAAAACGGAGCTTTTGTGAATCTGAAATTAGTTGTCGGCCCTGGCGCGGTGGTCGAGGCAAGCCAGGGAATATTGCGCAAGGATTATCCGCTCGAAAGGTAGGATGCACTTCAAAGCCGTCGACTACTCTGACGAGGATCTCCCTCCTGTGTGTTAGTCCGCGCGTATGTGTGTGCATATACGTATAGATGGTTGCGTACTACAAAAGACGAAGAATCAGGCTATAGTGCCGGGCATGATTAGCGCTCGGGTTATTGAATTTCCCCGTGACTGCGCTACGTTTGTGATTTGTATGGAGGCTCGATGATTGAGCTCGGCGATGTAATTTAATTATCTATCCCCCCGCGCGATCATCAGCGAATGAAAGGAACTCTGTGTGCATGGTTCCAGATAATCACCGGGCGCAGATGATATATAAAATCGAGGCTACATGCGGTGATTAGTGAAATAAATTTCAGTCACCAACCGACTTCATAATTCACGTCACATACGCGCCGATACACACGGCAGCAGTATAGAGCCAGTTTTGATTGCGGCAAAATATTAGAGTTTCAATTCTGGCTCGCGTATGTGACGTGATTTGCGTATAGCGGCCGTAAGTTCTGAATTAGCGGCGTTTGTCAGTATGGCAACGTGTGGGTATGAATCAAACGAACGGCCATAAGTTTTAATTAAGCTTATTAAACAATATCGTAAAAGCTAATTATACAGCGAGGGCTTTAATGCATTTAGATACGGCGCGCGCGAGCTTGCATGAATAATCGCGGGAAAATTCGAAATTGCGATTATTGTTATTTACGTCCTCGTAGCGGGGCATTAGTGCGGCAACATGGCTCGCCACACGCGACAATACTTCGTGGTCAGCTGTAGTGCACTTTACCAACGTGTCGTGGCGATCTGTTCGCTTGTCGTGTGTGCGCCCTATGCGCCGCTTCGTTATAAATGTATTTTGCTCTTTGAAATTCTCGAAGTAACGAGAGCTTTTCTTTCTGTTTCAGGTGAGTTTTCAACGTCACTATATACTACTACCCGCACAGCAACGTAGCGTAAGTCACAATCGCCGATCGGCTTTCCAGCCATAAAAATCTAAAACTGTAGCGAGTGTGTCCCAAGTTCACAAGAATGACGTATCGAATTTCGAAGGGCTTAAATATAGAAGAGCCATTACTTTCGCTAAGCAAAGAATAACACTCGAGAGAGAAATATCATTCATGTTTTCTTTTCCATCGAAACGTTGTGTGTAGTACATCTGTAACAACCTGAGAGCAACGTATATATCGAAGAGCTGCCATAAAAAGGTCAGCGTCAACGAGAGGGGATCAAGCGTTTAAAAATATACTCGACACGAGCACACGGGCGCGCGCAAGCTCGAGAGAGATCCCCTTCGCCGTAAAAACGAAACGTGCAGCGCCACACCGTAGAGTAGCTCACGCAGAGGGTTGGTAGTATTTCCCGCGACCCCCTCTGACTTATAACCGGATTTCGCGTGCGGGAGAAATGCAGCTTCGCTTCGATTTATCTCTGATCCAGAGATGCAGAGGCGACGAAAGCGATCAAACTCGAGCGTCGACCTATGCTGGATTATCTTGCTGAGAAGTGAAGTAGGGGTCTAGACTTTTCTCTCGTGCGGATCAAAATTGAAATACTCCTGGCCTTAGGCTACGCGTTCCTTTATATTTCCTCGCGAACGAGACTCTTATATAGCCTCTCTTTCTCTTCCATATATCTGCAGGATTCTTTTGCCGCGGCTGCCTCGAGTGCTCCTGCTTTATTTCGTTCCTCTATTTTCTCCGTTTTTTTCAAGTTCTCGATAGATTCGCGCGCTGCTGTCGATTCCCGAGCTACGCTATTGAAGAGTTTCGCGAAAGTCTGTTTACTCGAAACGCTTTGTATACGGCTTTGTTTGAAGTTTCATGGAAATACGGCCGATATTATGCGAATGACTAATTTCAGCAGCTTTTCATCATGTATAGCAACGTACGTAATTTCATCGAAAATTTCTAATATACCTGGCGCAGCAGCAGCCGAATACAACCGTCCACGCTCACGTCAATTTAACGTTGATGGAGTCTGGAGTTGAATTTAGCCCGAATGAAATCGATTTTACATTAGCGCGCTGAGGTGTTCAGCCATTCGCGCACTCGGCAACAAACCCGAGCTCCACTGCCGGCTGCGGTTTTCGCATAAGCAATTCGAGAAACAGCAAGCCGCACCGGAGTTGCATATGCTTTGTTGCCGGCAATCTAAAAGTTGGCTAATTCAATTAAAGCTCTCTCCCCCCCCCCCCCCCTCTCCCTAGAGCCTCGCGCAATTCTTGCGAGTGATTTGACGCGAGGAATGAGCTTTTTACCGAGTTTCCACACCGCGAGCGAGCGCGGGTGTATATTACGAGCGAAACTTTCAAAGTCATTATGAAGCAGAATTTAACGAGCCTGTTTAGCTCTTCAATTTCCATCACCCAAGTATACACGTACTGCAGTATATATAGGTTCAGCGAAAAGCCACTACTCAATATCCGGTTTGGATTCCTCAAAGTGTAGCGACAGTACATTCGATCTCGCTTATACTGCCTATATATACGCTAGCCGTTTCACAGACATATATCGCGGAAACGACCCTTTCAGCTATCGTAACACTATAGAATCGGCGTTATAAACAAAATCGGGAATATTGTTCGCCAGCAGCTGACCCACTCGATCGCCGACACGATTGCGTCCAGCTTGGCGAACTAGTCGGCGAACTGCAAGTAGTAGCAGCCAAAAGTTTCGCCTCTGCAAGCTCTCTCAAGTGGGGCATACCTCCAACTCTGCACCTGCTAACCGCTGCTGCTTCTTATTTATGCGGCTCGCGCCGCTTTGCCCTACTGACGCGAGAGCTAGCTGGGCTGGCTCTCGCATAAAAACGGATTTATGCGAGCGCGTCTATACTCCTTGGTATAGGAGGGTGAAGCCCTTACTTTGACGTCGTTTCGCTCTCCGTGTTTATCGGTTGCATTGTTGTTGTTGGAGTGTGCGCGGAGCTTCTGGTCTGAATGTTAAGGTGGGGTGGTTTCGTTTGCGGGATTGCGAATGAAGAAAGTTTTTTTTTTTTTTGCGTGCTTGGAAAGAGTTAGGGTGATCCGAGAGAACGTCGTTTTGACGGATTTTTAAAAGTTTGGAAATATTAGAGTAAGCGTATAGGCTGATATCGATTACCGAAACATAAAGCAGTTTTAGACTGGCTCTTTCGTCGCCGCCTGAACTTTCTGTGTCTACGGCTAGCGACGATAGGTGGCGCATAGGCATTTCTCCATAACAACACGCGCGCCGAGTCTCGATATAGCGGCTTGCCATCAATGTTAAAACTGCCTTGTTTTGGCCTGTTGTTTCGGCACGCTCATGCTATAACTACGCGAGAAAGGCGTCTGTAAAGCCGATACTCTATATTCTTCGAACAACAGTTATTTCATACATTTAAAAAACATCCAACCCTTTCGAATACAATTTCTCGCAGCTCACGCTAACAATTCCGGTATTTTTTAAAGCACGCGAAGCCACGCGCAAAATTCAATTTCACCCTCCGCTTTAAATCGCATAAATTCATATAATCCAAAAGCATCCCATCAGCTGCACCCTCAGCTCAAAGCATATCCGACCCCCTCGAATTAAACGGCCAGACACACTCTCTCGCCTCCAAAAACCGCGCTGCTCAAGTGAAACTCGCCTTCGAAATGCACCGACACGCGAGTTCGGTCGTACATAGGTATATATATATATATTTCAACTTTGACTCAGCCGCGCACTAAATCATCGCCTCGGACTCGGACAGCCTGCAGGGGATATAGGAGGGTGGTTCATTTGCCTCGTCTGCCACTGAATCTTTCCTGCGGCCACACCCCGGCCATCAACTAATTACGCGAAGCCGCTACCGCATCGATTTAGCCGCACGACGAGCTGATTCCACGCTACTTTACTTTTTCTATCCCTTTTGCAGACTTTGGCTGGCCATTAACCCCCCCTTTTGAGCCATCGGTCACGCGATTCCAGTTCGTTGATGCTTATCGGAGCTTAGAGACTCGTAAAAAGCCTTTCACTTATTTAGACGATGTTGCGGACGGCTCTACGTCTTATCGCGGATTCTTTTCAGCAGCGTCGAAGCATTCGTTTTGCAAGGGTGATTTGTTTGCTCGAACTGGGCGCTGGTTTAAAATTGATTTTTCTTTGTTTCTATAATAAAAGAATTTCGCTCGCTGCGTTTTAATTACAAAATTTCAGCGTCGAGCCAATACAAATGCAGGGGAATCGGCAGGTGGGTTGTCTCCACTTGTCACCACAGCTTTAATCATATCTCTTGCTTGCTTCCGCTTTCTCACTCGGCTTTAATCTGCCGCGACGATGATAAACGTTACCGCGACTGGAAAGGTTTGCTAATTGCTATCATCGGAAATTCAATCTGAAACTCCGGTATTGTACCTTTACTTCTTTAGAATTCTTCCAACTGCTTTAATTAGACTTGTAATGCTTCTATTGATTCTATAAGCTTCTCTTTCATACGATATCTTTTGCATCCCAATTAATTTGGCATTTTCTTTGTTATGCGCATTATCAATTAAACAAAATTTTTTTCGAAATTAACGAAATAAATCTTTTATTCTCTAGTCTTTGGTTCTATATTTTTAATCAAGACTTTCACGGATTAAAAAAATGGGAATATTCGTCCCAACTCTTTTTTCCTCTCAGAATATGCACAAATAACAAACCGACTAGATAGATATAACGAACTTAACGAGCTCGATGCTCGTATACACGCTGCCATTACCAATCGAACAAAGGGTAACGAACCACCAGCAACATCTCTTTGCTGCAGCCCCGTTCCCATTGATCTTCTAAGGGCTGCTTCGCTCGCTCTGGATCGGGAATGAAAATTACTGGAGCTGTAAAAGAACACGACTTTTTTTCTATTTCTCATCATTAATTAATTTAATTGTTTTTGCGTGTACCTTTGCATTAAAAGCTCAAAAGGATTCCCTGCATTCGAAGAAGATTGTCATTAAATTGTTCGATGGATACTGCGTGGCTTTAACAAACCGACTGAGATATCTCCTACAGTAGTTTGACAATATCGAAAAAGTCCGGAAAAAGAGTCGGCCAAAGAAGTAATCCGATTGCTCGGGGTCTTTGGAATCATTCTGCGATTGTAAAAGTTTTGCGGTATTGGAGATCGTTGAAACTTCTAAAAAGATTTTTATTGATATTTTAGGAGCGTCCCGGTAAGCGTTCGTTGACCTTTAACCGTATATCTGCGTCCGGAAATTTTTTCGGGGTGGTTTTGTTTCAATGCGATTATTCGCGTTTGCAGTTTTCGAAAAGCTCTTTCTGTTTTTTTTTCTGTTAAGAGATTAAAGTACTTCGCAAGTCGTTTTGTCGAATGCTTTTCGACGTAGTTTTTTCCAAGCTTTTGCCAGATCTAAGCACGAGATATTTGAAACGCCTTTTTTAATGGTGTTGGTAAAGTAAAATCCCAAGTTCCATTAACTTTTTACTTGTTCAGTTTTCTCGCGTTCATTTGAACAATCTTTTAAAACACGAAAAATGTTTAAACAAAAAGTTGTACATCTCTCTGCGAACAGATACTTCCATTCGAAAAGCTCCTTTTTCATTTCTATACAAATCCATTTATTAGAAAAAATTCCAGAGGAAAAAAACAGCTTTACCTCGCTACCCTCAATCCAACCGAGTCTGCTCTAACCCGAGGTAGAAGAGCCTAGCGATCAAAACAAATGTTGCCGCAGCTCAACAAAAGCAAGCAATCAAGCAGCCACGTAAATTTCAGCTCTCATTGACTCTGGCAACGGCTGCGCTCATTGCTCAATGATGACCCGCAAATTCTGCGGCTCTGAAAATCGAAACTCATCGAAATGTCCCTGCATCTCTCGGCCCGAGAGAGTAATTACTGTCGAATCGCTCGTAGGTTTTGCGCTCGGCGTCAGCGCGCGATATTATGAGGCACTCGAACGAGAACTGCACCGACAGCACTATATACTGCCGGCTTGAGATTCCTGTTCGATTTAACTGGAGAGCCTCGCGTTGTTCTCTCGACGTCACCGAAATGATATCGAGTGAGCTCTATGTATATACGTATGTATACTGGAAAACCACGACCTGTTTCCTTTTTTTTTACGATTTCAGTCTCGCGGATGAGTTTAATCAACTTTGACGAAGTTTCTCCTATATACAGCTTCAAAAGGGAGCCGATTTTTTCAGCTTTCATAGTTTTTATGCTTCCGAGCGATATTCGTGAAAGTTGGCCTCGCGATTTTTATACCCCTGCAGCGCAGGCCTCGGGCTTCATTCTCCCTTTTCTTCGGAACTATTCCCGAAGTAGTCACGGAACTGCAGTAAAACGATAGATCCAATTATCGATATTAGTTTACCGAACTATTTAATTAACAGGGCCTACGGCGCGGTGGCCGCCGTTGGATTAGTTCAAGAGTATTGCGCGACGCTCTTCGCTACTACACTAGCTGGCGCGAGTTTACCGTCGGGTGGATAATTAACCGGGCGTTGTTAATACAGCCGCTACATCCTCTCGCGCTTTGCTGTGCATCAAAACATTGCTCTGAAAGAGCAAATATTACAGTTACTATATCTCGTGTATATATATATAGCTTCGCAGAATCAAGAACACCTCGTTTCATATTATCCATAGAAAGTGAATGTTCGAACCGACCCTTATTCAATGTTTGCACACCAAAGGTTTATGCTAATTAGCCGAACAAATATTCGTCGTTTCAGCTTACAACAGCTACTGTGGCCAAAAGTGTAAACCTCACGTTACAAGAACAATCGAGCGCATAATTGTATATTCGGACAGAACGAGAGCGTGGACCACCGACCTGATCAAATTCGGCATGAAATTATACAATCGAACGCCTCGTGTATATAGTGGCGTGAATACAACGATTCCGTGTATACGCGAAAAAGAGAACAGCCGTCACGCGGGATTTTTGCGCGCCACCATTAATCGATTGCAGCCGACAGCTCTATCGTTTTTGTTTCCAGCGGACTTTTCCTCGCTGCGCGCTACGCCTTTGTTGCGCGCGAAAAGAGGAAGTCATAGAATCGTGGCAACACAATGGCGAGCGTATCACCTGGCTGTGAATTATGACGTTGCGACGAGTTTTTAGACTACTGTATATACTCGAGCGAGACGTGCACGCGTCCGAAAGCGTTAATTGGGAGCCGTGTAGCGTTGGCGCGCGGTTGACGATTTATTTCGGCTCTTTTTTTTCTCGTGAACGTATACGTGTATTGGCTGACGTGCAATTGTTACGAGAGGCCGATGCTGCGTCCGATGGAACAACGAATTATTAGTTAGTGCTTCGAAGCAGATTATACTTCACTATCGAAGTAAAATCATAGTTACTAATTTGTAATGCACAAGTGTATAATCCACGACAATATTACGAAACCTGTAGAACTACTGAAATTCATAATCCCTACTCGAAAGCAAATCCAGATCGTCGCAACTACTTATAGTCGAATCGGCTTATCAAAGCCTGTAAAAGCCTTTCAAAATTTCGCTTCCTCGACTAGCTTTCCTTTGCATCTACTACACACGATAATCAAAAGGCCAATACAAACGCGATACCTCGCTAATGATTTCGACCACATGGCGACCATCTTATACACGACGTTCTTACTCCCCCGCAACTTGCCAACTCTACCCAGAGAGAAGCTCGACTGCTGCTGCTACTGCTGCTGCTGCTGCTGCTGCTCTTCCGAACACAGTAAGAGGGGGATAACCCGGCAGCTATGCGCGTCGTCGGACTCGAGTTGCGGCTCAAAATTCTCCGGCGGAATGCATTTACGCGCAACTCGCGCTGAAGCAGTAGAGCGTCGGCCAAAGTTGCCCGAAGATTCCGGAATTCAGAGGAGAGAGTCTCTACTCTAGTTATATAGGTGTGTATAAGTGTATCCGCTATAGAATTGGACTCGACGGTAGGTATAGTCGGCAAAACTGATCGAGGGGAGAGGGGGAGACGATTGATTGGATTTCCACTGCTGACTATTTCGATTTAAATGTGCGTGCGACGAAAATGTTACAGTCTGTGTACTCGTCGATAGGGAGGAGGGGGAGGAGGGGTGATTATGGTTGCTATGGATTTCTGGCACCACTGCGCGCAATTACTCGGCTCGATTGTTTTGTGCCGCGAGAGACGGGCCGTTTATACCGTACGCGAAGTTGGACCGACGAGTAATCCGACGCTGCGCAATCGAGTTTGAATTATATTAGTATATGCGTATATAGGCGGGAGTTTTATTTTCAGGATTGGGACGCGCACCTGCTACCGAGGTTGTCGAGATTTTCAAGCGTTTTAAATACTTTTGTTCAAAGAGTTTCCACTCGTCCCAAACATCTACACTCTACACCATATACAATTTAACTGCCTCATTAGCGGTGCACAGCAAATCCCTCAAACATTTCCAAAAATACGCCGATCAGCCCCTTAAAATCGCAAAGGCAAACAGACAAACGAGAAAGCGTCCCACAGAGAACGAGTCCGCTACAAATTAAACTAATCCATCAAACGCCGAACCCGAAGCGCGAGCTTTCGTTGCGAAGCTATCAAACAGCATCCCACGATGTTGTAATACCTCCAACAAACACTACTTTCCGGCCGTGTCAACGTGCGCGTATAAGCACACGAGTGTGCTCGAAGCGCACCGAGAGATGGATCCTCCCCCCTCTATCCATTTATTTCATGACGCGCGATAGAGCCAAGCCGCCGCACACTGCTGCGCGAAGCGCTTAACATCCCGCAGCCGGACGACAGTTACTACTAGCTACAGTTCGGCTCCTTCGTTGACGAGCGAATAAATTGCGCCTTGTCGCTAGCGAATGTAGGTCTCGTCTCTCTCGTCTCCGTTCTGTGTCTACTATATAGCTGTATGTATATATGTAAGCTACTGGATCGGTCGAGCTCAATTCCGTGTATAGCGAGTCGACTCGCTAGCACGTGGGCCGTAATGAAACGGCGCTGATTGCCGGACGCGACGCGCTCGAGAGCTCGGAGTACCTTATTTACATTATGTCGCGCGTTAGCCTGCTCTCTAACTCACTATGTATATGCGCGAGAGCTGTGTGTTTGTTTTTCGGATCGCTGACAACGCAAGCTCGGATACAGCGGTGCTGACCGAATCGTTTAAAATGTTTAAACGATCGGACGCTCTTGTTGTTGTTGTTGTTGTTGTTGTTGTTGTTGTTGTTGTTGTTGTTGTTGTTGTTGTTGTTGTTGTACGGTTTGTGCAAGTAAATAGCTGCTGTTGTAAACTGGTTTTCATAATTTATTTCCGGTTACGTACGAAATTTCCGTAGCATCCTCCTTTAGTTTCGAACTCGCGCTTTTATTTAATCCGACAAATGTTCCTCGGCGCAGCTAAAGCGCCCGGATAATGGGATTCTTTTTCAGCGCGGCTCGGCCATTAGAGTTTCCAACTGTCAATAAAAGCGCAATTAAACGTATCGAGAGCGTGTCATTGCAGACGCAGTATAAAGAGAGACGCTCGCACTATGGAGTGAATTTTAAACAGCAGCAGGTTATACACATTAACGGCCTCCTCCGCGTCGTCGTATCGCAGCGCGCAGCAGAGTACACCGTCGTAACCCACTTTTCACACGAAGAAGTTATCATTCGTACTTTCGCACTCTTCTGGGTTTGTTTTACGAAGTTATCAACTTTTAAACTACCCCCGTCGTCCTATTTCTTTTAGCTTCTCCTTTTAATCCTTCTATCTCTCCTGTGCCGTTTACCATTCCACCTCCGTCCCTTTTCCTCACCTATCTATTGCCTTCGCGCATCTATTGGTACATCTCTTTCTCTCGCTCTCGGCGGTAAACCGTGAAAGTTCCGCGCGTTTCTTCCGCGCCGTTTTTTCCCTCTCTCTCTTTCTCTTCTCTAGAGCCGTAGTTCATTTTATCCCCTCGCTCGCGAGCGCGAAAGAGAAAAGCCACTTTACCCGCACTTTTTTTCCCCGATGAGGCCCTCTCTCGCTGCTTTCCCCGCGATTTTCCACCTCTCTATTATGCTCGCTCGCGAATGATCAATCGGCGCACGCAGAGGCTACGTTTTTAAAATTGCTCCCATTCATTTCAGAGCTGAGAGAGAGAGATAGAGAGCCTAGCCCGGTGTTAATAACGACCTCGCCAAACACACGAGGAAAAAGAGAAGGAGAGAGAAAGGAGGAAACGTATCGCTTTGGCGCGCGAATTGCTTCCTACTGCGCGGGCGCGCGCGCGCGTGTGTGTATAATGCCGATGCTGAAATGAAATTTTTTCGACGAGCAAGCGAGGCAGACGAAGCTAATAAGGATTATCTGAATTATACGGTATTTTCGATATCTGCGGGCCCTGGATGATGGACGCGTCGATTTTTAATAGCGTTTGATATTCATTTATGTAAATTCTTTTTATGAATTCGAGAGAGTAATACTGAGGATGAAGAGAGAAGGTAATACTGCTATTGAATTCTTAATGTTGCGGCGCAGTTGGAAATTTCACGAAACGATTGTATGAATATTTTCGGGGCGGGAACTTTTTATTATACGAGAGTGTAGCGCTGCGCGCTTTTTTTCTCTCTTAGAAACTTTGTTCTATCTCTCTGCGCCGATGCAGCACTTGAATTTGACCTGGGAATTCTCGATACGCGATGAAACAGCTATTGTGGCTTACATTTTTTCGTTACGTTGTAACGCGCAATTTGCATAATTCACAGCGGCTTACCTGGTTAGTTCATAAAGCATAAAGCATAAAGTATAGTTCGGAAATTTCAAAAGCGCTCTCAATTATGACTTATATGAAAAATGGCTTACACTGATTTCACTTTGTTGTCGACAATTTGCGTCCCACTTTAGTTATACGTATATATAACGCGCAGAAGAGCATCGAAAAAAAATTCTTCGCTCCGCATAAAAATAAGGCGACAAATCACAAAAGTACCAAGCGCGCAATAACAATCACTTGAAACTAAACTGGCTTTATTCGCCAGTTCCGCGCCTGAATTATTAAAAAAAGGGAGGCAAGAAACAATTTTTATAATGGATACAATAGCCTCCGCTGCTACTGCGGCTATGGGCTCTTGCCTTCTCTCGTTGGCTTTTATTGTTTCGCGCAAGCGGAAGTCAACGACAACGCTGCGGAATTTTCTTTGATAAACGGAGTTTCTTCTTCCTCCGTTGCCGCCGTCGCCGCCGAGACTTTGCCGACTATATAGAAACGGAGGGGGTGGGAGCCTCATACGGCGGGCTAGTTTCCTTTAGTGTCATCCGGGCGAAAGAACGAATTTCCTGATTGGCCCGAGCTCCCGCGACTTGGCCGACCTTCTTTCACCGTAAAATAAGTATATCCTTCTGAAGATATCCTTTTATATCCCTTTCTCTTCTGAACCTTCACTCCTCGCTCTCTCTCTCTCTCTCTCTCTCTCTCTCTCTCTCTCTCTCGCTCTCGCACATGCTCCCCTTCCCTCTTTTCTCTATACTCTTATATACGTGAAATGTCGAGGGAAGCGCCGAGTAAATATAAATATTAGAGGCTCATCCGCTTTTTCGGCCTTCTGCCCGCTCGAGTGCGTCGTTTATTTTTAATCCCATACGCGAAACTTCCATCTCTTTGTCGTTGATTAAATTCACTGCTTTTATTAATGCTTTGGCTTGCGCTTTACAACGATACTTTGATCAGCGGAACAATCAAATTTGCCAGATTATTTATTCGGCATCAAACGCTCGAGTAAATTTGATTTTACACCAGGCTCTTAATACTGTAAAATTTAATACTGCGCAACCATCAAATCCTTCGGTTTATTAATCGAATGTCGCGGAAACGCTGATGAATGCTATTTATTCGCAATAAAAATTTCATTTACTCGCTGACTCGTTTTAAACAAATGGTATGAATTAGTAGAAGAGCGAATCGGAATTTTAAATTTATCGTTCGGCTTTTAATACATACAGAGACGATCCACAAATTCAAGTTAAGGAGGTTCACCACTAAATTCATTTTCTTAGGAAATTAATGAAACTTTGCACACTGCTTCATAATGATTTTGTCCATACACACCTAAAATTTCAGATCGATCTGACGTCTAAAATCTGAGATATGAGGCCTCAAAGTTCGGGAGTTTATCACGCGATCCCTACGCTGGGCCCGCGCGAAACGTACATTTTCATTGATTGTAGCCGAACGCGTCTTACGATCTTGTTGAAAAACTAAAGTAAAGTTAAAGACGATATTACGAATCTTTTGTGACCTCGTGAGCAATGATCTGACGTCTAGTTCCCGAGTTATTGTAATCTAAAGTAGGCTGTCGTCAGCCGCGCGCGCACGCATACTAGCGCCGCCGGCGTGTACGTGTGAGTCTCTCGCTCACCGACGCGGCGCGCCTAACGATGTGTGCGTGCGGCCGGTAGAGTCGTGTTCAAAACTCTCTGCGCTGCGGAGAGGGGGACGCCATACGGAGAGAGCACAGCAGCGAGCCGAACTTTTGGCAGGAACTGTCGGTGGTGAACCTCCTTAAAGCGTCAATCAATTATTTAGTGGCGCTTCTACCGTATTGCCGTTTGAAAACGCGCATTGGAAGCTATTTTTGGTGACACGATCGGTGCGCTGTCGGAACGCGGAACGTTTTGAAATAAACACGCCAAGCGCAGAGCAATAATGCGGCAAGTAATGTGATAGCTCTTCAATCTTAATTTATTATTTTTAGTTTGTAAGTGGATTTATTTATATCGGTCGATGTATAACCATGATTGATTTGCCTATATAAGCGCGGTTTGCGCTTGACAGCTCAGTGTAGTGAGTATTTCGGATATTCTCATGGCATTATCATGTTGTGATGTGAACGGAATTGCTCTTTTTTAAGATAAATCGATAATGAAATTATTTTATATATTAGTTTCATTTTTTCAAAACTTGCGTTCTTCACCTAACAAACTATTCCAAAACTTATTCGTCACCAAGTCCTCATTACCCACATAATCCCAAATAGCTTCCGAAACTTTCAAACGCACGCTTATTCATCCCTCCAGTTTCTTCTCCATTTAATCCGCACGCTTTCTTCCCCGCGCATGCAAGCTCCTCCACAAACGCGATCCCCTTTGCACAGGGAGTGTCGGCCTTTGTGCCGAGCTTTTGTCACCCCCAGGTGTCTAATGACCCAAACAACGGCTTCCAACAACTTTAATTACGCCGGCAAATCGGATTGTTGTGCGCCCATCAAACAATTCCCAACGCTGGCACTTCCAGTCTCGATTCGATTTGCGAGTCGGCAGCCCACTGCGAATGGCTATATATTGAAATACGGATTGCTCGTTCGCCGCGCTGTGCTCGTTATCGCTCGCTGCTGCTCTCTCTCCCTTGTCTTGCCTAGATCTGGAATACTTTTCCTTCGGGGCCTTCTCCTTATTACGCTACCAGGGAATTCCTGGGAGAAGGATGAGTCCAAGTTATCGAGGATTTTTTGTCCCTCTTTTATTTTCGCTGCGAGAGAATTCTAATGGATAATTAGCCAAGAGAGGAAGAGGGAATGGAGTGCTCGTTCGCAGAATTTAACGATCTTGTAATGCTGCTTGCACAAGGAATCGTTACGAGTCTCGCAGTTCGAACATCCCCCCCTCTCTCTCTCTCTCTCTCTCTCTCTCTCTCTCTCTCTCTCTCTCATTGAAGATTTTAATCGGATCTGTCGGAGCGGAAAAAGCGCTCGACCTATTTTTCATCAGTATTGTTAAAAAGCCCTTTGAAAGATAAATCTCGAGCCGTGAAAAGTTGCTCGGTCAAGAGTGGATTCCCCCGCAAGCTTGGGTATACGTCCGCGACCTACATATTATCCGTCACTGTTTCAAAATTTGAAACTCACCAAGATCAGTAGATGCCAACACCTCGGCTATAACCTGATCCAAATCCTCGGAGAACGAATTCGCAATCCCTGGATAACAGCCGTCGATTTTTCCGCAGAGACAGCCAACGCAAGCAGTGCGCTGTTCGTTAAGGAACAATGGCTGGCTGCAGAGAGCCAGTAGGACTGCAAGTGCAGATTATGTAAGACCATGTGGGTGTAATAACATTGGCCGCCGAACGGAGGCGAGGCTAGAGGATCCTTGTTACTTGGACAAGGGCCTTGCTCTCGAGTGTTCCAAGGTGCGCAATACCCAGTGGCAAGCAAGCAGAATACCGAGGCTTGTAGCCCTGTCACCTCTTGTTAGCGGTTCAATGGTCGCGCGGCGTAATTACCGGCGAATGCTCGGCCCGCAACAAAGCCAAATTCTCGCGCTCTCTCGCCGTGCTTGTGTATAGTTCTCTCTGCTGTTCTAGCCAGCTCTCCCTCTCCGCGGTTTGTGCATTTTTCCGAGACGTAATTAATATTCGTATCTCTCGGCGAGTGCTTTAGCTGTGGTTTGCTCTATCTGGCTGTATCAAATTTGCTGGGACGTGGCTCGGTGGCATTGTTTGCTCTCCGGAGCTTGCTTTTGTTGCTCTGATGGCTCGTTTAGCCGAGGCAGGGAGCTCGTCTGGATGAATTAGTCCGGGCAAGGAACTAAACAGGACTGCGGTCTAAGAGTTCTGTAAATACTTGCGGGACGCGGACGAGTTGTAAGGACACGTGTATCGAGGTGGCGCTTTAATTGAATGGATTGTTGTTTGGAATTAAGCTTTACCTTGTATTACAGAATTCGATTCATCTAAATATCCATCACACGGTCTAATCTAAACTATGGCAGGTGCAACCCACATCACCGAATCATCCTTCAAACACCAGCGCAAAGTTTGACGCAATCGAACAATACCTGCACCAAACCAAAGCCTGCACTTCCAATGCTTCGAGCCGACGGAATCATTCATTCATATCATTCATAAAGACGAGCCGTCAAATCGCGAATGACCTTATTCCCGGCGCTTCCATCAATCGCAAAATCAACAGGCTCTTGAGAGCCACCGCGCGAGCCAATCAATAACCCGAATTGCAAGAGCCGTCGTTCGCTCAACGTTCGAAATTCGCCATAACCAGATATAACGGATCAGCCACTACTCGTCGTCGCTCTCTCGCTAATCTGAAGTAGGTGCCAAGGCGGTCTATCGCCGCCGACCAAATCCTCTTCTGGAAAGTCCAAAGTGATTCCAAGAGGGAGAGAGTCGCCCGAAAGAGAAGCTACACACGCCACCGCCGGAGAGACTTAAGCTCCGCGAGAGCAATGGCGGCTTTGCGACATCTCGAGATCGACTGCAGCAACTTGGAAATCCTCCCTCGGAAACGAATCGAACTGCTTTCCCAATAGCTTCCACAATACCAAACTGGACGACGATGGCCCCTTCATCCCTCGTACTAAATGTCTGTATGCGGGAGGGAGGGACGAGTTCTGTTTCCTTCTTTTCGAGCCGTCTTTACTTGTTACTCCGCGGTGGCGGCTTTCCTTTTCTTCGAGCTAGATTGCTGAACCTGAACTGGGCTGTTCGGGTCGAAGGGGAGATTCTTCTCTCTGTTTCCGGGTTTTCTCGTCGATTCTCTCGCCACGGAGTACACGCGATTGACTCAAACTTGTCGGGAACCGATGCTAGATACGGCGAGGCTTACGCTCGAAGCCAATATTTCTTCGGGCGATTCACAGCTTTATTTGCGTCTCTCTTTGATATCTGAAGAAAATTCTTTAATACAGCGTGTTAACAACACTATTTCTTCGTTGAAACGCATCAGTTTATGTATATAGGCTGCTCAGCTTGGTAACATAAATCACCAGTTTTCTTGCTGATCCTTTTTCCAACACGTCCACGCCTGTTGTTAGCCTGGTGTGTTCCCAGACCGCTCAAACTACCGCCGACTCCTCGATAGCCCGGGATATTTTCCAGGTTATTATGTATAGCCACTGCTACGATGGATGATTAAGCCGAGAACATGCATCACCCACCTTCAGTATCCTTAATCGCTTGTTCGTACAATCTTTTTCATCGCGTGTTCTACACCACCTCCGATATTCTTTCCCATAACACAATAGCCTCGTCGTCTCCGTAGGATATAGTTCGCTGCGGTTCTGCCAATAAATGCGGCTCGCCGCAGTTTCGCGCGATAATCGCTATCAGTCGCGTCGTAATTGCCAGGGACACATATACTGCTACCACGTGTCCCCCTTTCTATCTCCGCCGAACTTCTGGGCTGCTGCTCTCGGGCCTGAAGTTTATCGTCCGCGCAGAGCGCGCGTGTTTTATTACTCGGCGCGTTTTACGCGCATCTGCACCAGTGTGTGTGCTTGACGCTCCTGTCGTTCGAACGAGTCTATACCAGTTTGATGGAAGCCTCGCGTATATGGGACGAGTCGTTCGCTGGCATACGGATATGAATTTTTAAGGCTGTTTTTGGGATTCTTCATCGACTGTCGGTTTGTTAGCAGGTTTAGAGTAGTGGCGGTGGAGGCAAGCAAAAAATTCACCCTCGCGCTTATTTACAGCGTTAACAAGGCATTAACGAGTGCGCGGTCGCGAGTCAAAAGGCTGCCCTTCGCAGGATCAACTCGAGTGCGGCTAATCCGCTCTTTTTTGCGTCTACAGCTCGAAAAAGGGAGGAAGACCCCTCGAATCCTTTGACGCTACACCCCCGAGCTATTGTTGCGCGTACGCCATGCGTGATGAGGATTGGGGGGAGTGAGGAGAATTTCTGATCAGGAAACCGAGTCGAGGGAGGAAAATTTTCAAGAGAAACTCCGTATTGGGTTTGACACGCGAGTACGAGGGAATCTCGTTGCGAGATATTCGATTCTATGCTTAGACGCAGCTTTCATTCTCTTTTTCTTCAATGGGAGGGATTCCTATATTCTCGTGTATGGGTTCGGTTTTATTTTTGGATACATATTTTTTCAGTTTTAAAGGGGGTGGATTTACGGGTATGGCCGTTGTTATACTTTATTATACCCGGAGAAACTAGAAATCGCGAATAAATGTAAATCCGGTAGAGAAACTTGGTAAATCAGCTCCCGGCTCGGCGCCGACGTTTACCCCAGCTTTTATCATAATAAACAGTCAACTGCATCTCTCGGTATCGACTTTACCAACTTCGCGGCGGATCATCCCCTCCGTCAAACTTTTCCCCGGGACTCGAAAAAGTCGCAACAATTTTTCACGCGAGGTTCCACCATCAGTTATATACGCTATTCGCCGTCCAGCCGAGAAACGTATCATATTTATTCATTCGCTGCTTACCTTTAGAGCGACGATTCGTATTTCTTTGTCCTGTCAGTTCTTCGTGGACGGAAGGAAGAAATTCATTAATTCGTCTCGTCCGCGTACACATACAACGACGATTCCTCAGGGGAACGCATTCGATTATATTGTTATACACACGCGCGCGCTCATATCGCAAAAAAAAATAGAGCGAGACGATGTGGATAGAGGACTCGTATTATGCTCCGGTATAAAAGAAAATTACCTGTACTGCCACTTCTCGGTAGTGGAATAAGCAGCAGGAGGGGGTGGAGAGAGGCCTTTCTCAAGATTCCGAAGATCCTTCTTTAGATGATAGCGACCGACAGAAGAAATCAAATAACGCGGAATAAAAGTGGCTATAAAAGGGCTGCGCGCTTTTGCGAGAGAGTAGGCGGCAGGACAAAAAAAGAAGCTCGAGTGGAGCAATAAAAGGAGGACAGAGTCTTTTCCGTGCTGTGGAGACTTTTGCCCTTTGCTCTTTCTTCTCTCGTTCTGTTTAATGTGTCTTAACTCTTTGATTTCGCGTTGTTTGCTCGTGGTTTCGCTGTCCGATGCTGGGTCCCTTGATGATACCCTCCCAGCAAAAGACGACTAGAGGCAGAGAAATTATTGTTTGTTTTGTTGGGGATTCGCTGTGTTTTCGGTGTACGGCTCGAGATACGAATCGTGTTTATGTTGGTTGAACGTTATGTAGGATTTGTTTATAAAATATTATATATTATATAAATTTTTCCTTCATGTTTGAGAAGTTTGTTTCAGTTAATTATAAATTCATATGATCACGATTGACCTAATTATGGCGTACATCTTGATTATGTTTTGATTAAGTTAAGGATTTGTGCAATTTTAGAAAGCGGAAATTCTCCTGTAATTTGCTTGTGAATTTTTCTTGAATTCTGGAAATTCTGAGCAGCTGCAAGCTTATTAAAATGATATATACGCGAGGTATGTTTCATTTTGCAAATTTGTACAATATAATTTACCCTCTGATGATTAATAATGATGGAATAAAGTGCATAAAGATTGATGAAAATTAATGCAAATATTAATTCAAATTTCGAGCGAGAGCGTTAATTGAATTTCTTTTGTTCTTTGAAAACCCAGCGTTTTTACCAGCAAACTGTTCGATATCGAACCAATCGTTCAAGAGTATAGGTACCACCATGCCATTATAATTAATCATCCAACTCGTCAAATGAGCTGAAATCACGCTAAATTCACGAAAAAACAGATCCAGCATCGTTTCAATATCGAAATGAACATATATGGCATCGAAATTAATTAACAAACTGTCCGAAAAACATTGTTTCACTCTGTCCAGCGCAGCATATTTATTTATTCTCCCGCATTAAGTCATCGCCGAGCGTGACGACCACATAAGCCCATTTTCGCTTTGACTGCAGCTTGTTTTCAGCGCCGCGGATTTCGGCCACTTTATACACGGCGCGAAATTATATTGCCCGTTAATTTTATGCGAAACGTATTTACTCGATTGCGCTTTGCTTACAACGCGTTTACACGTATAAATTTCGCAAAAACAATCGAGCTTTTGCATGTCTGGCGCAGTAAATATTCCCTGTGAAGTATTATTCATGCGAGATTCGATTTTCTGGATTCATCGCTGCAGCGTGTGTTCGTCAGCCTTGTTATTAACAACTCGTTTCGCATCGGCGCGTTCGGTTATAGAGGAAATGAAGTGACAAAGTCGTTTGCAGTGATTTCACTTGATTGGTTTCTCTTATTATGTACAAAGTTTGTTAAGCCGATGTACTCAAAGTTAGTTGGCCAATAAGCTGAATCGTTGAGTTTCTGTCGTGCGACAACTGTTGTACGTATAGAGAGCAAAGTTGTTGAAGGACAATTTGCTTGCTTTTTCTAATTAGTTATACGCAGTTTTGACGGAACTCGATGACTTTGTTGACGTGCGCATGTGTATAACTTGTAAACAGCGAAATATGTGCAAATACGGCTGAAGTGAAGTTCTGCGTATTTCTCGTTTAGCTTTGTTTGCTTTCTGGGTACTGTATTAGTTTTCTGTCTCTATGGTGATGTAAATGGAATCTCCCTTCCGATGAAGCAGAAAATAATAAATCTTAACTTTTCAAATTAGCAAAATTCCTAATGATCCCTAACTTATATACGTATATAATATTCAAAACAGACCAAGACAATACACATCCGACTATTATAGTTGACGAAGTGTAATCAATGTTGCAAAACCGGTAGCGCAAAAATTTTCCTCGCGTGTACTTCTGGTCGGGTTTTGCGACTGAATTCATCCAGGTTTAACACGCTGGGTTTATTGTTCGAAAAAAGTATTCCTCCCAGAGACTGACATACTTTTCCCAGTGGAATACTAGATTGAATAGAACAAACATTCGCGCGCGGCGGACGGAGTATGAATTTTCATGCGAAAAATCGCGCTCGCCAAAGAAATATTTTCATTACACACACACACACACACACATACCGCACATTCCACTGACCTACATTCTAATAGTCCGCATATATCAATACCATAATTGCACTTATAATCTCAGATCATCTTCAAAGAAAGTCTTTCCCAAAGAAAAATTGATCTATTCGTCTATTCCCTCGCAATCCTCCTCCCTTCCTCTTTCGTATTATTTCAGTGCACCGCCGCGTCCCATATCGGACTATATGCATACACGTGACTCGTGGCTTCTCGCGAAAATGGAGTCGGTGGCGGCGACGGCGATTGAATTTCCCGGCGAGGATCTCCCCGGCTCAAAAGTGCCACTTTCAGCGTACCGATAAAGGTCCGAAAGTCGAGCCATTACCAGGAAAGAGAGACGCGCGTCGTTTGACTACGAGAGACGATCGTCTCGCTCCGCCGGATTCGTGAAATTTTTCAGAGGTATACGAGCTTGCTGAAAAGCTCGTCTCTAAAAGTATAGAGAGGAGAAGAAGTGATGGTATGAAGTGCGATGAATTCTTAAGGTGGGACTGATTTTAGCTTTTTCTCCCTATCTCTCTGGAACAGTATTTTCCGTCGAATTTTCGTTTTAATCTCGAAGCGAAGCCGACGACGTTATATTCCCCGCAGTGTGTATTTCGAGCCGAGAGTTAGTTTCCTCGACTCCGGAAATATCGAGAGCCGCGAAAAATGTTATTATCTGTTTGCTCTGCGGCTATGGGAGGAAACTATACTTTGTTGAAGTTCACCCCACGCGACCTGTCCCTTTTTTCCGTGCTGAGTTTGGCTCAACTCTTATTTCGCGAAGTTTGTTGTGTCACGATCGAATGTAAACAAGCGCGATGTTGTATCCTGTAATCCTTATAGTCTATTCTATTTTATTATTTATAGTATTTATAGAAAAAGATTATTTTAAATCTAGGAAAATTCATTAGCACAGACTCGCACGGGAATAAACCCCGAACACACACCTTAACGAAAGCCAATCGAATGACGTTACGTTTACTGGGACACAAACAGAGATCTGGTTATATACAGTTAGGCGACAAACGCAGTTCGCGGAGAGAGAGAGAGAGAGAGAGAGAGAGAGAGAGAGAGAGAGAGAGAGAGAGAGAGAGGGAGAGAGAGAGAGAGAGAGAGAGATCCTTGCGGGAGTCTCGCGCGTGACCCGCGTTCGGTTCTCGGGCTTTGGCCAAACATCGTTACGTGTATATACGTATGCGCTTTGCTGGAAATTTCCGAGTCCCCGACGCGGCGTATAATGTGTCGTATTTGCCGGCTGTGCGCATCGGTAGAATATGAGCCTTCGCTGCACAGAGGGACAGAGGGACTCTCGAAGCTTGCGGCGCCTCGAAAAGTGATGTGGTTAGTCCTGCCATATCGCCTTGAGGTTTACAGCTGTTATACTGGGTATAAGCTTGGATTTTGAATCAAAAAGGAAGTTTGCCGAATAGTCGAAAAAACATAAAACAATTCCATAACCCCATTTATCATTCCATCCCTCTTTTTCCATAGAAAGGACAAGCACACGCAGGTCGCAAAAAAAAAAATTCGATCCCCCGCAGCGCAACGACGACAGTTCTCTCGTTTTTCAGCAGCGAAAAAACCAGCCGCGAAATACCTGCAGCCGCACGTCGTCGATCCTTCAAAATGTCATTTCAACGCTCGGCTGCGTTCAATATGGTAATTTTTTACGAGATGCGAACGCACCGGTATGTATAATACACGCACAGCGATAAAATTAGGTGCTACGCCCTGCGGATTTAGCGGCTCAAGGGAAACACGGAGGCTGTCTTACATATTAAAAATTCTAGGTACGCGCGCCGCGTAAATTGCGGTCGAGGTATCAGCACTGGCATTAAGTTAATATAGAGCCATGATAATTTATGGAACGCGGCGCGCGCCGTCGGTAATGAGAGTTTTTTATGTAAGCCGCGTTACGTGACTCTGTTTATTACTTCCGAGTTTACGGGTCTTGGGAGTTTACATTCTCAGTTGTAAACAATGATCTTTTCATCGGACGAAGATTCAAGCTGACGATGATACCCTTTGATCCACGTCAAACACAATAAACGGCGAGACACAGCTCTCCCGTCGACGATTAACCAAAGCTCCTCTCTCAGAGAGACTCTTTACCCATGCATAGCTTCTCAGCCATAAAATCCAGCACCTTACGTCCTCGGCACACGCGCTCAGCTATATTGCCGCACCAGCGGCTGAAATCCAGTCTAGGAAGCCTCCCACCGCGAGATATAAGGGGTAATTTTCAGTAGCACACGGCGAAAATCGAGAGAGTGTTTAATTAGGGATTCAGAGCCGCGTAAAATGATGCGGCGGCTGGAAGAATGTATCCCTTTGTTTAGAGGGGCTTTATGAGCCGCTCGACGCGCTGTGGCTGTAATGGGAAACGATCGTTCGGCTCGTCGTCGATTAAATGGCTTCGAGGCTTATATATAATGCCGTTATGCCTTGGTTTTATTGACGTCGAGAGGACGCGCTGTTACGCGATAAAAACGCGGAGCATTCAGCGACAAGTGAATATAACCTTCCAAGTTTGTTTTTATCATTGTTTGGCTCTCGTTCGAAAATTCGACTCTGGATGTGAAACTGCGGGATTGAGATGCGAATTCTCTCTCTCGCGAAATCACATAAACCAGGCAATTTTTCAACGTCGAAGTGCTATACCGCGGGATGAAAAGTTCCTCGTCACTCGGAATCGTATAAATTCCGACCGCGCCTTATTAAATTTTCAATCGTCTTCGTGACAGGCTCCGACGTGTATATATACATAAAACTCGATAATCCTAGCGGAGAAGAATCCAATCACACTCTCGCGCGTTGAGTGAAATGGAGAAGCTCGTCGTCTACCGTCAATTTTTAATCATCGGAATCGATCCCTACTGCGATGGAATAATCGTTACTTGCTTCCCGGGAAATTCATCATAAACAAACGCACCGCAAGCCCCTTGACAATATGTACAACGAGAGAAGTTTAAATATAGCCCGTGTGTGTACGTATACGCGACGGCGATATTAATGCGATTTCTCGGATCCATAAGTCCGGAGCTGCTCTCCCTTTTGCAAAGCGTGAATGCGCTGCGCGCGCGTGTCTGTCCCTAAAAATATACTTTTGCTCCTAATTTGAAAGTCTAAGCTGCAAGTGAGTTAAAGCTCCTCTCGTCGCGGTGAATTATTTGGATCGAGATTGCTAGAGCTTGCGGGGGGAGTAGCGGAGCTTTTAAAATTCAAATGCTCTGGATGTATATAAGAAATCAAAATTGTTTTTTTCAGTCGTATCATTCGTGCATAAAGAATCGCTCGCATCTCTACGCAGATATAATTTCGAACACAAAGTGAATGTCATACATGAAGAGTTTAATAATAAAACGCATCATCCGCGACAAAGCCATTAAAGTCGCAATAACAGCTTTTTCCAAACATCCCGCTTCAGCGTCCACTTAGCGCCGAGTCTATTTCCGTCGCTTCGTCAACTAAATAAAAATTGATGTTTAAAAACCCGGAGCGAGCGAGGTGTACACACCGCATGTAGCTCGCTCTCTCGCTTTAATCAATCAATTTCTCGCGCGCGACGGCAGAGTCTCGTCGTGCAAACATATTTTTGGCCCGTCTCCTCTTTTCTCCCGTTGCTGCGCTGCAGAGCCACTTCTATTTTCGCTCCGGCTATTCTCGAGTGTGTGTGTACGAGGCTCGCTTGCGTCTCTGCTGCTTATCGCGGAATCGCGTATAGGGCTTTGCTCTTGTAATAAGCCTCTCGAGAGAAGGGGAGACTTTATCTCGGTCTGTTATTTATACAAATTGGTGGATTGTGTGTTTTCGTCTGATGCTTATTCGTACATTAGGAAGAAAGAGAGAATTCGCATAAATTTTTACAGACTCCGCGATTTTGATTCACGATTGTATTTATGGAGACTGGACGATATAGATCGCAAAAATTTAAACGACGCTCGGATAAAATATCGCTAGGTTGTGATAAAAGCATGTGAGTGTATCGTATACTTTTTCGGCTCGATTTTTCAAATACCGCTGAGATGAATAAGAAACACAACGACGCTATTGGATCTTAAGTTTTTACGTCACAAGTTTTACGCGTACTTTTTGTTTAAAACACGCGCGCATTAAATTCAATTTCGTCAAAGAATTTGTAACGAGTAAAAAGTGTCTAGCTCAGTAGAAAGTGCGGGGAAAGCTCAATTGATCCGGCGGATTGGCCGCTTCTAAAAGTATATATAGAGGGCAAGAGAGAAAGACCTCGAGAAAGACAGAAAGGAACGATACGTGACGTGGTTTTTTTTTCCCTCGTATGTGTGCGGTGGTTTTCGGGGAGGCGATATGAAGTTTACGAGGTCGAAATTTTACGCGGAATTCTCTGTGTGATCGATCTCTTTCCATCCAGAACAATATATTTTCTCTCGCGCGTTCGGATAAATAAAAAAATGATTCGCTACGTCTGCAGATTTCAACTTATGCTCGATTGAGGAGACTACTTGCGTTTGCAAGTTTTTCTCGGGGCTACCTTTTCCGAGGTTATCGATGATGGCGCTATTTTACTAAATTGTGTTCTTTTTACCGGAAAGCGCATTTACTTCGGGATAAATATTGGATGATGTGGTTTCGGTAACTGATGGAATAATTGGAATGTTATATTTTTTGAATTTTTTATTGCCACAGCATGCTGCAGCAAAGCGAAAATGCCGATTGATCAAAGTTATTTTTGGCACATATTTTCTACCTCTGGTTTTTGCTAACGAGCCGAACAAGCGCCACCTCGTTAAACTGACGCTCTGGATTCTGCGAAAAATGGCAAGCTTTACATGGTATTTGTTGCAATATTCTTTTCAAACTTTGATTGCTACGACTATTTTATGACATTGTGGAATCCATCAGTTGTATGCATTAGTTATAACAATGGAAAAATCCATTTAAAACAAAACATCGTTTGTACGAGTTTTTCAAAGAACAGCATGAAATAAAAAATTTTGAAGAACACGGTGTATGGGTTGCGATAGAGCTTTCAGTTATTGCACTTTATCATATAGAGTCATAATTCTTTTCCAATACCATGTGCAGCGAAATTGAATCTCTCGGGGTATGTTTTTGTCCAATTTTTTAACCATCAAATTTTTGTGTCCGATTTTGTTTACCGAACGTATGAGCTTTACTACATAAACAAAAATTCATGCATTTCGTTTACAAAAAGAGATGGCAAGCAATATAGGCTTTCTAACAAAACATTTGGGTTTATTTGCCTCTACAACTTCACGGAAAATTTATTTTTCGCCAGTATGCAGCAGCATGCGTTACATCGAAAATCGCGCACATTCCCTTTAAAGCTCCGGCAAAAATTGAAGCTCCGTCCATTAATGAACAAACGAGGCCTCGAGAACCCTCGAGAGCGATTAATGCGCCGAGGAACTCGCGCTTAATTTCGCACGATAATTTCGCTACTGCATAAGTCATTATCTCTTCTCTCTGCGCGACTTACGCTCGGTGAGAGGTGAAAAACGAAGTGCAACTACTCTTTTGTGCTTTCTCTCTCTCTCACTGGGCGAGTTCTTTTTCCGTGCGCCAGCTCGCGAAAATTATGAGTCGCGAGCCGGATTGTACGATCGCGAGCTCTGGAGCCCAGCCAAGAGACACCGCATTTTATTTGCCTGCGCCGCGGCACGGAGGTTATTGGACGGAGTTTAAGCGCGAGAGAAGAGAGAGTAAAAAATTATCGCGATGCACAGGCTAAACATCCGTCAATTAGAGCGTACAGGTTCTCGATGTTTATGTCGGGTATGATCGATTGCATGGATATTTGTTGATTTCGATGGATGATGGTTCGAAATTGAGTAGAAATGCTGCGTTTTAGAGTCTCTTGACCCGTCGGATTTCGCGTACTTTTGATGGTGTAAGTGGAAATTATACGTTTAATACATATTTGAATTTTGCTTAATCAATTTGTGTTATTTTATTTCTAAAATTTGTAAAAAAATCATATTTCATTTGAAAATTCTGTCGATCAACTTGTCTAAAAATTCAGCTGTATGGACAGTAGAAAAATAGAGATTCCCTACAAATATTAGTTTTATGAAGCTCTATCGTAGAATCTCAATAAAATAAACATTCTGACTCTGCGTACCGACGTTAAAAATTTTCTCTCGTACCCTTTAATAAAAAACTTTTAAAAATTCCTAGAAAAAAAAAATACACGTAAATTTATCCCAGCACACCGCACCACATACGCGAAGTCAACATCGATCTCGTCGATGCAAAAACTTGTTTTCCACAACCGAAGACACGGCTCAGTCGCTCCACCGACGCCACTCGCGAGCGCCATCTGCACCGGCTCTGGTCCATGGCTCATTTCCGCCGGCGGTTTATATCACCGCAGAGCTCGAGCATAATAAGTATCATCGATCGGTCTTCTCGCTCATAACACAAAGGTGCAGTGGCTCGAGTTATCGCGCGCGAAAAAGCAGCCGCTGTACAGCTTGCATGTAAATATGGATATACGCGAGGATTAACCGCGCGCCAATATCGGAAGTGCGTGCGGATGACAGGTGACGCGGGAGAGAAGTGCCGAAGGCTGTTCCGCCGTTTCCACGGCCTTTTATCCCGGGATGAGGTTTTTTACGTCTTCCGAGCCAGCGCCAAATGGAATTATGAAGAGAAGTCGAGGCTCGAGTGCCGCCGTTCTCTGTTGAGATGGGGGAGGTCGTGCCGAGTTCGCTATTGTTTTCCGCGTGGTAGAAAAGTATGACGGGCTTTTTTGAGAAAAGTTTTCTGAGGGAAACTTTTTTACGCTTTATACTTATTCCTCGGTGTGATTTCGTATTACCTATACTTTTTATCCTTTTAAACAAGAGGTCAGTTTCAATGACTAATTCAAAATATTTTTTTCTGTTGCAGGTGAGTTTTGAAAAAAATCCACGCCTATCCCGCATCATCGTTGCGTAAGTCTCGTCTTGAATTTATAGCGTAGATCCATCCACAAAAAGCCTATCGCGGCGCACTTCGATCCCAAAATAAAGAAAGGCTTAAAGCTCAAGTGCCGACTCGAGAGAGATCTTCCGCGAAACGAAACGATCCTCACGGCTGATCTCTCTCTCTCTCTCTCTCCCCCCCCCTCTCTCTCTCTCACTTGCATGTGTACGAAAGGCATTAGCGCTCGAGTATGTAGCGCTGGATATAATCAATGGGGCCCCCTTCGCAGTGGTCTTCCTCTCGAGCGCGCACAGAGCCAAGACTCTATTCCCGTTCAACGACCCGTGAATACTTGCACAAAAAGAGACGGGCCTATCAACCGATATATAGGCTCGTCTGGCAAGCAAACTACGTCGAGACCTTGGATTTTCTACTTTCGAACTTTCTTTTTTTAAGCCCCAGGGCTTTCGGTGTTTCTAAGGTCGGGACGCTTGGCTTATCTTGTATAACGCCGGGCTTTTGTTAGCTCTTGATTGACTTTTTTTTCTTACTCTGCTGGCCGTTCATGAACTGAATCGTATCGCGCGTGATTGCGTATTTTGAACGGGAGGTATAATAATCACTAATACTACATGTCACGCCTTCGATCGTCAGCTCCATTCTATTCTCGAGACTGCATTCTCAACTCTATTCTCGGAACTGTGAATCACCCTACTCTCGGGACTGCTGACCACCTTCTAGTAAAGAGACTCACTACGCACTGCTAGTGCCATGGACGAGCCGGTCCCTTGGGCTCCTAGTTGGGGAGGGCACTCGGCTATGCGCATGCGCGCGCTCCCTACCGACTTTACCGATAGATGGAGCGCTCGGTAAGGATGGTACGTAAAGAGACGAAGAACCGACAGAGAGAGAACCGTTTATCCAATGACGCGTCACGTAAAACAGACCAAACAACAATTCTTATCTCTCTGCTCTCAAAAGTTGAGCCGGTTCCTAAGTGAATCCGTGTGTGCCAAGTCAACGAAAAATAGTGAAATATGTGTTCAAGTGCCGAAAAAAGAGATTATCGCTGGTTGATGCCGCTGCCATTCTGGCCGAATAAAGCAAAGCTCTGGTTCTCAATAATTGATATGCAGTTTACCGCCAGAAAAGTCATCGACGACGAAAAAAAGTATAGTTTCGTAGTCGTGATGATCCGCGACGTCAGGCTCATAGAAGATATCTTACTCGACCCTCCAAAGAAGAATATGTATAGATATTTGAGAAGAAAAGTACTCGAGCGCGAGGCCGATTGACCAGCATGTAATTCTGAAATTGAAGAAATTGCTAGTAAAAATCCCTCAAAACTTTTCCGCCTTTTACTGAAGGTGTCCGGCAGTGAAGAGAACGAGAAGAACGTTCTTACGATCTGGAAGAAAGTGCTACCTAAACGCATGCAAAGAGTAATCCAGGCTGTAGAAAAGGAGAGTACCACAAAAGAGTTGTTGAGTATAGCCGAAGCCGTTTCTACAAAGGAAAAGGAGGAAACTACCAGCAGACACGTCGAAGCAATTGATACATCGAGCGATACAATAGATACATGTCGTGACATGCTGGATAAACGTAATCAGCTCCGAGATTACTTAGAAGTTCATAAGAACACTAGTGCTACATTATCGGATACCTACACACACTGGCGTAACATGCTGAATAGTCAGGAAAACGATGTGGGTGTTACGTCATTCACCTCTATATAATGACCAAAAGGTAATTTTAGCATTAGTGGCACATCACTATATCCAAACTATGTTAGCTACTAACAAAAAGGATCTATCTACGATACATATCTTTTCGCTTTTCAATGCCACAAAGAGTTTAGTCCCAAAAGGATCAGTCTAAAACTACTTGGTTTGGGTGATTAAAATCGCTCTAGGTGCTCACACGTGCATGAATCAAAATAAAGTTTAACTTAATTTTGAGGTAACGAAGCAGCTCTTGAATCGCAGGCGTCACTTTTAAAGTTAAAACCTGTAATCAGTGTATATTAATTGTATATATGAATTGGTAAATATTGAAGTCGAAATTCAAATGTCCCCATATCTTTTTAGACAGTTGGGTGTCAGGTGAGGCTAGGAGCCAGGAGGAATAAACATCACTACCAGAGTGACAGAGACAGCGCTCCGCTTTGTATGTCTGTCTCCTTCTCTCGGCGCGTCTCTCCTACTCAAGCGTCGCCCGTTTCGACAGATAGCCACGAGCGGTCACCTCTCTTGTACAATAAAAGAAAAGAAAAGCATACTCATTAAGTCGTCTTGTTAATTTACTCTCTCCTTATTACTTCTGAAAGCGAACGTAACAATAGTAAATTGTGAATAAATCGAAATGTATATTATTTATATATAATTATATAAATGAAAATATTATTGCTTCTTTTAGCAGCGACCCCTTCCAGCCCCAACCTAATGATCAGTACTTGAAATATAAAGTTCTTGGGCGTCTCTTGGGCAGCGGTAGAGACAACACTTCTCTATAGAACAAATATGGCGACTCCCGTGTGAGTACGAAGTCACAAAATCACGTGATTAAATCAGTAGAAGCATTTCTCTAATCCGTATAATAAACTTTATTTATATAGTTTACACCTTATCAGGCTTACACGTCCGCATCCGTATTTCGTTCCCGTTCCCTGCGCCAATATCCGGCTCCGCGAAAATACACATCGGATGAGCTCATGCGAGCGCAATAATCAAATATACTCGGCTGGAAATCACGTTTCGTGAGAAACGTGCGCGCATTGTTTGCTCAGACTTTTCTCTCTAAAATTGTGTACACACACCTCCCTGTATTTATACGGCCAGTTAATAATTTTCAAACCAACGCCATATATACACCTGTATGAGCGTATACGCACGTTGATGAAAAAATAATAAAAAAAGGCAGCAATATAGCGTCGTTATTTAATTAAGCCACGAGCGAAATATAAAACTTTATTTACGGCCGCCGCGAATTTAATCGCTTTTTAATGCCTCGCGCATATAGTGTGTAAGCTCGCACCCGGTTGTTCGCGAAAATTACACCACCGTCGATATCGATCGCACCGGCTGCGAAATCAATGCTCGGAAATTCGTTAGCGCGATCGGCCCAAATTTTGGCTTCCGTTGATTAAAGAAAGGACATTGAATTGCAAATGCCGAATCATTTATGTTTTTTTGTACCCCAGCGGATAAACGGTTTTTGGAGGCCGAGCGAAATCTGCCAAACATGCAAATAGACATCGTCGAGCGCGCGCGCGCGGTTTTGAATGTTTATTCAAAACTTACAAATATCAAAATCCACTAGAACTGACTTTTCGACGCGCGAAGGGTTACGAGATTAAAATCACTTTTGCGCAAAGGAATGTTTGCTTAAACATTTAACCTGCCGTCGTGTTCCCGTATAATTGCTCCGCGGAAGTAAAATTTTTTCCGAGCCGACGATTTCGAAAGCTTTTACCCAGCTTTTTCGAAAAATTTCCTATTTTCACGTCACGAGCGACGCTCGACTATTCGTTCGTATACACGACTTAATGGAAAGTGTTCGAGAGTACTTAAACCACCTTCCGAAAAAATCAGCCCTTTCAATTCTATAAAAATCCTGAAGAGTCCTTCGCGAAATTTCCAAAAGCACACGTATAAAAGCTCTGCCATAGCTATCGAATTGAACGAAATCCCAAATAATATTTGTCCGAAACGACGGTATAACTCGAGCCATACAAATTTATCTCTCCTCTTGCGCATTTATCTAAAATGAATCTCTCAATGGTTCGATCTCCTCGAGCCGGAAGCTCACACGCGCGAAGGGTTTCTCAGCGTCCCTCACCTCTCCCGAGCCGATTATTTGTAAGAGCCGCTGCTCCTAATCCAATGTGTACCCGTGCGACTCGAGCCTTCCCGTGTGTTTACTCAGTCGTCGTCGCAAACGTAAAAAGAGTAGAAAAGAGAGAGACTTTGGCGTCGACGTATTAATCTTACTTATCGTCCGCGGATCTTCTTCGGGATCTTCCTCACGGAGTATTGGCTGCGCTGTCGATCAATCGATCGCTGGATTATCTATCGAGGAAAAGTGATATAGAGAAAGCTAGTCCGTGAGATTGAAACAAAATTACCCGACCTCCTCTCGTCGCGCACAGGGTAAAGAAGCGGCGTATTATCTGATTCGATTAGCCGGACGGAGTGTATTGTGTCCCTTTTCTTGCGCTTCTACTCTCGTTTAACGAAGCCAAGGCTCTTTTTTTCTCTTTTTCTCCCTAGTCTACTAGTTCTTCCTCTCGTAGCTCTTTTAGCATTCGCAGTTATAAGTACAATGGAATATTCTCTCGAGTATAGTAGTACTGCTCGCTTTTGTTCGAGGAAGCTTGATCGATTCTCATCGCATTCCTATCGCGAGAATTCCTTATACCGCTTCGAAATGTCCTGAAATTTCGAAGCGCGTAATAAAATATCTTTCGCGCGGGTTATAAAATTCATTCGAACCTGTGGAATAAAGCGAATCCTGGGGATTTCACGTCCGCGTACACTTTCGAAATATTTTAACTAGCAGCTAGCGCAGAGCGGTAGAATTTCATGAATTTTTAAAACTTTCGTCCAACCCAAAGTTGAGCTAAATTTTCAGTTCTCACCGACCGCGAAATAGTAAATTTTTACAGAACAAGCCCCGGGCTTCGCTTCCTCGCCTCTCGAAAGCGAAAAACCCGTCCGCTATAACGCAGTGAAATAGAAGGTGCAAGCTTGCGAGAGGAAAAAGACGCAGATGTATACAGAGGGAGAGGGGAAGTCTCTCTCGGATACACGTCGAAGAGCGCGCGACAAAAGGACTCGCTATATGCGTACGTGCTTCGTATATGGTTATTTACGTTTCGCTCTCGCGGAAATACACAGGGCCGAAGCCAGAAGAGGCGTCTGCAGCCGAAGGCGCCGTCGAGTCCATGAATCAGAGCGGAACGGAGAGATATGGGAGAATCGAGCCAAAAAGGCTTCGGCGGAGTCGGACGAAGGTGAGAGATTTTTGCCAAGTATAGGATGTGTCGACACTCCGAGAGAGCTTCGACTCTCGATGTTGTTTGTTGATGATTTCCCAGTAAGTTTCCGCATCGCAGGAGGTTGTTTGTATGCTAGAATTTAAACTTTGGGCGTGTTTCACATGAAAGACGTTATACTGCCTTTTAAATGCCAAACGACATCGCGTATAACCGAAAAAAGCTACTCTGGATTAAGCCATCAACCGGAGTACAAGCCTAAAGGAGAGAGAGAGCGAGAGAGAGAGAGAGAGAGAGAGAGAGAGAGAGCTAGAGTGAAAAAAGAGCAAGATAAGAAGTCGACCGAAAGTGCAAAAGACGCAGAATCGCTGGACAGGAAGTAAGGAAGTGCAGAGGAAAGCAAATAGAGGCAAAAGGAAAGAAAGGAGGACAGCAAAAGGGGAAAAAAAGCTCGCTCGAGAGAAAGCTCTGCAATGCCGTGGTGCGAAGAGGAGGGAGAGAGAGAGAGAACCAGATGCGACGTCGAGAAGCAGGTGGTGGCACGAGACCAAGGCAAAGACGAATTCGCTCTACTCTCGGCTTTATTTGAGAATTTCGCATAATTTACTCGGCGAATCTTCCTTGATACCGACTAATCTGTTGGTTTTTCAGATCAACCTCTCTGTACACCGCTCCTTTTGAATATTTTATAAATTCCTTTTGACGACGCGCTGTTTGTTGTCAAGGCAGAGCCTCTAATCAACCTCGAGTCTACAACCTCGCGGAAATCAACGCAGGTCGAACGAACGAAAAAATTGCAGCGCTAATAAAAGTGCGTTCAGTGTGCGTAACGTCCAATCAAAATCGGTTTGCTGTGTCGTAAAAAAAGAGTCGCCGCCGAACGACGAGGGGGGTAAAAAAGCCCGGAAAAAACAACGAATGTTGCTCGCTACTGCGAAACGCTGTTACGCGTTCTCGTTTTCCGTGATTAAACGAGCCGTGCTGTGTATAGGGGGAGCAGTAGGCACAGGAAACGTGAATGGGGAGGACAACTTAGTGCAAAAGTATTTATTTTCCGGCTTGACTCTGTCGCGCTTTCGACAAGATTTTTTCATCCGCAACTGCACAGCGAATCGTGTTGCACTAGTGCGTGTGTTGTGAAAAAAAATAACGGGTAAACGAAAGCTTTTAAAACGAATATACAGTCGCGATGGTCGAACGAGTGCGACTGATTTTTCGGTGCTTCGAGAGGCAAGTTTGTGATAGATGACACCGGCTTAAGTCCGGGATAAAGCGGGAATTTTTTTTTTTACCTAAGAAGCAATTTGGGAAAAACGATAAGAAGGGTCGTGGAAATATGAAGGAGGAAAAAGATAAACGGAGATTTTGCTTGAGACGCATTTGTTATGGGTATATGAATCGAAATAAAACGATCTATCATGTAGGGCATGGGCGCTTGATTTTAAAGCTGCGCGTAGCTTTGTGAATGAATATTTTGGGGATGGTTTGCGGATACTAATTATTATACGCGTGTGTATAAATTATGCAATAGTATACCAATATCAATAATCATGTCTGAACCCACGGTAATTATGACAATGCAATCCACCCACATTTGTACAATAAGATGTAATTGTTATATTACAGTACAATATCGCTCTAAAATTACGTCAACGCACTCAGAAACGCATATAATTCAATGAAGCTTTAGCACAGCCGCAAATATTCACCTTTAGAATAGCATTAATCCGCGCGCGTGTCTCTCGTACCTTTGCACGTTACACTACTCCAATTCTCATCTCAAATTTAAATTCGAATTAGCGTCGTCGGCTTACTTAGTTTCACCGTATCCTCGTCACACTTAACCCAAATATACGCTTTAAAAATGAAGTATAGGAGTTCCGACGCCTCTCGCGTGAATAATATTCCCCGCTGCAATCAAAGAATTTTTCCGAAATATCTCAACTACATTTTTCCTCTCGAGCTACTGCGATGATTCTTCAAGTGTGCACTGGACGAGAGGAAATTCTCTTTCATTCCGAATTCATCGAAGTTCTTGAGACGGCAAAGTTAAATACGGAGATAGAGAGAGAGATATGGAAAAAAGGAGGATCGAATATCTCTCGGGGTTATATTGCGCATAATTAAAATCATCGCATAATATCCCCGGACTAAGGGAATAAAAAGAGACGAATGCTAATTCGGCGCTACATACGGATTTATGCGGTTCTGTTGAGAAGTATACCCTTCAGCAAATTTACATTCGAACGTGAACTGAACTTTCAAAGCTTGATGTCGAGGAAGAACAAAAAGAAAACCGACGAAAAATGCAACGAGTTTTCTCATCGTTTTCTTCGAACATTGCGTCAGCTGCATATTTCCCAGAGATCGCGACGTTCCCGGGCAGTAAATTTTCGCACCACCTCGTTGTTTCAATACACGCGTTCAATTATTGGATTCCGATACAACACGCATAGCGTCGAGGTGGAAATGTACGCTATAACGCAAAAACTGTAACCCACCGCGCAAGGCTGGAAGAGAACTTAAGAAAGCGTGAAAAAAGCTCGACGAAGCGGGAAATAGAAAATCGAGCTGCCTATACGTATACGTATACCGGCTATATCGAATTAAGCAGCAACACATCGCACGCGTCGGGTGCGGAATAGCCGTCAAAGTATAAATAAGCTCCAATTTGCAGCTAATTGAGAGCAGCGCGATGCGCATCACGGTATAATAGCTCGGAATAAATAATTCAGTGACGAGGGAGAGAGCGAGGAGAGAGAAAAAAGACAAAAAGTCGCACAGGACGACGGCTGCATTCAAATTTTACGAGCGCGCAATATCCGTCATGCTCGGCAGAGCTCCGGTTCTGTAAATACACTCGCTGCTGTGTGGTGGACTCTGTATTCGGGCGACGAAGCTCCTTGTTTTACGACCCCCGCATAGTAACCCCTGGACTCGTGTACGTACACGGATTATGCTCCTGTTTGAAGATTCGAAGAGGGGGAGGGGGGAGGCAGTAAAAAGGACACTCTTGTTTAAATCCATTGTGGATGTGTGGAGTTTCGATGCTGAATCGAGAGGCATTTATGCGGTCGATGGGGTAGAAAAAATTTGATGCTTTGATTGATTGGATATTATGTGGATAGTTGTATTAATCGATGGGTTCGAATAACGGTATCCCGATCGCGTTTCCTAGCGAATGATGGATATCGGTGCGGTTAGAAGTGGGTTAAATTTGCATTGTCATATTAAGGTAATCTCGATGAAAAATACTAATTGTCTATTATGCAATCTAATGAATACAAATGAAAATCAAATCGCGGTTCGACGAATTCCAATAAATGATCGATCGACTCCCAATAAATCTCTATAAATTAATAGGACAGCTCCAGGTTGCAAAGTGACTTTTCGATCAAAAACTTAATTATGCAAGCACCCGCACACTATCTCGATACACGTTTACGAATACACTATACCCCAGCGGAAATCAAAGCAAGCATCGCAAGCAACATCAACAGCGAGACGGAATTAATTAACAACGCATTCGATAAGCGTATACTTTCCTCTTCAAAATTACATCCCATAGCTCCAGCAGCGACAGACATACACACACAACAACAGCAGCATTGGACACAGCTCTCCTATCTCCAAGCTATCTCTGACCAAGCGAATCGAGCCAACGCCGCACTCGAAATTCAATTGTAACTGCGCGCAGGCTGCATTTCGACTCGTTAAACTGGCGCACGGCAGTCGAGGCTTAAACTCCGGCACGTCGCTCTGTCGCTGCTGCATAATTGATGGGACATTCTTCATCCCCCGCGTGCGCGTCCCAGTTTGACACTGCTACTGCTGCCGCCACCCCCGCGCCGATGGATATCCCTACACATGCAACAACAGATGTTGGTAGCCGCGATGTGCGGAAACGTGTGGACTATGCTTTAGTAGCTGCGATGAAGACGTTTCTGGTAAATTGGCTAGAGTAGGCTTAAGTTTCCCTGTGATCGGGAGCTGGGATTTTGCATATGTAATTGATTGCGAATTGCTGTGGTCACACTTTGGCTGACTGTAATTTGATGGAATGGTATTGTATATTACGGCAACAGAATGACCTAATTAAATTTATCTTTTGCGCAAATATACGAAGATTCATGGTACCTGAATATACAAGGTTTTCAACATTTTAACCTAATTAATTCGACTTTACATTACTGTGATCACCTCGCCATCAATTTTATGAAATTATACGGATATGAATATTTAATCAGAAAATACATGTAACACGGGGCATTCATTAATTTAAATGCATTTTTCTGTTTCAGGTAAGACCAGTTTCCACGAAATATACCCACTGCATCGCACATTATTCATGGCTTTCGGTAATGTAAAATATGTATCATAAGCTGGGTTGTTTGTTATGAAAATACGCAGATCGATGTTTCATTAAGAAAGGTATTATTATAATGACTGGTGGAGAATGAATTAACATTAGTAATTGGGTCATTCTTCTCAAAGAAAATAATTACTGAAATGAATTGAGCAGAGAAATTCAGGAGGTGTGTAAATATAAACGAATCTGTTTGAAATCATCATCAAACAGATTTCCAACCGCAACAGAATTTAATCTTATATTTCATATCAATAGTCTACGCATCTGCGTCTCTCTCTCTCTCTCTCTCTCTCTCTCTCTCTCTCTCTCTCTCTCTTTCTCTCAGCGCTTGGTATGGAATTTCATTCCCCGAAATTTCAGCAGAAGCTCAGCTACAGCCGCTCCTTTGAGCGCATCATCTTTCGCAAGGACGATGCCACGTGATTAAAGCGGCCCGCGTGAGTCACCCCACCTCTTTCTCTCTCTCTCTCTCTCGTCTCGGAAATATTGTTCTTGAGAGGGTCGCTGAAATTCATTTCCAGGTGAGAGATCAAGCTTTCTAGTGTAGCGCAGACGTCTTTCGCGCGAACTTCTCTGCGCAGCGGCTGTAGCAGCCGGTGCTTTCTGCATTTCTCCTCGCGAAAATATTGTTTGAAATCGTTAGAATCCACGGGCGAACGTCTGGGAGATAAAATTTTATGAGCGTTTCGCTTGTGAATTTCTGCGTTTTAGGAGTGTAATATAATACAATTCTACCTGGTATTGTTTCAATTTACAGTGGTGATAAAATATAGAAATAAATTGCGAATTTCAAGTGTTTCACCACACATGCTCTCGAATTTTCAATTAACTTCGTACAATATCAAATGTGCGATGAATCTGATATCCCGCTGCAAAACTGGAAACGATATACCTCAAATTGAACTTGGTCTCTGAGAATCCTCAAGTTGAGTTTGGATTACAATTTTGATTGGGTGGTCCTGCATATGCAACATTCAACCCTCTTTGGTTTGCAGAATCAAAATTTCAAATTTCCTTAAATCCCCTGGCAAACAAATTAACTGTTTACGTCCTATATAAGACGACGATGCAGCCATCGTTCACTTCCCAAGGGTGCACTCACCCAAGATTAAGACGCAAATTAATTTCGCTCAACCCCATCTCCTCTCCTCGCTACTCTTATCAGTTTTTTTGCTCCTGGCCGGCTCGCCTAATAGTCCCAATTTTTAACCCTCTTACGCCCAGATCCCATCGCGTCTCTTCTCTTCTACCCTATCTCTCTCTTCCCTATCTCCCTATAGACACACAGTTCAGTCTCCTATTGCTCACCTCTTTCACTTCCCCCGTTCCGTTTCATTTTCCTTATACACCTCTCCGCGCGCGCTTTATTCGCCCTCGATAGTCGAGATATCGTAATGGCATTGCGGAAAAGGAGGATTCTCTCCGCGGCTGCAATTCGAAGGGCTTATCGACCAATTGCATCCAATACGTTAGAAAGCTTCTCTTCCTCTCAACGCCGTGAGTGTGTATGTGTCACACACTGTCTTTCGTCGTACGCGGAGTTTATTTATCGATTCCGCACCTTCTTTATGCACACGCGAGGCGAACTTATTAGTAAATGCACAGCGCAGTATCGGAGAGAAAAGTTCTTGTGCCTCTGAGTCTCTGGACTGTCTCCTCTCTTCTTATTTTCTTGGCGAGCGTCTCGGGGAGATTACACGAATGCGAGCTTTCGCTTCTTTAGAGAGAAAGAGAGCGTGTCTGAGTCATGCCATTTGTTTGAGGCTTTATTTTTCTACCCTGAATCCCCTGGTATGCTGGTAATAGGTGTGGATAGAATTTTCCAGAGATTCGATCAAATTTAATGCTATGTACTATAAAGCGTGGATGTGTAATTATTTCATCGCGCGCTGACTGAAATTGTGGTTTTCGTGCTCCTGCACGTGCTGACATAGTCCGGTCTGTCCTTCCACTTTTAATTGCATTCGTCTAACTCTGGCTAATTACGAAATCCGCGTCGAAATTCGCCAACTCGGCTGACCGTGTTCGCCCATAACTACTGATATTCGTTTATCCGTCGTTTATTACATCCACATTGAGCTGTCTATTAATCAAGCTTCCAATCTTCTCATAAACCAGATATGCACCGCATAAAAGCTCGTTCCAGTCAAACGGTAGAATTAAACATCCAACTCCATATCTCGAGGCCTTTCGCCTGTCGACGACTGCTACGCCTTTCGGAGATAACGACTTCAGCCGTCGCCGGACTCTGCACTTAATCCTCGTGGCGCTCGCTGTATTCGTCTACGGCAGGATCTGTCAGCCACACGGCGAAACTCTACCTCTATCCGCACCTCGTGTGCGGGCTTAATCGCTGCTGAACGTCTCACTCGGGAGGAGAGATTCGCTGCTGACGTTGATTGCACTGCGTTGAGATAAAGTATGCCGGATATGGAGAAGACTTTATTTTGCTTGGGGGGTTTATTGCGGGCTTGAGTTTGTTTTTAGAATTAAATTGACTGCAGTAAATTCATTTGAATAAGCGAAACACTCCTCAAACACAGACACCCTTTGACAAAAACAGATAACCAGAACAATTGTCAGAACGTAATTCGGATGTCGGAAGACACATCCCTCAAAGCAGCCTCACACTAATTGTTGTTCATCGCTGTCATAATCGCGCCGTGAAAGCAGTTGCGGCAACCCTTTGACGGAGTCTCGAGGTTTGCGGTCCATCAGGTCGAACAAAGTGATGGGTTGAGAAAGGGGGTCGGAAACACGACGCGGCGAAATTAATTGGTCTGAGGATCATCGAGCTGAATGCGGATAACTCGTTATTTCTTATGCCGAGGCTATTCTTGTGGATGAAAAAAATATGTTATTTGATTTTATCGCAACGCCAGTTGAATATGAAATTGAAATGCGAGAGTGGGTGTATGCAGGAAGTAAAAATAGGCCCTGCAGGGAAATCAAGTTTGTTATTCCAGCGCAGCTGGATTTCAAAAGGTATAAATTTAATCAAAGAGCATACGCGTTTATTTTGTTTTCTTTTATAAGATCGGATTTCCATACACAACCTATTGAGTATTTTCATATGCTTCTACGCAAACATATTCCATATTTTTTATCGCGCTTTTAAACGAAAATGCACAATAAAATGTATGTATTTTCACGCTGTTTGTAATGCAATATTTGCGCTAAAGTATAATATTTCAAAAATTCAAACGCACAACGCCTCCTTCAAACACGCCATTGCTTTGTTTTCCAGCTAGTTTCGAAATATAGAATTTAATTGTAAAAGCCTCGTACACAAAGCGATGAAAAAAAGCCCTTTTCAACCTGTCGTTCGACAACGCTTTGTCGTCACCCAAGTTCCTCGCCGAAGACACAGTAAAGGAATGTTGGTTTTGACAGACGTCCAAGAGAGCCATAAGCCTTGAAATTCACACTCTCAAAATACACCGTTGTTGTCTATTTCTAAATATCCCGCGTCCAAATAAACCCGCCGCGTGCGCGCGAGTGTATCATCAAACAATTTATGTTTTCGGGTCAACGCTCCCCCCGACACGCCGGAACATTTCTCACACGCGTCTGACGCGTTCTGTGACTTTCGAAAATTTCGAAAACTCGACGCTCGATGTCAAAACCATCGATTATATTCAACGAATAAAACGTGACGTGGAGAAAAAAAGTCTCTACCCATTAACCCGACTAATCCGACCGCGATAAAGCTGCCGGAGCCTCTGCGCAAAGAGATTACAACAATCGTAATAAGGGCAAGAAAGGAAGAAGCAATAGAAGCGACAGTAGCAAAAATCCGGGGAACGCGACAGTCGGAGGCTTCCGCTCGGCGCGATTATTATTTCTTCGTGGAAAGTTGGCCGGGAGCTTGGCCGACTGCCAAAATATCTTGTTGACTCAAGATGGATTCCGCGTCGGAGTAGATAAGCCTCAGGCGTGTGTATACTGTATAGAAGAATTCGATCGATCGCGTATAGTTTCTCGCGTCGCTGCGCTTATTGTTCTCTTTATCTTCTGTTTTCCAGCTTCTTCGACTGGCTTTTTGAGTCAATTTTCTTATCAATGTATACGTGGATACGAATGTCTTCAAGAGGAAGAAGCGAAACGCGTATCTTTGAAAAATCGGAAGATATGTTTTTGGAGCGCAGTGCTGCATGATTTTTTTGGGAACATATCGGTTCTTGTTTTATTTAAACGCCGCTTCGTTTACAAATACGACGTTCGAGGAAATCTATTTAATAAGAGGAGAAATCAATAAACCGTATCGCTACACCAATATTCCCTGTATTTTATAACGAGTAAAATCAACGTGAATTTTTCCACGTATTTATTGAATAAATCGTAAAAAATCAACACTACGTCTTCATCATCGCAACGTCACGCCTCTCAATCTGCAAACAAACTCATCGACCAGTATATAGCACACGCATTATTTCCTATACGCGCGTATCCCGAGAAAAATATCTGTCCAGCCGTCGAAGTGTATAACTCGATCTGCTGCTTTTTTCGCTCATGTCATCCGTCCGAGTCTTCGATATCACTCGCCCTACACACATGTACAGCTTCGCGTTACACACACAGAGAGAGAGAGAGAGAGAGAGAGAGAGAGAGAGAGAGAGAGAGAGAGAGAGAGAGGCGATTCTCGCAAGATGTTTTCGTCAACGCGATATTGGCTTTTCCATCCAATTTCGCGTCTTCCTCCAGCACTAAGCGGCCGTTTTTTCGGTTTCGATTTCACACACAGACGAAAAGAAACGGACGAGAGACTTTTTTCTCGCGTTTCTCCCGGCAGATGTTGCGTTCCGCTGATGTTTCCAGACGCGATCGTCAATAAGCTCGGGAAATGCGTTTCTCATGTATGTCGTACTTTGTAGGCACGCCTGTGGGAGAAAATTCGGCGGAGCTGTCGCTCTGATTGGTTAGGCACAAAAAAGAAGACAATGTAATTTTATCAAAATTGACGATTTGAAATCGCTTGATATTCTCTGTCAATTTCAATACGGTATAAATAATGAATAATTTTTAATATACGCGATGATATATGCGATTATTTATGGCTTGTCGATCGGGATTGAAATATCTCGTCATATACGATCAAAAAAAAGAGAATATACGATACAATCGCATTTCACCCTGTTTGACCGAAGCAAACGCGCATGCAACTGTTTAAGCGCCATCCAATCGTCGAGCAAACAACTCTGCCGTGTTGATTAATGAAATTTAGTGCGATATGATTTCCATAAAACTCGCTGGATTCAGAACTCGCTTCATTGTGTTTTATAAGCATAACAAATATCGCTCCTTGCGCTCCCGAATTCAGTATATACAACACCCCTCGTATCTTTCCACTTGTGAGCCATATACCCGTCGTAAAAATTTAACTGGATTCTGACTATCTTTATACGGGATAAAAATTGAGTTTTAAGCTCCGAGAGCACCACCCTCTCACTTTATAACTCGTATAAAAATTGTTGGAAACTAATCAAATTTTTACGGACACGCGCATAGTCGCTTCTCTTTCCTTGCAACTATCTGCCGCTGCGAATTGATGAAGTGCGTCCCAGCCCTCTTTCCACCTCGTGTATATGTATGTCGAGAGGAGAGAAAAAATGATGAATTAAAAGTACTTTATAGACTCATCCAGATTATTTCTCGTATAAATCCTCCGTAAACTTTGAAAAATCGACGGCCTCTGCAGCGTATCAAGGGCATTTCCAATATTTTTCCTCGGTAATACCAGGCTTCTCGCCGCGCTGAGATGCAGAATTTATCGTCCGCCTGTTATTAAATCGATATCGCTCTCACGACGTTCCGCGCACCACTACAAAATGTTCAATTTCACGCAGTGTCTCGCTAATAAACCGAGCTATTATATACTTAAAACCTAATTCTGGCCGACCGCGACCTGAGAAAAACTCTCCGTCCGTGCAGAGTTATATTTAGCCGTTCTCGCGACGCTCGGCTACTTAACCCCTTTGTGCGACCGCAGAGTTTGTCTTTCCGCGTGCGCGCATCTCTTGAGAGAGAGAGAGAGAGAGAGAGAGAGAGAGAGAGAGAGAGACGACGACGACGTTGTCTGTTTTTCCAAGCGTGGGCTAACCCTTTTCCGTCCATTTGTTTGCCTTCGACGCGTGTGTGCATTTTCTTTGCAGACGTGCAAGAGCTCTTTATTTTGTATCGAAAGGAGAGTAAAGAAAAGTGAAGAGAAGGAGTACGAAAATAGATGGGGAAGAGTGTTTTTCTTCGCGACGAAGAGAGCTGTTCTTGCACTCTTACGTTGTGTATGGATGTGATGTAAGCTTGTGGGTCTGCTTTTTTTAACCCTTTTGATTTATGGAGAATGGAGAAGCTTTCGATTTTTTGAGAAAGGTTTTTGGAACAGCTCTGGTCACCGCGCTATAGCTAAAAGTAGATTATTAAATGAAATAGGCTAAGGTGTTAGGTAATCGAGGAATATAACTATAGCGTCTGTATTTTTGAAATGACGTATTAATATCGCCAATCTATTATATATAGCCGAAAAACGGAGTAGTATTGGCTTGGCCTGACCCCCAGCACCACTTGAGCTCTCTAGATCTCTAGTATCTGGCTAGCGCCGATAGGTGGCACGCAAGCACTTTTTCATTTCTTTTATCACTAATTTGCGTGCCGAATGTACATATAGGGATTTGTCTCTCACGTCAAAACAGCCTTGTTGGGCCTGCTCCTTGAGCCACACATGCTGTAACTGCTTGAGTCTACAAATACTCTTTCATACTTATGTCTCTAATTAGATCATGTAGTATTTTAACTCACTCAAATCGTCTATCCAACAACTACAAAAATATACTACTCTTATTCGGTCAACACGCGAACCATACAAAAACACGGTTCGCTACACCGCAAAAGCATTTGCAAATCTCGAGTCGAGTCCCAAATGTAAAACACTTTCCTTTCAAACAGATCTCTCCCTCTCGCGTAAAACAACTCGAAAGAAAGCTTCAACCGCACCGGAAAAGGCTCGGGAAAAAACTAAAGTCGTCACACTCGTCGTGTTGTCGGCTTTCGAGCGGTCAAGTGGCCGAGACCCCGAAAAAAAGTCGCCCAGCATACAACCCGGCCTCTCAAGCCACTTTTCAGAAGAACCGTGTCAGAGCCGTCGTAATTCCGCCCTGCGGACGTGAAAAAAAGCTCCAAATATCACCCAAGTGTGTTTGCTCGCTTTCGGCCTAAGGCCGCAGCCTTGTTGAGGTGCGAAGGCAGAAGAATCCTTGTTCCGTTGCTTGATGAAGATGAGAGAGACTTGACCAGGAAAGTGTAACTAGTTTGGACTGCGGACAGTATATGCTGCTGTACTAATTGTATAGCCCTCCTGTTAGGACGATGCTGTTCTAACAGGAGGTCGATCCTGTTCCAGGGTTATAGGATGACCTCCGAAAATTCTGTGTTAATTAGTCGCAGTTGTTTGCGTTTCTTTCTAGCTATTAATAAAGATAAATTCAAGCCATCTACGAATTAAAATACAAAATTTAATTTCCTAGTTATCAGGATGTAACGCTGGCGAGTGAATTACATTCGGAGCTCGGTCGTCAGCTCGCATCGCATATATCCGATTGATGGCAAACAATTCGAGGGAGTGTTGGTACGTTTGTGTGCCCGATCCGACGAGCAATTGGATTCCTCTCAGCGACAGGCCGCGTCGAATCGAATTTCCGAAAACGTCAGGGACGTCGCGCGATTTGCCATTAGCGGAAAAGGCTCTTACGGCCGATTTTGTTCGTTACATTTAGGTCTCGATTAAAAAGTTTATTCCCGGAAAAAAGTAGCCCTTCCTTCACACTCGAACATAAAACCACACGATCCCAAGCCATTAATCTCCAAGACAGAGACGCCGAGAGAGAGAGAGAGGAAAAAATCGCTGCTTTGCATGATCCCGCAGTAAAAGTTGGACAGCAGCGGTGATATTCCCAGGAGGTTCCGAAAACGAATGTTTTAGCTTCCGATTCCCTTGCCGATTTTCCAGCGTCTTTCTCTCCAACGAAATATGCCGCTGCACATACACGTCACGAAAAACAACAACCTGTGTTTCTCGAAGAGTTACGTGCTAGACTTACAAACTCCCTCTCTCCCTATACACCTGTTTGCAAATGTTAAAGTCCACACTGAATTATCCAGAACGTTGTCCTCAAGTTAGGTGCAAGTATTGGGGAGGTGTATTAGGTAGTGTGCGGTTCGATACTGGAAATCCGACCTTCGTCCGGTCGAAGAGGCCGGCTTGAACTTTCAGCTGCATAAACAACAACAAGAGCAGTAGCACCGAGGCCGAGAGAGAAACGTCGAGCAATAATTGATCGAACGTTCGATCGTTCAGCGAACTTCCGGGAAGGGGGCTTCGATAATGAATTTATGATGCATCGTTTATTTACGGCCCTCCAAGTTTTGATTTCCGATTTCGTAAAGCGCTTGTTTGCCCTCTCTCCCCTTCGGAACTTAATGGATTGTGGCTTCCGTTGAGGGCTTTGCAAACTCGACGCTCGAAACTGCAGACACATATTTATACTATCGCTCGGCAAAAATGTATCATAAGGCTGACTTCCGCTCGCACTTTCACATGCTCGATTAACCGGGTGTGTATCTCTTTCGCATAGGGACGAGTGAATAATTCAAGCTCGTGTTTTTTTTTTCGTTCGACGAACGATTGAAAGCGTCCGGATGGAAGTTTCGATACATTTTCAGGAAAATTAATCGCGCACGTATCCGTCGGGGATCGTCACGTGAGTTCGTTCTTACTTTCTTTTTGTCACTTACAACGTCATCCATCACGCCGAGCTCCTTGAACTTTTTCCTTCGAGCTTCGTGCGTTGCTCGCGCGCAGCGGTGCATTAAGTGCGCTCCGTGTAAAAAAACACGCGTTATCTAATGTTCTTTTTTCGCCTCCGTCCAAACTGCCCAACGCGTCACCTCAAAATCGCCAAAAAAAAAGCCGCAAGCTCGCGCGGAGCTTTTAAAAATAAATATTCATCGGGGAAGACAAAGCAAACCAAAGTCCAACAGAATCCTCTAGAGCCAGTGCGATGTTGTAGAACACGCCAATGGCATTTTCATCCGCGTACGAGGATGGATATAAAAATGCAGTCACTGCGCGCGCCAGATGCAGCGCTCGATGTACTTACAAGAGACGCGATTTTGAACGCGAGAGCGTTTACACCCAGGAGACTCGTATACATACGATCTGTGTGTATGTATGCTTCACGTAGCAGATGAAAAAGAAAATTTGAAAACGCTCGTATGCATGAGGGCACTCGTCCAAGTATTTATGTGTGTACGAAGCGGAGTTTATAACGCATTTCCAAGTAGAAAAGCTCGAGTTTGTTCAGACGTGGTGATAAATAAAAGACGCCAACTCTATCGGTAATTTCGAGTGTATAATAGTGGAGTGACCTACAAATCGCGAGGAAAGAACCTGCTAACTCGGCAAATTCACGTATATAAACGTCGTCGATATCTTTAAATGGAAAAGTCGGGAGTACAAGGGGATATAGCGGAGGGATAAAGCTCGCATAGGCAAATCGCTCTCGGCACGTTATTACCTGAGAGAGAGAGAGAGAGAGAGAGAGAGAGAGAGGAGCGAGATGAGAGAGGGGGGAAGAGGGAGAGAGAGAGAGAGAGAGAGAGAGAGAGAGAGAGAGAGAGAGAGAGAGAGGAAGTCCTCCGCAACTTTCCTCTGCTTTCTCCGCGGGGAATTATTCATACGGCGGGAGTGCAGCTCTAAGATACGATATTTATGCAGATTCTGCCGGTCCTCTCGACACAACTTTTGCCGGATGCTTTTTTTTTACTCTTCTTTTTGCTCTTAGAGACGTGATGAGTTTTGGAATTAAAGTCACTTTCCGATTGTTGTCGGCGTTGGAGGCTGTTATAGAGGAAATTCGATCGGGAAATTTTTATCGTTTGGTAGTTATTTTGATGATAATAAATTAAAAATTTTACGAAGCGTATTACAGCTTCAAACAGCTCGCTCAATCAGCTCCAGCCCAGCCAATGCAATCCTTACGGAAATAACGTCTCGTAGCCTCTCGAAATTTTTATAAACACACAAAAGACAGAGATACAGCAAGGCTCGCCTCTCGCGCGAACTAACTAAGCGTCGGCAAATTGCTCGACAAAGTCCTGGCGCTTGCACCAGAGGTACCCTTTTAAAAGGCTCTTCGCGTAATGAAGAGACGCTCAGTCGTCGTCGGCGAGTCCTCCTCAGCAAAATCAGCGTCGAAATAAGCGGCTAAAAGAGAGAGAGAGAGAGAGAGAGAGAGAGACTCAAGAGAAGAGCCGCCCAGCCGCGAAACGAGGACGAAGAGAGAGGTGATGGATTGCAGGTTCTTCAAGATTATTGACCCGCGTCGTTCTTTTTCGGACGAATGAGCCTCTTGGAAATTTCATAATACTGCATATTTCTATTCTTTTTATCAGCCGCTGCTTTACTTCCGCGTTCCTTAATTTACTCCTGCTTTATATTTACAGCCCTATTTATCGATAAATCACGCACCCGCGGAGAATTTTATCAGCCTTAATAAAACAAGATAATTTTCAAGTGCAATTTTCCCGGGCTGTTGCCTGCGATAGATCAAGATGTTTACCCAGCCCTTTATTACACCCACGCAAGAATTATAAAACCGACTACTGGCGCAGGCGCGTTCTTCTCGCAATATTCCGCATAAATTACCCGCAGAGCATTTCCGAAAAACGTGTCGGAAGCAAAAACAGACTGAGTAACGGCCGTTCAAAAAAGAGAAGAAAAAAAAACGACGGAACGAGGTCAATAACTCTCTTTCGAGCGCGTGTGTTTACTCGAGCCTTTCGAACACAGAGAGCGAGAGCGAGAGAGAGAGGAGCATCTTTATCTTCTCCTGGGGGTGCGATTAACTCTGATTTACCTCCGCATGCGCCGCTCGCATATACGCGAGCTATCAGAAATTGCCATCCGAGGCCGGGGATTAATGGTCGGCCGATATTTATGCGTGACTGCTGCTGCGTCTCGTGTCCAGAGCAGCTTTTTCGGCTTAAGCTGCCGGAATTTCTTTCGTTCTCCCACTGATTGTTTTACTTCTATTAGGTATATCCTCTCTCTCGAGATAAAAAAGCTTCCTCGCCCTCGAAAATATTTTCGTTTAATTCTCTCTAGCGTGCATAAATCCATACGCTACTTTTCCAAGCGTGAAGAAAAATTTTCCTCAACGAGTGCATCACCCCGAATTATGAAAATTTTCCAAGACGAAAGCGAAAGAGAAGCTTTACTGTACTTAATCCTCCGGAGAAACATTTTGGGATAGGTTTTTCGCTGTGTTTTTTTCGCAAGCTTTCTCATTTCACGCTACTCGGGTCTTTAATATACCGAGCACTCAAGTGGATGGACGTCCACGTCGTCCTCTTGCACGAGCTCGACCAGAACAGCGCTTTTTCGAGAGAAAAGTGAGGAATCACGAAAAAAGCGTGGTCGGTGGAATTTAATTTTGTTGAATTAATCTTTCTCCTCTCCGTTGTTCAATGAATCGGAGAATGGAGTTTTGATGATTTTTATTTTTCGACGAGAAATAAGGGCGAGTAACGGTTTCGTTTTAGGGCCTCCTTTTGCTCTTTTTTTTCGCCGAATGAAAGCTCAAAAGCGCTCTTTTTTCATCCTCATCCTTTAAAAGGTATATTTTTCTTTACAATTTGCATGAAAGGTGAATGCCCACGGCTATAGGTGTGCGGCTCTCTTTCTCCGTACCAACCGCTCGCTTAAGCCGCAAAAACCGTATTATTGTTTAGAGTCGAAAAAAAGGATGGATTAAAAAAGTGTTGCAATTTGGCGCGCCGAAAGACTTTCCACGCTGAATATTTCGACGAATAAAGTCGTCGCATACGTTCGCTTACCCGCAAGAATATTTTCTTTTGATTTAAAAATGACGAAAAATGTTACTCTATACCATATATAGCGGAAGAGGAAACAGCCAACGCTCAAAGGTAATTCGATAAGGTAGAAAAGTGAGTTTTTGAAAATTAAAGAAGCAACTGCGCAGCAGCGGCAGACGGGAAAACTTCTAAACTTTTTCTCATTTGTCGCTACTTCAAGCCTCTCTCTCTTTCCGTCTCGCTTACGCTCTTCTCGTGTTATATACCCTCGTTCCTTCCCGTCTTTTTCTCGCGCGCTCCGCGACACGCTGTGTACATGTACTCTAAAGAGTACACGACTTTTTTTTTACTGACCATTAACGCGAGAAAAAGGGACGAAGAAGGCCCAGAAAGAAAAGATACACGGCGTAAGCGTGCGCGTGTGTGTGTATAAACGAATGAGTAGAAAAGGTCGAGGTATATAAGGAAGAAGGAGAGAAAAAGTCGGAAAAATTGAGCGACGCTCGCGTTCGTCCGTCTAAATGACACACACTTTGTCTCGGGGTATGAGTAGCGGGTATGACTTTTTTTCCTTACGACGAGTCAAGTACGCGCAGTGATAGTGTACACACACACGGGCTCACACAGAGACATAAATCTAGGCTTTCTCCACGAAGAAGTAGATCTCTCGGGCGGACGCGAAATTCGAGAGCTCGAGACGAAGAGCAGAAAGATGAGCCTTCGACGTTTGCAGCAGCTATCGCTGTCGCGTGGCGTCGTATGATATTTTCGGAAAATTTTGCCTCGAGAACGCAATTTCACACGCGTCTATATTGCGTTTTGCTCTTTTAACCTCAACGATCCTCATTAAAAAAGAGCCGCAGAATTAAAAGCGTTTCCCGCTTGAAAAGCCGCTAAAAAATTCGGAAGCCGCGCGCGGTTTAAGCCGTCTGTCTGTTCTGTCCGTTTGTCTGTTCCGTTCGAGTTGAAAACACATACGCACACACACACACACGCGCGCGCACAGATCCAAGCTCTCGACCACACAGATCGCCGTGTCGAAATTAGCGCGCGAGAGAGAGATAGAGTCTGTATTTCGCGAAAATTTCAGCTTGATAGAGGTAATGACCGCACGGATCGACGTCATTGGATTAAGCGGTGATCGTCGCGCTCGCGCGCGGATGTGTGCCAGGATTTTTGCGAAATTGTCTTTTTTTTCGTCACAGCTCTATTGGTAGGTCACGTGAGATGAAATAGTAATGCGATTGACGTGGCTTCGGAGCGTGATGTGATCGCGGGGAATTTTTAATTGCGTCGAGAGAGAGAGAAAGAGAGAGCGAGATTTGTGCGCAGTGAGCTGTGAGCTTTAATCGTTTTATACCACATCTGTTTGGAAAAAAAAAGAATTTTTGCCGAGAAATACGATAAGCCGGGTAAACGTGATTGCTGTACAGTTGAATCTCAAATTTCGAACAACGACCTCGAATAACTCATCCGCAACTTCCGTGTATAGTAAAAACGAGCTTCGATACCTCGAACTTCGAATACGATGCATACATCGACGAGCAGCAACCCTTGGGAATCGCAAAATATCGTTGCACCTCCGCAAGACAAACGATCGGAAACAATCCCTCGTTCCTCTTGAGCATCGAAACTCCGTCGAAAAAAAAGAACCCTATATACCATACATACCTTCGCGCATATACCTCGATAAAAATATCACTGAAAGATTCATTCGAAAGTTGCAGCTGTATGCACGCGGTATAAACGCCGCGAACTTTCGCAGACGACTGGAGCGCGCGTTCCTGTTTCCAGCGCCGCCGAAAAGTTGCTTTCCCCAGATTTCGTCTGTCGAAGTTGTTGGCGCATCTCTCTTGGGAAAATGCTTTCGCTATGTCTGTGTGTATGTCGAGTGCGGCAAGTAGGTCGAGCACGCGTCGGTCCCTTCCGGCTTCCGGCGGCTGTGCTGATACGATGTAACGTCGAAGCAACGGAGAGGAATGTCTGCAGCGTGTTGTACTGATCGAATCTTTGATTATACTGCGGATTTTCAAATTTTAAGATTGTCTGTGCGAATTTTCTCTTGTGGTGTGCGAGCCGAAAACAATTAGTTGTTTAGCCTAGTGAAAGGATATAATTTTACATTTTACAGTGCCAAAAGAACACTCACAAAGCGCTATGTGCTGTAATTTGTTTCAAATTATTTCTCTCTAATTAGTAGCTTCACAGTTTCATTTGTTAACTTACAAATTATTTCCGCCTCTATAATTGAATGTCCGTGAGAACTGCGCTTTGTTCTTTCATAATTGTTAATTCATTTTCAAACGGTTAACATGCCCTTATACAGCAAAAATTAAAAGTTAACTTTCATTACATCCGTATATAGTTGAGCAAAATTAAATTAAAATGAACTCTAGAACAATAAATTCACGCGTATTATCACCAGCAGCAGCAATGGAAAAGAAATACAAACAAAAGAAAAAAATATCGGAAAATAAATATACATATAGAATCGCAGATGCGTTACGCGCTAATCCTCGTGCTAAGCTTTTGTTGCGAGTTTGCCGTAACGTCGGATTCAGCCTCGGACAAATAACCCGAATCGACACTGTCGGCATACTTGATTAGCCGCACTCGATAAAGCCGCACAATCGCTTTATATATAACGTCGAAAAGCGAACGACGCTACTTAAATAGACGACGCGTGCGGTTTGATTTTTGGTCGATGGAAAAATTTGCGGCTTTTTGATTTTCCGAACGGTTTAACCATTCTCGGCGGGTTTTATCAAAGGGAAAATGATTGTATCCATTATTGATAATACTTCTCGCGGCATAAATTCTGATTCATTATTACACATGCTTCTGAGTCGATGCTCTGCACAGGTATACGCGCCTCATTATTTTCAGACTGAAAGCATAAATTTCAGATTTTTTACGATCTGCATAATTTATCGCTTTTTCCCAGCAGTTTCGTTTCGCATAAAATGTATCAACTGCATTCATCCATTAAAACTTATGGCTACTTCTGCGCGCGCTGTTATTTACGGAGAGCTGCAACGTAAATTATTAATTAAATTATGCATATTATATACTCGTGCACGTTCGAGTGGAAACCAAAAACTTAATAGAGCTTTTTACTGACTCGTTTGGATTTTCGATAGCTCTCGAAAGGCAATTTCGAATCAATCGAGTCCTGCGCATTTCACGATACCAAATTCGATTTAAATTAAGCTATGGACGTGTATAAAATTGAAACGAAAATTTACGTATCGAATCCGATACTCCGAGCACCATCTCTCATTACACAAGCATTATCCACGCCACAGGCGTCTCGACGCAAAGTCGTATAAGCTTTTGGTCTTAGCGAACTTAACCAGCGTCCCTATTATGAAACTTTTGCGCGTCGCCCATTATTCCCCCTCTCTCTCTCTCTCTCTCTCTCTCTCTCTCTCTCTCTCTCTCTCTCTCTCTCTCTCTCTCTATCTCTCTCTCTCCCTCTCCCATCTATCGATCCACGCATAAACTTGGCAGTAGCCCGCGTACGCGAGGATTATCGCGGGACTGCCAGTTTCGCTCGTCGGTCCTTTTATCTCCTCTCTCAGTGGCTTTTTTTCATTTTCGAGTGCACCAGCTTTCTCTCTCTCTCTCTCTCTCTCTCTCTCTCTCTCTCTCTCTCTCTCTCTCTATGTGTTTTTACAGGCTAGTTTCGACCGAGTCGATGGAATTAATTAGAATACATGCATTTCGAATAATACTTCGCTGTATCTCATATGCATGAACCGGTGTATAGTTTCCAATAACGAAATGGTTCGTCGATCATTAATTTATATAGTTCAATAGAGTTGAAGCCTTTAATTAGTTCATAATCGCTCGTCCAGCAGTTCGATCATACACAAGCGCGCGTAGTAGTAGGGGCAAAGGGGATTCTACCTCAACTTACCATCAGAGTTTCGATTCCTACCTTACCGACCCCGATACCTATCAGTCGGTAAGTCAGTTCTACCTTATCGGCCCCCCTCCCCGTGGCATCCCGCGTCCATCGGTTCCCTGCAATACCGGCCGGGGGATCGATGCTGGCCTGCAATACCGGCTGGGGGATCGATGATGGCGTCCCGCAATACCGGTAGCCCACGGAAATCGATGATCGATGATGGCGTCCCGTGGTTCCCTGCAATACCGACTGGGGGATCGATGCTGGCATCCCGCGTCCCGCGGTTTTCCTGCAATACCGACTGGAGGATCGATGCTGGCATCCCGCGTCCCGCGGTTCCCTGCAATATCGGGCAGAAAAAAATCTATGATCGATGACGATCGTTTTCTTTTTTAGCTGTAACCTGCTGTTACCCACGGTTCGCGTTAGAAAAAATAAATCGATGATCGATTTCTGTAATACCGACCCGTTGACAATGAGAACAGAATGGATTTATACTACATGAATTGAAAATCACGTTGTCCACTTGTATGTATAATTATAATATCATTATCACATCTCCCCGAATGGGTATATAATCATAACACAATTATAAGATAATAACACTTTTTTTAAATTAACATGAGTTTCACTGAATAATTTTGGACATGAAATGAAGAGGAGGATAGTTCAAATAAATACAATTTTAGGTAAGTTTTATATATATATTCATATCAATAATATAAAATTATAAACGTATATGACATATTCTTATTCATATTTATAAAATGTTGTACTATACTAAGCGGGTTTTCCCCTTTTTATACATGAATCAAATAAATTCAATTAGGCAATTGCCTAGATATTTTAAACGAACTTCTTGTTTTTTAGTATTTTCATTAAATGTATTGAACGTTTCTTCTTGTTCAATGAGTATAGCATTAACTCGAGTTGGTAAAAAAACATCAAATGAAGAGTCTAACTGTAATACAATTTTCATTCCAAATCTAGTAGCAACTTTTTTCACATCAGTAATCAAATACGATTGATTAACTTCCAAGTCTCTTAATTTTTTAGTTGGAAGGTAACTTGGAGTTTTTCCGGCCTGATTTAATACATCCATGATTTTGTTGATCTGTAACAAAAGAAAATGTAATTGTATTAAACGACAACTTTTTTTTTATTCACTTTAATAGTACACATAGAAAAAGCACTTACACTGATATATCGAGAGTATTCACTGAGAGCACAAAGCGGAGATTTGTGCGCACTGGTGTTCTGCAGCCGATTTTATAGGCAGAGATCAAGGCCAATCCCACCCGTTCGCGAATCTCATGCGCGCGCACTCAAGGACATTCGCGCGCTTTCGAGGTCACCCGTTGTCTCCCGCTCTACCACTCGCGAATTGCGCGCGCAGCCAAGGCCGCTCTCTTACGCCTTTCCCACTTGCGAGTTCGCCTCCCCTCCATCCTTCTCCCCCGCTATCTCACCGCCAGCTCTCGCGCTGACTCAAGGCCGTTCTTGCGCGCGTCCTACTGGCGCTCTCATAAACTATGCACATGCAGTCAAAGCTATCTCTCTCTCTTTTCACGCTCACTAAGCGTATAATGCTACGTACTTTTTTCTCACTTGCAGATTTTTATTTTTACACTTCTGAATTATTTTGCTCATTATTATATGATAATTTTTTTGTTTCATATGTTTACACAGACGTTTTATTTTTTTAATTTTGTTGAATGAAATGAATAATTGGAATATGAATATTAAAATGATTATATTAGATTGAATAAATTTTTTTTACATATTTATTTTTTCAAAAAAGTATATATTAACATATTACTAGTTATACTATAATATACATATTTCACACTAGTTTTTTTACATCTCCGCTAATAGGATTATATTGAATTATACGATCATGTAAAATTAAACAATAAGCTGTCGTTGATGGAGGTACAGGTTCTTTAGTCTCAAATTCAATACGAACATCTACAGCAGCTTGTTTCAGAGACTCATTTTGTTTCGAGCAATCGATGACAATAAATGGTGTGTATTTGATAAAATCACTTTTGCTAACTAGCAAGTCAGATGGTAAATCTTTGTTTTCGTAGTAAGCATTTTGGAATTGTAAGAACATTTCATAAAGTAAAGCATATTGATTCTTCTCAATGTCAAGATTTAAATTACCATATGGGTAATACTGTGAGTTGAGGAAAAGTTTTACATTGGCGATTTTACAATGATCAAATTGACTTGCATTTTTTAAAGCTACACCTTTTCTGTTTGTCTGAAATGCTAAAATGACAAATCTTGGCTTCTCTAATTGATTCGACGTTTTTACTGTCCAGATATGTCTTGATGATGCTGGAAGCATTGGATATTCATATAATTCCCATGAACGAAAACTCATAGCAATAGGAATATCTTTTTTAATATGACTGAACAATTGTATTTTACGTCTGTCTGACATGACAACGTAAGGCATCATCCATTCAATCCGAGTAAGTTCAAACTTATACTCTTCAGCTGTTGCACCTTGAGCAGGAGCTGTTTGTATGATAGCATTAATATCATTTCTTGATCTCGTGAGTATAAGCTCATGCTTAACGTTTACAACAATTTTATGATAATCTTCAGCAAATCCTAAAATCATTGATAGCGGAATTGAAACGTCAAATTGTCCATTGTCATCAATTATTTTAGCAGTCTCTTCAACATCAAGCCATCCAGCATTCTCTAACAGCTTACTTTGATTTGAACTATATGAGACATAACCTTTCATGACACTGGTTATACCTACATTCTTACACTTATCGATTTCAATAGCGTTAATTTCATAACGAATTTCATCAAATAAATGACATATAGCATTGTTTACTAACTTAGTTGCTGTAACGTTTGAATTATCTGATTTTTTAATTTTTCCACAAATATGTAATGAACTTTTTGAAGGCAAAAGACATAAATCTTGATGCTGAATTGAGATACGTATCTCATCACTATTATTAAAATTTAGTGAAGTGTACGGTTGATGAGAATGTATTTCATAGTGAGCGATGGACTCGTCAAAGACGATCGGTGTCTGCACACTAAGAATTGCTTCCATTTTTTCTTCTATCGTTCAAACGACAACAGCAAATAAGAATACAGCTTATTTGATCTTTTTTACAGTTCTTCTTCTTCTTTTTCTGTCGTGTGTGATCACTTTGAGTCCGAGACTCTTCAGATACTGAGCGTTCTGAGGTGTTAGACCTTTGACCACTTGTCGATGAATAACTTTCTGATGACATGGTAGTCTGTTTATATAGCCTAAGCCCACCTTTGTGTTATAAACAATGCCCATTACGTGACCTTCTTGATGTGTAGTCTAATAGTGACTACTTCTCCTCGCAGATTTACAAGGTCACCGTTCTGATCAACAATACGCAACTGTAAATAGTCAATTATTTTCACTGACACTGGTAAGTAAATTATTTGTTTTGGCACTTCAATAATTTTATATCCCGGTGGCACTGCAGGAAAAAATTCGTGTATAGTATGAACTTTGTTTTGATTGATGTACGCTCCTGATGTTATATTACATTCGACACGTAGAGCATTCACTTTGAGAATGGATACTGGTAAGTCAGATACGTGACTTTTATACGGTTGCAGAACACGTTGTGTAAAACCAAGTAATCTTCCTATGGAATTAGGCGGTTGAAAATCAATCTTATGACTGCAGTATATTTCACTACGTAATGTATTATTGTTTGGTTTTATGCTAAGTTCTATTCCTTCAGATTCAAGTTGCTTTTGTAGAAAATGTTCTATATCAGATATTTCATAGCTACCAACTGGAAGCTCAATAACCTTATTGCTAACATAGAATTTATTTTGTCCAAGGTCAACATTTGGTATAGAGTTGAATGTAAGTAATTCAACAAGTCCAAGAATATAACTTTTGTCTCTATCAAGCTCTATTGGTGGAAAATAGTGTGTTTCAAGTACTGATGAAGTACCTGATAAACTGAGAGTCAACGATTCATTCATCTTGAACACTCAAACGTAACTAAAAATATATGAGGTTTATAACAGCTTATATAGACGATAATTATCAGGATGATCTAATAAATCATTTAAAAACTTAAGACAAAGATGACCACAAGTAAAAGTATTATACTCTTGATAACGTTTATAATTATATTTAATAGTATCAAGGTTAAAATAATTAATTAAATCTATAGGTGGTCGCAAATCGCCGAAACTATCGAAGTACGAAACGTTTTTTCCATTTTTGCGGTAGGCTACCCAATGTGTACCAGGGCCAGTGTTATCATCAAGATTTACAATAGCGCTCTCTCTAAGTAGAGGTCCGCTAGCTGGCAGTGCATTTCTCATAAATACTCCTCGAAAGTTAGATGTTTGTAGTTTCTTAGCAAATTTTTGTAGATCATAGTCTGTCAATGGACGTTTAGGTAGCTTTACTTCAACGAATTTTTTTTTCCCCTTTGTCGAGCATTTTTTTTCTTCTTGACAACCTGTTTCTTCATTAGAATTCCATAACCTTTGTGATGAGGTTTCAAATATAAACCTTTACCAAGTACTTGAGCTTCCATTTTTTTATTATGTCGCTGCTGTTCTTCTAGTTGTTGTTTAGCAGCATTCGCTCTGTTTACAGCTTGCGCTATCCCAGCAGCTCCACCTGCTAATGAACCGACTGCGCTTAGTCCTGCAAACAGTGGAATGAGTGCAGGAAGAAAGCCGCCTACTTTTGGAACAGGTAGTATTCTTGGTAAACTCACATTACGTTTACCACCAGCTTTCTTCATGATAGTACGAGCTGCTTGAAGAGCACTTTTAATAGCAACGCGTGAATCATTGCTATGTGCTGCCGCTTTCGAAGCTGTTTTTATTAATTTTTTCAAGGTCAACTTCTTTTTTCTCTTATTATTACACTTCTTTAATCCCATTCCAAATTTTGATTTAACTTTCATGATATTTGTAACAGCGTATGCTGCAGCTTTTTCACCTAAACTAGAGTCTGAAGCTTTAACACGTTGCCAAGCTTTCTCAGCCAATACTCGATCTGCAACGTTCCGAGCGTTTATATCTTCACGACTTTTCGAGTATGCAATATCGTGTTCTTTACACGCTGCATCTAGAGGATTAATGCCGGGATCTCCTCGTGCTAGCCGTTTATATAGCTTTGTGCCTGGCCCACAGTATTGATAGCCTGGTATATGCATTTCGAACGGTAACTTATTAATAAGTTTATTTATTAAACCTTGACCTTGATGTACGATCATGACTGTTCAATGATTTATACACTACTGGACTTAAGTTATAAAACGTTACCTTTTATAATTTTGTACATCAGTTATGATTTAGATTTCATACAGTATGGATGTGAAACAACAATCAATCAAACTTCCAGTAGTAAATTTTGACACTCTGACAGAGTCAGATCGTCATAAGGGAAAAAGACATGGAGATCTTTTACCAGATAACATCCGAGCAGTCTTTTGTGGACCATCAAACTGTGGTAAAACAAATGCTCTGTTGTCTCTTATTACACATCCAAATGGATTGAAATTTGAAAATATTTACGTTTATTCAAAGTCCCTGAATCAACCTAAGTATCAGTTATTAAAGAAACTCGTTGAACCTATCGAGGGGATTCAATATCTACCTTTTAGTGAACATGATCTTGTCATATCGCCAGATAATGCTCGAGAAAATTCAATAATGATATTCGATGATATTGCTTGTGAAAAACAAGATAACGTTAAAGCATTTTTTTGCATGGGTAGACATAAGTGTGTAGATTCTTTCTACCTCTGTCAGTCGTATGCTCAAGTCCCTAAACATCTTGTGCGTGATAATGTTAACCTTGTAATTATATTCCGTCAAGATGATATGAATCTAAAACATATTTATAATGATCACGTTAATACGGATATGTCATTTCAGCGCTTTAAAGATTTTTGTGGATTTTGTTGGACTGATAACCATAGCTTTATTGTGATTAATAAAGATTGTAACATGGAAAATGGAAGATATAGAAAAGGCTTTGATCAATTCATTATAAATACAATAAATTTGAAATAGATTAAACATTTGCATGTGAGACACTAACAGGTCAACATGGCTAATTTCGAAGAGCAAATTGATATTCTTCAGCAGATGGAAAAAGCTCGAGAAGCTATTAAACGTAAATATAATAGTTTAAAATTGAGTAAATTAGATGCTGAACAAGTAGCGAATACAACTTTTAAACCTATTGTCGAACCGCTTGAAAAGTTGATTGATATCACAGAAACGCGTAGTAGAGTTTCAAGAAAAAAAGGTGTAGTGAAAAAAGAAGAAGACAACGATGATGATAATGATGATTATGAACTTAAGCAAGAAGAAGAAGAAGATGAAAACGAAGTAGTGAAAGAAGACAAACCAGCTTATGTTAATGAAAACTTAAAGGGAGATACAGAAAATCAGGTTAATGTACTAAATGCAGGTAGTAAAAAAGATGTAATTATAGATAAATATATTACAATGATAAAGAGAGGTGAGACAAAAGCATTAGATTTAACATACGGTGTACGTAGAAAAACTGATGATTTTTATATTGGAAACACTCCTTTTTCCTACAATGATGAGTTTATTATTTTGGGAAACAAACAGTATGCAAAGAGCCCTGGATTGATTGAATTATTGTTTAAAAAAGAACCTGAATCTGCTAATATAAATAAAGCTGATTTATCAGATTATGCTAAAATTATTAAACAAACGAGTGCACATAAGAAATATTATAGAGAAGAGGAGTCAATACGTGAATCAAATTCAAAAAAATACATTGACTATATTGCAAAATTGTCAATCAACAAGGATAATAAACGTAAGTCTAAGGAAGGTGCAGGTTTACCCCCTCCCTTTAAAATTGCAAGACGTTATACAAATACTGATTATATATACTGGGATGATCCAAACGAACTCGTTAATCGACTGCGATTATTAATAGCTGAAACATCTGCTGGTAATCAAAACCATGTGAATGAAATTCAGTCTATAATTGAAGAACTCCGTGAAGCTAATATAATCGATTAAGAGTATAAATAAGAGTACTTGAGTACAAAGCTAGTTATTTGAATTATGAGTGTTGACCTGTTCGGACGACATTTGAATAGCGCAGAAGGTCTTCGAGGACCTCCAGGGATTGGATATAAACTCACTGCTGATGGTCAATATAGTTTACAAGATAAAAGATTATGCAACGTAGCAGATCCTAAGGATTCAAGTGACGCTGTTAATTTAAACACTTTACAAAGTGTTACTCACACTATAACATCAGAACTAAAAAGTGAAATCACTAATTTAGATGAAATAGTTGAACTTCATAGAGACGAAATTGATGAAAAGTTAAGAGCACTTGCAGTTAATATTGAGACAATACATAAACTGCTACTTGAAGTTAAAAATAAGTGAACATGGATCGGAAAAAGTATTCTGCGAATACACACTCTTTTCCTGAACAAGCAAGCTATAAAAGACTTGATAACAATTCGTCTGATAATCAGAAAAAAAAGATAGCTCATCTTCTAATTCCTGGATGAAGTGTACTGAGAAATATTCTACGAATACGAATTCTTTTCCTGAACAACAAGGTTATAAAAGATTCTAAAACTATGGATCAGCGACATCAAGTTGTAGAAGAATTGCATAAGCCAGCTCGACGTAATTATACACGCAGAAAAGTTGATATTCGAGATATTGATGAAACATGGCAAGCTGATCTTGTGGAGATGATACCTTATGCTCAAGATAATAAGAACTATAAGTATATGCTCACAGTGATTGATATATTTTCCAAATATGCATGGGCAGTTCCAATCAAGCAGAAGACTGGAAAAGATGTGACAGCAGCGATGCTATCTATTTTGAAGCAAGGACGAGTACCAAAAAATTTACAAACTGATCATGGCAAGGAATTCTATAACAAGGAATTTGAAAATCTCATGAAACGCTATAAAATACACTTGTACTCTACCTACAGCAATCTGAAAGCTTCGATCTGTGAACGTTTTAATCGTACACTTAAAACTAAAATGTGGAAACTGTTTAGTTTGAATGGAAATCATAAATGGTTGAAAATTTTATCAAGCTTATTAAAACAATATAATGATACCAAACATCGAACGATTGGTATTAAGCCTAAAAATGTTACAGTTGATAATGCATCTAATATATATAACAAAATCACGAAACGAAAAGTTTCAAACCCATTATTTAAACGTGCTAAATTCAAAGTGGGTGACAGAGTTCGAGTGAGTAAGAGTAAGCAGATGTTTGAGAAAGGTTATACACCCAACTGGTCGACTGAGATTTTTACTATTGACCGAGTAAATCATACGGCTCCATATACTTACCTCTTAAAAGACTATCAAAATCAGCCAATTTCTGGAGGATTTTATGAAGAAGAACTACAAAAGACAAAGTGTCCGGATGTTTATTTAATAGAAAAAGTTGTTAAGAAGCGTGGTAATAATTACTATGTAAAATGGTTAGGATTTGATGATACACATAATAGTTGGATAAGTAAAAATGATTTGTAATAGGGAAAAAAAATGAATAAACAACATATTCATAATAAATTTTCTTTTAATTTATTTATACATACAAAAAAACCTTACATTATACATCTTTCTTTTATATAATATTAACAAAACTGTGAGATCTTTTTTAAAAGCACTGGATTAATAATAAGTTCAGTTCTTTCAATTCTCATTCTAAAACGTTCACGATCACATGCAGCCTGCATCCATTCTCCACGTCGAGCACTCTGATATGCAAAGTTCCATACACACATATTATGAATCAAAACTTTATCACTAAAACGTAGATTCTTTTTTTGTTTGTTCGAGTTATTATCAACACTCAATAACCTGAAATTAATTCATACTAATTTAAATTTTTTCATAATATTTCTAATAACATAATGTATTGTTATTGATTTTGTAAAGGTGAATACTCACTCTATTCTATAGTGTCCCCAAGCCAGCGTTTCATTGCTATTAGGTACAAGAAATCTTTTATCATCATACGGACTAAGTGCAATTTTTTGTTGTTGTATGGTTTCAACATTGTGTAATTTTGATCGGATAACAGATTGCTTTCTTTTCAAAATTTTTTGATTTTTCAAACAGTCTAGATAGTCGTCGAAACAAATAGTTTTTTTCACAACTGACGACTTTATACCTTTAATTTTCTTCACAAAATCTACATTATCAACACGTGTGCTATACATTTTACTTCTCAATCCGACGAATTCAGTAAGTATATTTCCATTGCACTCATCTTTCATAAGTCCAACAACTTTCTTATTCATACGAGGCATTCCAAAAATATTATTTTCTGGATAATCTGATGTATCGAATCGTTCGATATTTGATTTAATATCTTCATAAAAATCATCACAGGTGACTTCATAAATCAAACTATCAGTGTCTGTATACAGCAACTTACAATTGTTTTCATACTTTTTTAACATGTAATCATAATGAAAACCGTACATAACAGTTTTTGAAATATCCAACACTGACAAACCAATATATATAGGTTTATTCACGTATACGCTAGTCTTTCTCATTTCTATAGCAACTAAATTTTCACCGAATATTGCACTGCTATGAAAATTTGGTTTTGAAATGAGAGCTTCCACACCATATCGTCCTTCCCACTTTGTCATAAGTTTGACATCAACATGTTTCCGTACATTTTCCATAGTCTTGCCGTAAACAGCATTGTTCATTAGTTTAAAGAGATTTTTTTCAAACTCGTTTTTTGCTTTAGCCCTCATAGAGCTATTTAAATCAATGTATGGCTTTAACCATTGGGATTGTTTGAACTTCAACACTCGATGAATTTTAACAAGCTCAAGTCCATTTACTAGAGCCTGTTTTAAAGCTCGATAATGAATAACATAATTATTTTTATTCATTAAAGTAGCTAATAGTTTCTCTTGCTTGGATCCAGGTGGTTTCATATGCTCTGGACAGAAAGGTAAATCATTATGTATACAATGAATCTCTTTTGGATACTTGAGGTCTACTTCCAAGATATATCCTTCAGGTGCATTATCCTCTATGTTTTGAACATTTATATTTTCAAAATCTTCAACCCATTCAAATGCATCATATGGTAGAGATTGTGTCATCGCATAACCATATAGGTTATTAGCATCTAAATATATAAGATATACATTATCTTGATCACATTTATAATACTCTTTCATATATTTATGATTAGCTTTAGCATATCTATGAGAACATTGACTCAACCCTCCTCTGATACCACGTTCAATAAAAAGTAACATATCAATATCTGTGATCAGTCTCAATTTAACACCAGTGATTTTCAGCATTGCATCCCAAGTATAGCCAGGTGTTGTATAATAATGTGCTGGATCAAGGCCATATGCAGCTAAACACTGATCACGAAAATTTTCAAATACATCAGCTAATAATAGTATATCAGTTTTCATGTATAGATCTGAATATTCTCCAAGAGTTTCTATTTCAAACTCAGTCCACACTTTCTGAGCATGTGCATAATCATCCTCTGATACTGTTGAATCTGTGAGTGAACTGTAAAACTTTTCCATAGCAGGCAGCTCAGTTTCGTCTAGTTTTTCCATACAATCAATGTATTCATATGGAAAAATACCTTTTTTAGTTAAAAGTCTAAGTTTCTCAGCCTCCAAATCAGAGAAAACAGATTTGAGAATTTTAAACTCTTCAAGAAAAGATGCTAATTTATCAAGTGACGATGCCATAAATCGAAATGAGTCGATAAAACGAAACTTTATCACACTATTATCGATATGTTTCGTAAAGGCAATATATTTCTCTTTTGTCAAAGGAAGGAGTTCAATTTTGCCTGAAAAATAATTAGATATATCTCTAATAATGAAGTGAGCATCGTAACCACTTAAATTGTGAAAAACAACTGGAATTATTCTAGAATCTTCATAGTTTAAATTACAACCAGCATGTGCAGAACCTCGATATTTTGAGGTTAAGTGACAGTGATCGCGAACTTTTATTCTGTCACCAATTGATTTCTCACAAATGTGACAAGTATCTGACTCTTCGAAAGACATCTCTTGCTCTAAATTAAGGTTCTCCATTGGTATAGGATTGTGATATATCTCTTCTATTTCTTGAGCAATAGACTTTAATTCTTTTGCAAACCAGAGTGCTGGTTCTTGTCCTCGATAACTGCTATATCGAGATAATGAATCATCATAATTGCATTTTAAAAAATAACCAATACTAAACATATGATGCTTCTGATATGCGATAGTATTTTTAGATTCTACTTCTTCGTTCTCCAATCTATTAATTGGTATTAACAAACATTCACAATCTGCATACACAACGAATGGTATTTTTTCTTTAAATCTATCATTTTTAAATGTTATAAAATCATTACCATTTTTAGGTAATTTAACTTTACAATCATTTACAAGTTTACACTGCTGTTCGTGCAGTTCAAGCTTTTGCTGGGTAGAAAAAAAGTGTAAACACCTATCACATATGTAGATCTTATTTTTTGATTGTGTAACATGGCTTCTCACTAATCTTGAAAGATTTTTTATATAAACATAATGATAACCTCCACTACTCATTACAGTATCATCATCGCTGTCATATGCATCTTTCTCTGATGTGATGAGTAAAAGATTAATATGATTTAGTTTTTTGTTTGAAGTTAGGTGAAGTGGTATAACTTCTTTACTATCTAACCCAAAAACATTGACTGAAATCTCATTATTCTGCTTCTCAAATTTAGCCACTTGTTTTATAGATACTGGAAATTCGATTCCTTCCATATTTAATTCATCAGCATATTGAATATAATTACTGACTCTATCAGAATTGTTATGAAACGTATTGGAATGTAGCGCTGACAAAATTGCCCACTTAAAACATTGATTATCATTATTTTTTACATTGATACATGCTTTTTTCTTTTTAATAAAATCTGGTAAAGGTATGTATGAACCACCACTTCGCATTGGATTTAATTTGTTCATATTTATCTGTATGTTTTCGATTGATTCCAATGTCCAGCCTGAATCTCTTTCTTCAAACTCTTCAATATCACGCAGAAGAGGATTTTTAATGTTTTCAATAAACCATTGTCTGAACGAGGATGATGAATAAATTTCAGTATTTGATGTTGTGAAATGTTTAGTATCAATAACATCCTCCTTGTCGGGTTCAACACTTGATTTTTTAAACTTACATGAAAGAACTGCATTTATTTTTAGAGCATTATTACACTTTTTTAGAATACTTTTAACACGTCTAGCAAAAAGTATAGATGAATCATCTAAAAATGATGCAAGATCAATGTGTTCAATATTAGCAATTACGCTTGTATACATTCGATTTTTAAAAGCGCTATCTAAATCAATCCATTTTATGCGTGGACTCGAACTTTGCGTAAGTGCTCCACCTCTTTTTACTAAAGCATCAAGTTTTATATGAGTACACTCGATTTTTGCTGTCATGTGTAAAACCTTCTGCTTTTGCTGCACTGTGAGACTTTTATTGTTTAAAACTTTTCGCAAAGTCTTCCGAGCAAGTTTATAATGTTTTTTCCAACGCTCTATCACATCACTTTGAGGAAGCGACCTTAGAAGATTAGCTGATTCTTCTAAAAATTTCATGTATGTTACACATTCTTCAACAAGTGTCGTCATGATTCCCCTTTTTTCTTTTCAACGAGAGGAAAGAAGTGACTCGATGCGGTTGTAGCGCTCCTTATATACAGCATAATTCAAGGTCAAAATGTAATAAAGTCGAACCTACTTACAAGGTTATTGAAACGAAATAGTGGGGATTAATTCAAGGTTAATAAAAGTATGTCAAGGTTATTACAGAGAAAGAGAGAGAGAGAGAGTAGACGCCTGCACGACTGCTACCAGCATGCGCTTTATGCGAGTGGCTGCGTTCTGATATAGAGCGCATGCGCGCCGTCCCCAGTTAACAAGCAGTCTGGACTGGCGGGAATTTCCGGAATTCAAAGGTTCAATTAACGGTGCGTTTACAATAAAATAAAAAAATTACAGGTTTTTTTTCTTTTTTTGATATAAAATTTCCGTTATTATTACTCAGATAAAAAATATAAATTTAAACTACAATACCATGTTAAAATTATATTATAAAACTTATTTATTAATATGGTACTAAATTGATATAAAAATATGGCACTAAATTGATACAAAAAAAAATGTATAAAATGAAGTCACAACATAAAAAAATTATTTAAAATATAAATTCATACAATGATACAATGTTAAAATTATATTATAAAACTTATTTCATGAACATGGCACTAAATTAATACAAAAATGTGTATAAAGTAAAATCACAAACATAAAAAATTATTTAAACATATAAACACCTGCACACGCACATACACTCACGCAAATTTCATAAACTCAGCCATATCATCTTTTATGGCTTCGATTGTCCTTTCTGGTGACGATTTTGATGACGATTTTGATGACGATGACGACGACGACGACGAATTTGTTGAAGACGATGACCGTGACGTCGACGATGACGACGACGACGACGAATTTGTTGAAGACGATGACCGTGACGTCGACGATGACCTCGACGTTGATGATGACCTCGATGTTGATGACCTTGACGTTGACGACGCCGACGACGCTGGTGATGATGACGACGCTGATGATAACGACGACGAAGATGATAGTTTTAGTGACTCTCTGCTGCGTTTTATTGGGATTTCATCAGGTGGGCTAAGAACAGGTATAGGGGTTAGTACTTTATCCTCATTTTCAGCTTCTGAAAAATCGGATAAACTGTTTATAGGTGAACAGTCAATTAATAATGGATTTGGATTGTTAATAGGGAGAGGGATATTTACAGGAGAGCTATTGGTTAATGATTTTATTAATTTTGTGTTAATCATGGAAAGAGGAATGCTTACTGGAATGATTGATTTTATGACTGGTTTACGAGGGCTTGTTAAGGCATTATATAGAATTGGGGAGGATAGTGCTGAGGGTATAGGTGGTGATGATAATGGGAAGGAGGGATTCGAGGAGGATTCAGGTATTGAGTTTGGTTCGGGAGCGGATGCAGCAGAGAGTGACTTCAACAGGTCATCATAGTCGTCAGCGTCATCATTGCTAATCTGAAAAAAAAAATCCATAACGTTAAAATATTATTTAAAAGTAAAAGAAATAATCTATTAAAAGCAAAGAAAAAAGTTTACTTACTCCAATAGGCATTTTTGATACTCCATTGTAGTATTCGAGATCAAACGATGAGAAAAGCATCTCATCGTCGACATCCATACAATTATTCGATTGACGTTCCTGTAAGAAGAAAAGAAAAAGTTTACTCATTTTATTATTAATCAAATTTCATTATATATATATATATATACATACGTACATGCATGCATTCATGCATACATACATACATACATAAATATATACATATGCAGGTACAGAAAATGATTAATCGATCATACCTGATCATATCGTTCGCGGTCCTGCTCCAGCTGCGACTCAAGCTTTTGATCCAACTGTAGATCTAGCTGGAGCTTTTCTGCAGGCTTGGACTGTATTAGGTTTTTAATATTTACGTATGGAGGCGAATACGGCACGACATCTTCATTTAAAGGAGAATAAGTTTGCTGTAATAAAAAAAGGTTATTAACATTTATTTAACAAAAAAAAAAATACATTTTATTGATAGACATGCAGGCAAAAACACACGCATACGCACACGCACACATACACACACATACACGCACACACATAAATACATGCACACGCGCTTACACACATGCACATGTACAAGTACACACACTCTCATACACACACACGCATACACACACACACACATACACACACACACACACACACACACACACACACACACACACACACACACACACACACACACACACATACGCACACGCACATAAACACATGCACACGCGCATACACACATGTACACGTACAAGTACACACACGCACATACACACACGCATACACACATGTACACGTACAAGTACACACACGCACACACACACAC